>JAHWFO010013986.1:93265-118356 GCA_023313115.1 Rhysida immarginata
TTAAGGAATAGCTGAAGTTGGAGAGGGATATGGGAAAGGTAATGAGGGAATGGTGCCTTTGCTAAGGTTAATGCCATTAGGGGTGTGGGAATTGAATTTCCAAATAAGAAAAGACTCGAATTGCTTTCTCTCTTCTTTGTTATGGAAGTTACTACGAAGAATATAAAGGCTGATGGCCTGTAAAGAGTGGCCAGGGGAATTAAAGTGTTTAGCGACAGGGGTGTCAGCATTGCTAAGGATGTCGAATTTATGTCCGGCAAATCTGGCACGTATGGTATTGCCTGTCTCACCGACATACTGTTTCTGGCATACCTTGCAATGTAACAGGTAAATTAGATTGTGAGAAGTGCAGGTCAGGTTCTGGTTAATTTTGAAAGTAAAGGAGGAAGCACTGCTGGAAATTGAGGTAGCAGGGTTAAGAAAATGGCAAACGCCACAACGCTTTTCATTGCAAGGAGAACATCCCTTAGTGGAAGTGCGTGGTTTAGTAATAGCAGCTTGGACCAGAATATCTTTAAAATTAGATGTCCGTTTAAAAGAAACTTTACGAGAATAATCCACTTTTAAACCCTCGCAGCGCGCACTGCACGAGCCACCAGTGACAAGGGTATGCCAGTGACACTACTTACTGGCACTGACAATGGTATGCTTTGATGAAGTTTGCTAAAGGTGCTTCCCGGCGAAAGTGGATTCCCAACGAGTGGGGTATATCCTAATGTGGTGGAAATGATGTATCCCTTGAAGGACCGTTCGCATCTGAAGTCCGCTGGATAGGGGCTGCAGGATCCGTATTCCTAAATTCACAACACTGTCGTCTCTGCAATAATTGTCCGCGATATGGTTTTGAAAAACATAGACGTGGCATACAATTCTTCATTCCTATGTGGATCGTTAATTTCACTAAAGCACTTGATTACGAAAAGCACTTGTACTTAGTTTATCGTTAGGGGGTATACAGTTTTTCTTGGATAGTAAACGAGATGATTTGTTTACGGCTTAAGAGATTGAGATGCTTCCAGGGCCCTTTCACGCAGTCTCGATCCTGGTCAGAATCAGCGTCAGGTATCGGGGGGGCACAATTTCTATATTTAATGAAATTATGAAATTAACAGAAGAGTTATTTCCAAGTTTCAATGCTTGCCTTGTTTGCTTATCCTGGGTATATCATCTACCAGTAGCGTCGATCTCCATCACTTGCATATGCGGACGATGTTGTGCTCTTCGCATCGGACGCATATTCCCTGGACGTCTTCAGGATGTTCAACATTTGAACAGTTCAATGTCTCAACGGGAAGTACCATCAATCTCATCAAATTTAAGGGGATCACCTTAGGTCACTGGACTGAGGAGCATCTAACCACGTTTCCGATCTCCTGGGGCGTCCAAGTGACACCAGATTTTTTAAGAAATGGATAATTTTTATTTACAATTATTATAACCTTTACAAAGGTAAAGTTTAATAAGTATGCTCCCTTTTGTATGGAGAGATGTCAACTTTGCTTTATGCCTTGAAGACATTTAACACATTGGTATGACATTGATTGTAAAGATTTTGTTATTAATTAGTTGTCTGATTATGTGCCCTTAAATGGAATTGAATTTGTTCCACAAAAAGTTGTAATCGCCTAGAAATTCTGAGTTTATGAACCAAATTAATATATACCTAATTCATTGTATAATTGACTAGCAGACCCGGCAATGCTTCGCTATTGTTATATATGAGCTACTTTAAATGAAGCGCCATCTTTTGACTTTTCTACAACAAAAACTTTAAATTAAGATATCTTTTTTTCTTAAGCCTATATGTTGCCACAAGTTACGCTCAACTTACCTGTGAAAACCCCATGATTAATCGTCAAGTTGTTTTGGAGATTAGCGTGTTCAAACAGACAAACAGACAGACAAATTATTTAAAAATGTTGTTATTGTAGTCTGTTTCACTCCTCTCCAATCACCGGCACTTTAGCCTACACCACCTAAAGATATATCTTGATGACCGTTTGGAAAGAGGGCCTGATGAAGAGCGGACCGCATAGAGATCGCTATCTATCATCCAATCTTGTATTGCACGTGAATCAGTCTCTGAATCCTACCGGCATGCTTTTCGACCAGTGAAAAAACATATAAATTATGACAATCGACAATTTTGTTTATTTGTGCGAACTTGACGAGCTGCTGTCTGGGCCCATCCCAGTTGTTATTGCGGGCGACTTGAATGCTAAGCACCATGCGTGGAACTCCAAATGCCCCAATCAAAACGGCAATATATTATATGGATACACCTTAAACGAGATTGACACCTTCGTTGCTGGCCCCCTTGATGACACATACTACTGCGACCACTCTCCTGTTAGCGACGTGCTGGATATTGCAGTCCTTAAAGGGTTCCTCAAGCCCTATAATATCTTCACGGTCGACGATTTATCGTCTGACCACCGTCCAGTGATGCTTATGTTTGAGGGCTTAAACATCGATAAGAAGATTGTGCTCCGCTCTAAACAGGACTGGAAGCTCTTTAGGGATATTCTTAGAGATAATAGCATTCCTTACAAGGAGGTTATTGATAAGGAGGATATCAATAGTAATATTAATGCTATCACCCGTGTTGTCAACGATGCCACTACTTCCAGTACCTCAACTACTGATAGGAAGCGCCCCGAGCATCTCGACCTCCCTCCTTACATCAGACGACTCATTCTTGAAAGGAATTCATATAGAAGACTATGGCAGCGCAAGCGACTACTCTTTTTCAAGAAGAAGTACAACAGGCTTTCTCGCAAGGTCCAGGAAGAGGTTAAACTTCTACGAGCACAAAGGTGGAGCGAAAAACTGAAATCTTTGTCTGTCCAGGACAACTCACTCTGGGGTACTGTAAGGGCCTTGAAGGGTAACAGGCCCATCCAATTGCCGCCGCTGCTTGCAGATAATGGCAACTTCGTTACCAGTGACGGGGAAAAGGCTCAACTGATTGCGGATTCCCTGAAGATCCAATTTACCACGCCTCGTGAGACAAACTTGGACAGCCTCCAAAACACTCAGCTAGTTAACGATGTGTGTATCGCTTACCAGTCCATTCATCGTGTTCCCACCCCTGAGGAAGTCATCAGTGCTCAAGAAATCTCCGACATCATCAAGCGACTTAAAATCAAGAAAGCAGCAGGTATTGATTCCATCACTAACAGTGCTCTCAAGAACTTGCCTTCTAATATTGTCTCGGTCATTACCAAAGCCATGAATGACTGCTGGAGACATGGTTACTTCCCCGACCAGTGGAAAGAGTCTGTTATCGTTACCATGCAGAAGCCTGGTCTTAACCCTGCTCTCCCTATCAGCTATAGGCCTATAAGCTTGTTACCTATGCTGTCAAAAGTGTTTGAACGCGTCATTCTTAGGAGATTTAACGACTTCTGTGTGGCTAACAATCTTGTTCGTGAAGAGCAATTCGGCTTTCGACCAGGTCACTCTTGCCAACTCCAGATCTGGAGGCTTATTGCAGATTTAAACACTCCTCTTAACTGTGCTAAATATGGTGCTCTTGTCTTTTTGGATGTCCGAAAAGCTTTTGATCAGGTTTGGCACGAAGGCCTGATTTACAAAATGATTACTTGTGGTTTTCCGGACGATCTTATTGCCTTGATTAGATCCTTTCTGTCGAGCAGGATATTTCGTGTCAAGGTTGGCAGCTCCATGTCCAACCCGTGTGACGTTAAGGCTGGTGTTCCCCAGGGCTCTGTCCTGGGCCCTGCACTCTTCAACTTTTTCATCCATGACTTCCCAACGTTTACAAAATGCAAGCTGTATATGTTCGCTGATGACGCGTCCATCATGACCACGGACCGCGTTCCAGCTCACGTCATATCACGGTTACAAAAGGCCTTACATCTGTGCGAGAAATGGTTTGCAAAGTGGAGACTCGACCTAAACGTTGACAAGTGCAAGGCGATGTTCATTACAAAGAAACTTCGGAAACCCCCGAGTCCTCTGCTCCTTTCTGGTAAAGAGCTCGAATGGGTGAAACATTACAAATACCTCGGAGTGGTAATAGATGCCAAGCTAAACTGGGGCGACCATGTCTCTTACGCCATCAACAAGGCAAAGAAGGCAAAATTCAGTCTGGTAGCTCTTCTGGGGCGAAACAGCGCGCTTGCATTGGACTGCAAACTATTGCTGTACAGGGCGGTAATCCGAACCATCTTGCTTTATGGTATGCCTGCCTGGGCTACAATATGTAAGTCCAGATGGAAGGACCTCCAAACCTTCCAAAACGTTACCTTGAGGACATTTGCCCAACTCGACAGGAGAATTGCAACAAATACTTCTATTTCCGACGATTTTGAGATACCTCCCATTGGTAGCTATGTACAGGAGTCACTGAAGAAGTTTCTTCCGAAGATTAAGGATCATCCCAATCATCTGGTTGCAGATATTCTGGAGCATCCACTCACGTTTAGAAGTTTCCTCAGGCATCGCAGGCCTCGACACGTCCTGGACATCAATTTTGACGACATCCAAAATGCCATCTTTCCCGACTACTGGATCTCATAGCTCCTCGTGCCCCTCGTCAATCAACAATCAACTTATTCGTCCTTATAGGGAAGGACCCAATCTTATCCACTGGATGACTTAACTAGGTCTCATCTGGCTTCTTGCCTAGTTCAGTGTACTTCCCCTGGTTACTTCCTGGATGAGTATGGCAGTGAAAGCGTTGCTTTCGGACCGCTCGTTTCGTTTTTTCCCTGCGCTGTTCGATTGTCGATTGTCGATTTTGTTTATTCTGGCCTTGGTGATTGACAACAGAGCATGAATCACTGCTCCACTGACTTCATGGTTCGATAGCATGACCGACTAGGGATATTATCAGAAGAACTTGTAAGTTGATTAGTGTTAAGATTCCTAAAAAATATGTATTTGACACTGGGATAACTCAATTTGAAACTCTGAAATTAACTTATGGGAACTTATTAAAAACTTAGATTTTTTTGAACTGTCCTTCGAAGACTTAGGGTTAAAGTGTTCCTCCCTTCAAAAGGAACACATGACGCTTTCTGCGTCTTGGAACTAATTAATACAAAGTTAGAACTCGTTCATTATAATCCATTTTAATAAAATGTAAATAACTCGATAAATATTATTTCTTTATGTTTAAATAAAAAGAATAAAAGGAATTCTATGTATCTCTTTTACCTGATAAAAGATCGATATTATTTTTCCACTTTATGCAATTTTTTTTTACCTCTAAATAAAATACTATATGTTCTTTATTTTTTGAACCTTATTTTCACATCCACTATTTACCAATCCTACCACACCAACATGCACATTTTACGACTAGTTTTCTCTATGGTCTGAGGAATGTTTTCAACGGGGACGTTTTACCAAAAATCGCCAACTGGCGGCCGCAGACAAGACATGGCCTGCCGTGACCTTAACTTCTTTTTTAAAAATCGACGTTTCTAAAAACAAATGTTTGCTCTAAAAACGAAAGCAGCTTATATAGAAATGCATATAAACCTAACCTAACCTCACTTGTATTACTCTTTCAAGATCTTGTGTGCCTGAAAGGTACATTTCCATGGTCCCTTATCTTAATATACAGAGCTGACAATCCTCCACACATCTGTAGAGATTCCTTGTATAAATGTAGGCTGCAGTTGTCACAGTCTTCTTTATTCATCGATTAATCTGAAATTAGTGCTTGCTGAATAGTTCAGTTTTATTTGATGAGAACATGAATTAATATACTTTTTGTTGTTGAGATTATTTTTAATTTACTTGTTTAGTAAACAAATTGGCTTTCTTCTTCTGAGTGATATTTAATCGTTAGTAGTTTAATATAGTCACCACTCATTTCAGCAATTCTAAAAGGAAGAGACCAAGATATCCCGTATATAAAGATGGAAAGTATTTATTTAAAGAAAAAAACATGCCTGCTATACATTACAATTTTTGAAAGAAGATACTACAGATCTTAAAATTTTATCCAACAGTTAGCTGAATAGAAAGAATTGTGATAACCTATTCCAGCATCGACAATAGCCAAGTTCCTCTAGTTTTTGATTGCGGTCATTAAATCCTTTAAAATTGCCTATATGATCAATTTTATCATTACCGTTATCATAGAACAGGAAAAGTTTACCAGTCTGCCATACATAAAAAAAAATCCCTTTACCATCATTCGAGAAGTGAATTATCGTATGGTCATTCTGTATCAGTAAATTAAAATGTTTCGAATTCCATTGTTGGATATAAGGGTCGTAAACCAAACGTATGCTGTAACGTTCGTGGTTGGAAAACATGAAAATGTGAAGTTTCTTTTTATGAACTACGAACGTTTTGTAAACGTAGTAATTTTTCAAGCCTTCCGACCATTTCCAGTTAACATTTGGAAGGGGAACTTTGCAAACAAACTGCATCGCGCCATTGATGAATTTATACAGGAAGTGTTTCTTCTTCTCGTCCATACATAACACATAGAGTACTTCATTCAAATTAGCACACGAGAGAATTTGAGGGCAATTATAACGAAAGACTTCCCATTCTTCCTTTTCAATAGAGAAACACTGGACAACCTTATCCGCAATTGAATTTTCGAAGATGTAAACTTTCGCTCCAACAACAATAACATTTCTAGGGGGTTTTGAAGGCTCTGGTAGCGACGGTTTCACAATAGCTTTGTTGCTTTGCCAATCATAGAGAATGAAGGACTGACCAGTGATGTTTTCGTGATCGGTACAATTGCCAGCTCCGATGATATAGCAAGATGAATAACGGCAAATTACCACATCAAAATTACCATCAGAAAGAAAAGGTGGGTCAAAGATGACCTTCTCCTCTGACTCGTCATCAAGAGCAGTAATTTTAACGGTAGAATTCATATTAATCAAACAATCATATATACGTTTGTAGTAAAATTCGAAAGACAAAACCTTAAAAGGGATTTTACAATTATTTTCAGTTTGTGTGATGCACTTTTTTACAGGAAAGCTACTCATTTCATATTTATTTTTAAGTTTTGGTAATACGTGCAATTCATAAAACCGTTTGATGATCTTATCTGCAAAAATAACCGCTTCATCTCTCATCAGTTCAATCATGAACTCTTTTGAAATGTAATCGTAATTTAAAAGTAAAAGCAGTTTTAGCACATTGTCTGCAGAGACACGTTGGCTTTTGCAATACGTAATGATTCCTTTCACAAAATATTCTTGAATGTCTATTTCATTGTTATTTATTTCTTCCACGAGAGAGGTAATTTCATTAAATGAAAGTTCATTAAGCCGTCCGCTCTCCGTAATTTCTTGTAAATTGTCTATAATAAAATGAAGTATTTCAGGAGTTTCATTTTCTCTGTAAATTTTAACGGCTTTGAAAATTACAAGACAATTGCAGACATCGATGGAATTTTTCATTATTTGCAAACAATACTCCGATAATTGGTGGAGTTCGAACAAGTGTGAGGACTGTAACAATTTTAGGACAATGTGTAAGTGATCTTCGGGAATATTAGCAGTAGAGTTGAAGTAAATATTATCGAGTATTATGTTCATCACGTCTTTATGAACGTAAGGGAATTTAACTACCTTTGTCTCTGCTTCCCTGAAATTACTTGTGAACATTTTCTTGAAAAAAGGTGACCTGTGAGAGAGAATGCTCCGGTGAGCTTTGATCGCTCCTCCCTCACAAATTAGAACAACATCCGTAAATTCAACATCCAGTCGCAGTTCTTTTAACACAGTCAATGCATCATAGGGTTGCACGTCCGATACGGTATCTGAAAATAATATTTTAATTAATTAAAAAAAAATAACGGAATCCAAAAAGATGCGATTTCTTAAAAATAATAGAAGTAATATTTTTTACACTTTATAAAAGGCGTAGAATTAAAAATGTTCTTAGATTATACAGGGTGAATACAAAAGTCTGAACCCCCCTCTTATTTTTTGAACCGAAGCAGATAAGTTAATTTTGATGAATCCAATGAATAGGAAGTTGTGGGTGGCCTATCCCTTAGTGCACTTTTCATCCTCCCAAATATGCAAATAAGGACACATTCAAAATTTATCTCAAAAACCATAAGGGATAGAGAGAAAACCCAATTGCAAACTTGTTCAGCATAAAAAAACAAACAAAACAAAAAAAAATCATCCAAATCGGACCAACCACTCACCCACAATCACGTGGTGAACTGACGCCACAATCACCATAACACAATTGGGCACGGAACCTAACTGACGCCAGAACATGCCTTTTATTTGCTTTTCCGCATGAAAGTGAATGTGAGTATGGTAATTTATGTTAATTTTTAGATTTGCATGCTTTACATGGTGGAAATATCAACATTCAGTTTTCCTTGTGCTGTAAGCTACAAACTGTTCACCACGTGATTGTGGGTGATTGGTTGGTCCGATTTGGATGATTTTTTTTTATTTTGTATGTTTTTTTATGCTGAACAAGTTTGCAATTGGGTTTTTTTTCTATCCCTTACAGTTTTTGAGATAAATTTTGAATGTGTCCTAATTTGCATATTTGGGATGATGAAAAGTGCACCATGGGATAGGCCACCCACAACTTCCTTTTCATTGGATTCATCAAAATTGACATACCTGCTTCGGTTCAAAAAATAAAAGGGGGGTTCAGACTTTTGTATTCACCCTGTATTACAGTAAGACGGAAATTGTGCACCAAAACATAAAATAGACTTAATGAATAATGATAAATACTTATTTATTTTTTTTTATATTTGTAGGAGAGGAGGGAAAAGTGAAGGTAAAATAACTGTAATGATAAAAATCGGGTCCGTACTTAAGTAAATAAAGACTTTAAGATTTCTTTTAAATAACTTCTGAATGAGATAAATGTTTCGAAACTAAGCAACTATAGGAATTAAATGATACCGAATAGGAAATTTTGTGGAATTTAGGAGGGTAATAGAGGTTGGTTTTACTTCAGGGAATATGATGGCTGTCGCCTAGTATTACAGGCTCCTTTATTAAGAAAAATGAAAACTGTGCCCTATAAATTAAGTCCAATTATTTTGCCATCAAAAATATCTAACTAGGAAGCCATCAATTTCATTTGCTGGCAAGTTGGAGCGGAGATTAGTCTTTACACCAATTTAGAGCTTCATATAGAGTTTCATATAGAGCCTTCACTTTTCTAGACATTGATTGAATTAGTGACTCACACTGCGCAGGAGAAATCGCGTCCCAGATTTTCATCAGCATGCTTTATATGCGTCTTTAGCGCCTGGTCGGCCAGCAACAATGTTCTTCTTTAATATTGCCCAAAGTTTTTCAATGGGATTGAGGTCAGGCGTGTTGCCGGCCACTTCAACACAGTCATTGATGGCTTTCCAACCATTCCTTGGTTGATCTGGATGCGTGGGCGGGGGCCAAATCCTGTTGGAAAACCTAGCTTCTCCTGCTGGAATAAGCCATGTCTCCAAGATTGCTTTATAGGATTCGGAATTCATTTTTGAGTTGATAAAACATTTTATCAACACCATTTGCACTCACCATTACACTTGCCGTATATTTCACTGATCGTTTCAAGCAAGATGCATGGGTACTTTCATGATTTTTGCGCCAAACACGTGGCCTTTGATCAACAAACGGTATGGAGAATTTGGTTCATCCGAAAAAATCACTTTACTTCAATCATCATAAGTCCAATGCTGGCGCTCTTTCGCCCATTCATATCTCTTCTTTTGTGCAGCAATTAGATGAGGCTTGATTTTTGGCACACGCGACCGAAATCCGAGTTCTCTGAATCTTCTCCATGTAGTGGTACCGGATACTTGAGTTCCACAACTTCCTCAGATCCCCGATACTTTTGAATCTACTGTTCATTGCTAATTCTTCAATGTCTGGTTGACTCGTCTGGTGATTTCTTCCGTTTTCGGCTACATTTGTTCCGTTAGCTTTGCGTTGCCTTATAGTTTTTAAATTTTTTAACAATTTTTGGAATAGCACTTTGAATAAATCAAGTCTAAAATACTATTTCGGACCTGGGTATTCCCAGCCAAATGCATTCCAACAATACGCTCTTTCTCTTTCTGTGAAAGATCACGTTTCTTCGCCATTGAAGGAAGCAATATGCACACGTACTGAAAACGAACAGCAGAATAAGTGCAACAACGTTTTAGAACTTTTCAAGAAGTATAGAAATGGAATATTCAGACTAGTCCATTATTATGAAACGGCGCTCGCAGTATTCCATTAATTTGATACGACTACTTTGCAATCAAAAAAGGGTGACAGGCAGAAAAAAAGAGTTATCTTATTCATATTTCTTGGGGATAATGCCGAAATAAGGGACAATAAATTGATTTATGCCGCAAATTAAAAAAACTCAAAGTTTGGTGAGATTTGAACCTGAAACTTAGAAAATCAGCATCGTTTGGAATCTTTCATTAAATTGAAATGAAGTTGAATGTTCATTTTAATTGACTTACTTATTGAAACATAAAATGTAACTTATCAGTGTAAATTCAGGTAAATGAGGTAAGGGCAAACTAACAAAACCTTAGACTACTTCCATGCCGTCTATATTGGGTTGAAGATGTTTATTTCAAACGGAATAGGCGTTTATCAATGCTTTCCAAGTCAATTGATGTTTGGTTTCTAGTTGATTGTTAGTGTTTATCGACTTCAAGCGATTCCATTCAAATTCTTTGACAATCAGTATGCGTACCAATGACTTGACCGGTGAAAAAG
This sequence comes from Rhysida immarginata, assembly GCA_023313115.1. Lineage (NCBI taxonomy): Eukaryota > Metazoa > Arthropoda > Chilopoda > Scolopendromorpha > Scolopendridae > Rhysida > Rhysida immarginata. Next base: position 103,981 of record JAHWFO010013986.1, read on the forward strand.
CCATATATGACATTCCAGCAGCAAAGTCTTGCCGATATCAATACACGCTTTTTGAAGCGACATTCTTTGTGATTTTTGATATGGCAAATGCAACATGAAGTGGATGCCACATTTGAATTTTTGTAGTTAACGAGAACGGGGGAAATGGAAATTGACCCATCATAAAGTGTTGGTGCGATGTATTTTTCAAACTTTACAAACACGCACAATAGCAAACAGTTTGGTATTGCGTTGTCAACACTCGATGTACAGACGATGTCCATCACTTTACCAAACGTTCCGTTGCACAATCCTTTTAACGTCCATAGATTTAGACGGAAACCTTGTAACCTTGCAACCCTTTGCCAACTGCAGATAAGAAGGGAGACCGCGTGCTTCGTCGGATGATGCCTCCCGAGCAGTGTTGTTATTGTGTTCAGCAGCAATGAATGGAACAGATACACCTAAGTTACGAAGGCATGATTCGCTGTGTTCCGAAATTTCCTTATTGCGAGACATCAATGTAATGGCGTTAGAAAAATGGGCTTTCTCGTTAAGATTGTAACTTACAAATGTAGATTTTAACAGAAAAAAGTCACCTTCACACACTTCACCAATTGCGAGACGATTGAGTAGTTCACGAAAAGGTGCCTGATTTTCACCTACTTGACGCATAATTGTTGTTAAATGAAATATTTTTTCAGTTGTTGGTAGACCAATTTTCCTTGAACAGCAAAAGTAGACGATGGAATCGGTTGCTTATGCGTAGGTGTAACACCAACAGGAAGCAGCTGATTAAAGTCGCCCAAAAGCAACAATGCATATACGCCAAGAATTTTATGTTGTTTTTCTAGGTTTCCGTGACGAAGTCGGCTGTCTATTTTGCCCAGCAAATTCAGTCCAAGCATTGAGAATTCGTGAACAACAATTAGCTTTACTGACTGCATTGTCAATTGAAATTTACGTTCGGCTTCATCACATAGCACGGACATGACGGAGCTCATGACATATGTCCGTTTTTTTTTTTAATACAAACCACCTTCAGGCACCACACTAACTGTGTGCAAGATTAGTCTACTGTTGGTTTAGTGGTTTTGACGTGATGACGTTACAATGGTGACTGATAAGGGAGCTACGCTCCAACAAGGAGATTCCCCATCCTCTGACACACCGATTTTGATAAAAAATATTCCACGAGTAGCTTTCATCAAATTGAAGACCCATGCAAAGCCATTCGACGTACTTCTCAAAATTTTCCGAGAATTAAATTCATAAAATTTGTTATAAATGCCTACACTTTATAAATGCTGGAATTATAGCACAGATTTTTATCGTATTCAGGTGGTCTAGTGGTAAAACCCTTGAGTTCTGTAAGTTGGAAGTTAGAATGATTGCTAAGATCTCTTTTGTTTCTGTTATTTTAGCTTAGAGCTGAAAAGAATCGTTGAACTGTATTCGGAATTTGACTTTTATTCACTCATAAGACGTTTTGCTTAAATCTGTAATTGTGAATGTTAAGTGAGTGCATTTTGTTGTCACTGAATTATTCTTGGGTCGCAGATAGTGTCTGCTGCGTAGTAAATTGTCTCAACGGGAACCGACCTTTAAAAAGCAAATGACTTAATAAGAAGCATGTGTGTGTAGGCTTTAAGATTTAATTGTTGTTGCCTTTGATTTCTAGTCAACAATTTAGCTGCATGCATACTGGTAATTAATTTGTTATTATTAATCTGTCAGGAATTTGACTTTCGTTTGTGCTTACTTTTGTATTATCTTGCTTTTAAGTTTATTTGTAAGCTTTGTTGGAACTAGGAAATTGTACCTATATCAGTTAATGCTAAGTTTGCATTGTATGATTATTTGTCCGTTTTAAGCAGTTTAATTGATAATTAAATTCGTTGTTGGTTAATATGTGTACCCAATTTTGTCCGCACAGTGCTTCTGTTGACTTATACAGGGTGATTCAAAATTCAATGTACAAAATTTTATGGGAGGTAGTATGGGTGATTCTAAGCAAACAAGTTCATATGACCATGGGTCCGAATTTGAATGATAACTGAGATATGAACAGAAATAAAAATGCCGCCATCAAGATCAACAGGTTAATAACTCAGGTTCTGTAAAGCCTAGATTAATGAAATTTGAAGGAATAACAGGGTACATAAAACTGTGTATACCTTTAAAATTTGATCGAATTCCACAAAACCTAAGTTATTTCTGTTCATATCTCAGTTATCGTTCAAATTCGGACCCATGGTCATATGAACTTTTTTGCTTAGAATCGCCCATACTACCTTCGCTAAAAGTTTGCACATTGAATTTTGAATCACCCTGTATACAGGGTGTTTTTGAATTGAGTACAGATTTTTTGGGAGATGATAGAAGAGGTCCTTAGAAGTATTTTTTGTTATATGTACATGGGGTCCCCGCAGCTCCGTTTACTTCCAATACTGCATTGAACAATCAAATGACACCGGGACGCAGTGTGCGTTGGTAGGCCTAGATTATTTTATTTTTAACAATTAACACAAGCAATCTACTGTATGACTTTTACAGTAATTGTTCGAAAGGACTGTATGACTTTTACATATGGACTAATCGTATTTTACAAAGGGGTTGGATACCATGGAATCTCCTTGACGAAGTTTGTCCTAAGACTTTTCAACAAACAAGCACGTGCACCTTGAAATTTCTTTGCAAACAATTACTTTAAAAGTTAGTACAGTAGATTGCTTGTGTTAATTGTTAAAAATAAAATAATCTAGGCTTACCAACGCACATTGCGTCCCGGTGTCATTTGATTGTACAATGCAGTATTGTAAGTAAACGGAGCTGCGGGGACCCCATGTTCATATGACAAAAAATACTTCTAAGGACCTCTTCTATCATCTCCCAAAAAATCTGTACTCAATTCAAAAACACCCTGTATATTTTTTGCTATTGTTTTGTCTTCCACTGCGTGAGCTTAACCGTGACAATGTATCAAAAAGTGGGCGAAAATCATGTCCATTAATCGATGTGGGTAAAAAATTTAAACACAACAGAATCTATTATGTTTGCCAAGAGCACATTTCTCATTTACTCCTGGTTTTGCTATACAGTGTGGCAGTTTTGTTGGATCCGTGATTTAAAAAAGTGGATTTAAAAATCGATCAGTTTGTGCACTGACAATCAATCATGCAAACATTGCTCTGAATGAAATGCCTACTACAGATTTATTATGCATCTTATATTGATGGTGACATTGACGGGAGGAAGAGGGGGGGGGTAATTTGTATTCTAATATTAATTTACCGAATTATTTAACTGGCGATCACGTTAGCCATAAAATTTAGTGATGTTATAATTTAAATTTATAATGCATTATGAAATAACCTATAAATCCTTCAAAATCGACGATTATTTTAAATAATAAAATCGATTTTTCGATTAATCGCCCATTCATGCTAAAATCACAATTTAATTTCACTTTCTGCGAATACTAAAAAAATTGTACAATGTGGAAAATTTCAGAATCGAGGTCGCATGAAGTAGTTTCATATACAGCCATGCTTTTAATACGTTTTAAAATTTCGTTTGCAACTTCGAAAGTTTCGCAGCTTTTATGTATTCGGGAAAGAAAACACAGAACTCCGACCGGTTTTGACTTTTATTCCTGGCTTTATCCAGAAACGGATCGGAACTCTGTGTTTTCTTTCCCGATATGCACTGCAAGGCCTCCATCAACTTCATTAAGAAGGACAGTACTGAGAACTCTCCATTTCATAATTTTATTTATTCTCTTCAACCTTTCTCTTATAACTAACATAAAATTCAAAATTGTAATTGTAATCTGTTCCGTTCTTTCATTACATAAACGATGTTCTAGTTAAAGGAACAAGAAAAACTCACTAACCTATCCTGGAGGCTTCTCCTTTATTCTCGTCCAGTCGAATTAATTTACTTTTAAAATTTGGATCACCGGACCAGCTGGACAGTTTTCTCTTTGTACCCATTTCAACTGAAAGAAATTAGCCGGGGATATGTTTGTTAATTAAGTAATTAGTACTTTTTAAACAATTATATTATACAGAATTTATTTTCTGTCATTCGATTTTATAACATTCATTTGACTAAACATGCGTGTTGGAATAAGGCAAGTAAGAACACACAATACCATAGACGCTATTATATTATAAATTAAAATTTAGCAGACTCCCTCCCCACCATCAAGGCCAGTCCAACAAACACCCTGCCTAAATTTATTTCGTTGCCCCCCTCCCTCCGAAAAACTTTTGGGCACGGCCCTGGTCAAGATACACCAGGTTCATGGAAGCACCGACGACAAACGGGCTGTTGGCAATCATCATGACCATGTTTTCCATGGTAATGATGTAAGAAAAAAAGTCAAAGTTCGATGGGTAGAAGCCTCCATCCCAGGAGACGCCCGAAAACACTACTACATACTAATATTATAAGATGATAAAAAAAACACTTAGCAAACCCATGGCTGGATGGAAGTGGAGGAAATAGTGAAGAAATTTTCTTCAACACATGGCTTTGTACTCTTTGACAACAATCCCAATGCACCAACACCACCTCTACTCAAAGCCTGAGCGCGGAAACGTCATACATTGTTACATCACTTACGGTAGGGTATTGTTATTTTTTTTCTACCAATAGTAAGCCCGAAATTGTCCCTACCGTAGGTGATGTAACAAGGTATGAATTTTCCGTGAGCAGGCTGTCTCTCTAGGCGGTATTGAATGCACCAATGACGTATATTAAAGATAGACTCCGAAGCAATTGTTGCTACTTGAAGCAAATTGGGAAGCTCCATGCCCAGAACTGTCATGGCCGAAAGTGAGTGAAGATGATGCAAAACACATGGCTAAACATGAGAGTAGCTGATTAATAATTCTTTCACACGCCAATCACGGAGTGATAAGTTTATCTTTTCGTTTACTTTGTATTTGAAGTATTTTATTATACTTGTATTTTATAAACAATTTTTCGATCATGGTTTCAATTTCGATTTCGTTTCGATCGTCTTTCAGTTATGTATTTTCATTTTAGTTACGTATTTTTGATTTAAGCTTGTGGAAAATGATTCCTGATCCTTTTTCGTGTCTGTTTGAACAGTTGTACACAGAACAACTTTGAGGAATGGTTTTGAATTAATTATTCCTCGGGCCCAAAATCTTCAAAAACAAAGCAGCCAGAGCTAATTACTCCATGGCTCACTTCTGCCCAGAACTGCCATGGCTCAATTTGCTTCACTTTTTGCCGCTGTTAACAATAGGATTCGGAGTCTATCTTTAATATACGTCATTGGAATGCACACTGCTAGCACGTCTAACAAAGGGAGGTCACTGCCTCATGGCATGCTTATGCAAAACAAAAACAGTAGTAAAGCCTGGTAAAACGATGACACACATAGAAAAACATTGTTCTACAAAAATAAAATTCATTTTACAAAATATCTTCTAAAAAATTGAAAACTCTCATGATTTCAATATTAAAAAATAAGTGTTGAAACGCGTTATGATTGTTAAGACGTTTCCCTCCTCCTATTGGTTGTTCAGTTGGTTAACCCTTCCCCATTGGAGATCGGCGACTGCCTCTTCCTTATATAAACGTGTACTTGTTTTAACAAATTCAAGACTCTCATGGAACCAGCATATGTCCTATGCTCTGAACAAAGCGAAGAGGGCTAAGTACAGTATCATAGCTCTCATGGGTCGCAACAGCGCCCTCAGCATTGACAACAAGCTACTTCTGTACAAATCGATTATCCGGACCATACTCCTCTATGGCATGCCTGCGTGGGCGACTATCTGTAAAAGCAGATGGAGTGAACTACAGTCATTCCAGAATGTTACCCTGAGGACCATTGCCCAGCTGGACAGAAGGACGGTGAAAAACCAATCCATCCACCTCGATTTAAACATGGCCCATATCGGTAAGTTTATACAGGATCTCCTTTTGATTATGATACAGAAGATGAAGACTCACGACAATAAGCTTATGAAAGGGATACTGGAGAACTCAATGAATATGAACTGGCATACGAAGTATCGTAAACCGAGGCACGTTCTTGACATCAATTTTGAAGATATTAGCAACGTCTCTTTCCCAGACTACTGGAAGATGTGGTAATCTTTTTTTCCTTGTATTTTTTTTTTTTTTGTTGTTTCTGACAATCGTCAATCTTATTTTCTTTTTTGTATAATATGGAAGACCGCTTGGGTTAGTTAGGCTTCTTGACTACCTCAGTGTATTTCATTTGGAGTTGATTCTGGTTAGATGAGCTTTGTGAAAGCGCTGCTTTCGTCCCATCCTAACAAATGTACACTTCACTGTTCGATTGTCGATTGTCGATACCAAATTCATATGGCATTGAATAATGTCCTTAATGAGGTCGAAATACGTATATGCTAATTAAATCTATTTTGTGGACAAGAGTTTGTTTCCCGTTGATTATTAAAAAATAAGGAAAATATTACAGACAGATGAAATGAAGAATTAGCTAATTCCAAAGACATATTTTCTAAGACAAGTGTCTCTCCTTCTTATCACTATACCAAACAAATAAAAAGAAATATGTTGAAAAATATGCCATATTTTTTGAACATACTGTAACAAATCAAAATGTATCCCCCCTTTCTACATATGTAAAAAAGAAAGGACTAGTTTATAAAAAATGCCCTAAAGGGCAATGAAAAAAGTTGATTATATGAAACTTGTTTTAGTGTGTCTATGGAAAAAGTACACAAGCATGGAAAAGGAGGGGACAAGCAGCACTCTACCTGGCAAAAGTTTGTTCTGTTGTGTACTGTTTTTTCATATTATCGACCCCCATATTAAACCCCCCTTGAACCTGTACAATAAAACGTCATATTATTTTGTGCTCAGCTTACAACAGTGATCAATACATAGGATACACTGCCGTTATGCCATACATTCCCTAAAGCTTCAGAATCCGAAAATATGGCATGTAATATATCAAACGACTTGGAATGATGTGCCATGAATGAACATAACGTAAAATTAATGAAAGTCGAAATCGGTTCAAAGGTACCGGCTTTTCATGGACCCATTATGGTTCATTGGAAATTTCAACACTAAAATATGGCATATAATATCTCAAACGACTTGGAATGATGTGCCATGAATGAATATAACGTAAAATTATTGATAGTCGAAATTGGTTCAAAGGCACCTGCTTTTCGTGGACCCATTATGGTTCATTGGAACTTTCAATGCTAAAGTTTATTTTTGTTTATTTGTTTATTTGGTTAAAAACTATTCCATAAAAACATTACAATCGTCCATCCAGGGCCAGTATGGCCGTAGGCCGACGGGGTAGGTCCCTGGATGGGGAACAAGAGACAGTGTATAACAGTGGTGTAATAAATTATAATGTAATATAAATTATGTTGAGGGGGTGAGGCGGGAAGGGGAAAGGGAAAGTTATATAGGCGTGTGTGTTAAGAAATAATTCTTAATACGATTTTTAAAGGTTACAATATTCGGGGACATTCGGAGATCTGGTGCTATAGAAGACCAGAGTCTATTACCTGAGACAGAGATGCTTTTGAGTTCGTAATTATGCTTTATACGTGCTATTTGCAAGGAGGCTGAGTGTCGAGTGTTGTAAGGAGGCGCGCTATTGATTGTAAATAAGGGTTGAGGGAGGGAGATTAAAATGTAATTGTTGAGTATCTTGTATATAAAGATTGCAAGGTTTATTAAGTAGAGTTGTTGAATGGGTGTGATACCCACTGTGGTAAAAAGATGAGAGACAGGGGCTGGTTTGCGTAGTTTTAATAGAATTCGGACGAACCATTTTTGAAGTCTGAATAAGCGTAGAAGATTATGGTTAGTGGTCGAACCCCAAAATTGAAGGCCGTAAGTTAGTGAGGAGTGGATTAGAGTGTTATATAATAGTAAGAGGATTTTTGGGGGAAAGAAGTGGAGACGGGAGAAAAGCCCTAAACGCTGATTAAGTATTGAAGCTAAAGAATTGATGTGGGTATCCCAGGAGAGGTTATGAGTTAAGTGAATGCCTAGGTATTTAAAGGATTTGGATGGGGTAATCAGTTGTGAGTTGTAATGTAGCGAAAATTCGTTCGTGTCAAATTTTTTATTGCGTTGATGGAAGATGACGTAAGTGGTTTTGCTAAGGTTGAGGGATTGATGATTGATAGTGTTCCAGAAAAGAAGTTTGTCTAGGATTGAGTTAAAGGTATCCTTTATTGTACGTAGCGAGGCGTCGGCATATGATATTGTGGCATCATCTGCATACAATATTAAAGATAAGGGAGAAAGTATGGAGGAAAGATCATTTATAAAAATATTAAATAAAAGCGGTGATAAGATGGAACCTTGGGGGACTCCAATATTTCGGGTGATTGTGGAGGAGGATTTATTATGAAGGTGGAGGGTGTATTGTCTATTTGATAAAAAGCTTGAAAGCCAGTCAAGAGGAAGGCCACGTATGTTGAAATGTTGGGATAATTTATTGTAATTTATTGGGATAATTAATAACGTAAAATTAATGATAATTGAAATTGGTTTCATGATTTGTGGTTTAATGATACCATTATGAAACTATTGGAAACTTTCGCTGCTAAGATATGGCATGTAACTACTTACGCCTTATATTATCAATAGATAGTTTGTGTTAGGCAAATTTTAACAATAGCTAGTAGCTACTCATCCCTTCAATGATACATGGTTACGTAGAAAAGCGTTGGCAATAGTTTTTGCTAAAATAGCCTAAGTGCTGTCAAAATAGCTTGCACGCGTACCCCCAAGACCTTCCGGAATCCGCCTACCAAGGAACTGTCAAGTCGTGGAAAACCGCTGGCAAACGTGTGTCGACGCTCAAGAGATGTACATTGAAAAATTTTAAGGTTTTTTTGCAATTTCTAAAATAAATCTATTTTCCGTAACTTTTCCCGATATTTTTTATACTCACCCTGTATACACTATCTTATTCCCGTGTATACAAGTTTCAAAAATAAAGTTGCGCGCGCCTGTATATTCTCGTGCATCAACTACACGCAGTCATTAGTTGACGTTCTAATATTAAACATGGAACAAAGGGCAAAAATTAAGTTCCGTTTTAAACTTGAAAAAACCTCTACGGAAACTTACAAGTTGATAAAGCAAGTGTATAGTCATGATGCACTATTCGTACACGTGTTTTTGAATGGTTCCCTAGATTTCGTGATGGTCGGGAAGAGATGGAATTCCGGTTTGAAAAGTCAAGAACAAAAGTAATGCTAATCACTTTCTTTGGCAGCACTGGCTTTATCCATAAGGAATTTGTTCCGCCTGGACAAACAGTCAATAAGGAGTAATACAGGGAGATTTTGCAGCGTCTAGTAAAGAGAATCTATCGAGTATGGCCACAATTTCAAGCAAGAGGGAGTTGGTTCTTACTGTACGGTAATGCCAGACCGCATACAGCAGTCCCTGTCCGGGAGTTCTTAGCCAGTAACGGCTTTGTGGAGCTTTGTCACCCTTCCTATTCCCGAGGTTTATCTCCAACATACCTTTTCTCTGCCCAAAGTTGAAAACAAGTCTGAAAGGACACAGATTTGAGAATATAGAGGACATCAAAAAGAAAGTTACAGCCGAACTTGCAAGGGTTAAGACAGAGGACTTTAAGCATGTTTCCAAAATTTGTATGAACGCAGCAATACAGAGGGTCACCAACTAAACGATTTACATATGCAAATTCTCCAGCCACGTGGTTGACATGGCTACGCGGTCGTGAAGAGTTAAAAAGGGGACATCGCTTCATCATTCTTAATCGTTGTACAAACGCTAGCTGCGAGAATGCCGCCAAAAATCGATAGATATTGGGAAGGATATATAAATGCACTTTCCAACGCGAAGTGGTCCTATTCCATGATTATAAAACAATGCAAATCCAGGGTCTCCCCATTTCGAGGGCAGGAATCTGTAACATACTAAATGAAAACAGAAAAACCGCAATACCAGTAACGTTGAACGAACCTGGAACCTGAAGACAACCACCCACTCCTAGCAGAATACCGGAAGTTGTAGCCAAAGTCAAGCGACTCATCTCTGCAGAAAATCGCAAAACTCAAAAGGCTGTCGCAAATAAGGTAGGGGTATCATAGTCAACGGTACGCAACATAATCCACAAAAATCTCCGACTGGTTAAGCGTCCGAAACCTGGTATAGGTGCATCAGGATAAAGCTGCGAGTCATACCTCCAAGTCAACGGTCGCCCATTTGTGAACACTGGAACAGGAAACGGGCATACATTCATTTCCGTTTGAAGACATACCCGTGAAATCTCCATGCGGCTTTGGACTGCTGAAACGAGCCCTTGGAAATAGACGACCTCGTACATTGGACGGTCTATGGAAAGCCTGTGAAGAGGGGTGGGCACAGATCGACCTAAATTCTCTGCGGCGAATTCTTATTGAATGGAATACTGCAGAGCCATAGTTCGACACCGTGGGCACCAGATAGAACATCACCGAACATGGTGACGGGCTTTCCCATAGACTTATGACGCTTGACCAAATCGTTTAGTTGTAACGTACTCAACCCTCTGTAAATGTGTAGCTTCAGAAGGTAACTCTTGGAAAAATATTAAACAGTTTTGCCAGAAATATGTCTTGTATTTGTTAAATTGTCCAGTCTCGTTTAATTATTGTCTTATCTTGTAAATACACTATATTAATACCTGGAGCATGATATTTAGTATAAAAAATTCTGTTCAACTTTTATAATATAAGAACAATTTACAGAAAATTTACCTGTATGGATTATCTTTCTAAGCGACTTCAATTTCTTATATAAGTTCTGCTGTTTGGTGAAAATAAAGCAATATACATATTATAACGGCCATAACGAAAAATTTTTAGTTTTGATTACCCTTAAATTTCAACTTTGTTGAGAATGATCTATTGTTGACTATTAAATCGTTAAATTAGTGTTTACCCAACATCATCTAGAAAGAAAGCCAAACAACTGAAACGTCATGCATTGTTACATCATCATGTTTCGATTATTGTTGATCGTACATGGAGGTTATAATTAAAGTGACGCCATTTAGACCTTTCTAGCGGCCGTTCTGGTAATCAGATTTTGACGAAACTTGAGATATATGTTATACAGCCCATGGGGAAGAGAATTCTGCAATAAAAAAAATTAGTTCACATTTTGACCGCTACGTCAAAGTATGGCGCATGAATAATAACAAAACCAAGTTAGAAGCAGAGAAATTTATAAAATCAGAGCATTTGTTCAATGTGCATTCCATTTGTGTCAATGAAATGTTCAAAGCGCATTACTGCATGTTCCACAGTAGAGTGAAGGGTTTCCTGAGGAATCGCAGTGATATGGCGTGTTATGCTTGCTTTCAATTCAGGGACAGTCCGTATTCTTCCTCCATAGACATTATCTTTCAAATACTGTATCCCCAGAACCAGAAGTCATGAGGGTTTAAGTACGGTGTACGAGGAGGCCATGCAGTTGGAAAAGTTCTCGAAATCACCTGATCATCTCCAAAATGAGCATGAACCAGTTCCTTCACTTGTCGTGCAATGTGGGGTGTTGCACCATCTTGCATAAAGACAGTAGTGTCTAAACATTGTCTCTCTTGTAAAGCAGGAATGACTTTCTGCTGCAGAAGTTCGCAGTAAAGAGCACCAGTGATTGAACATCTTTTAGTGCCTTGAGGAGTGTTCTCTTCAAAGAAAAAGGGGCCAAGAATGAAATGTGAAGTGAATCCGCACCATACAGTCACGTAATCACAGTGTAAAAGCTTTTCATGCACAACCATCGGCTTTTCAGTACCCCAGATGCGACAGTTTTGAGCATTCACTGCTCCGTCTAGTGTGAAATGCGCTTCATCTGACCACAAAATTTTCCATGGCCATGCATTATCGACGGCTATTCTAGCCAGAAACTGGCAAGCAAAACCAGTGCGTTTTTCCGGATCTTCATGAAGCAACTTTTGAACCACCTGGATCTTGTGTAAAATGGAACGCGAAACTTTTTGTACTGTAGACGAATATTGTACTTTTTGTACTCTGAACGGAACAGACAAATAACGTGATACGGCTCGAGCACTTGCTGAAGAATATTGGGAACTTGAAGCACTCTCCACTACAGCAGCAGCAACGTCTTCCACATTCTCATTTGCAATTCGTTTCCGTCCTCTCCCTGGCAGCACACCCAACTCACCAGTTTCTTCAAATTTCTTAATCATCTTTTTTAAACCATTAATGGACATAGGCCCATTTCGCAAGTTTTTCAAACGTGCAGCAGAAGCATTTTTGCAGTTCTGGTAAAACAACTCCACCAATAAAGCTCGATCCTTTTTTAGCTAAAGTCATTGTGAAGAATGACTTTACATTTAATTTCACTGTCATTTTAAAGCTTTTCTAATTTTACATCTTATTTGCATAACGTCTCTGATTGAGTAAAAATTCTCAGATAGTTTCTTACATGACCAGTACCATATTTTGACGTAGCGGTCAAAATGTGAACTAATTTTTTTATTGCAAAATTCTCTTCCCCATGGTCTGTATAACATATATCTCAAGTTTCGTCAAAATCTGATTACCAGAACGACCGCTAGAAGGGTGTAAGTGGTGTCACTTTAATGATAACCACCCTGTATTTCTACCACGGTCTATAGATATTCATGGTCATCGACCATCGGCAATTTTCCATTGTTTCGAGAAGCTAAGGAAAACAGATTGCGCCAAGTGCCGCATAAACCGCACTAAGGCCGACCGTGATCTGCGATAGAATTTTTCATTGAAACTGAAAATGAAAGTAAAGTTTCTCTCTGCTGATAGGGCGACACTGCAGGCGCAGTTGGGCAGCAAGGCCGCTCTGATATAGGTCATGACAAGGTATCCCATCATGCATTAGTTCAAAGCAAAATGGCGAATCGATCTATCAAATTAAACAATCGAAAACTAATATCTCTGCTATCAGAACGATTTATAGCTGAGCAATCGGTCATTTTAAACGAACTTATATTTTTAAATAGCAAATTTCTTGAGTTCGAAGGAAATTTCTTAAGTTAGATTTCTTGAGATCGAAGCAAAATGGCGGCCTTGTCATGACCTTCATTAGAGCGACCTTGTTGGGCAGATTGTACATGCAGCGCCACTTTTCCATAGAGTTCTGGCCCTACCGGGAGTTAGAAACTCTAGCTTCAATTTAACAATGGAGCTCGATGACCATGAATATCTATAGACCGTGATTTCTACCAATAATAAGCCCTACATTTGGTCGACTTATGTTTATTTCGTTGATATAAGATAATTATTAGAATTCAAGTTATTATGTTCCTGATTTGTTTAGAAGATGGCGGCTATTTCGATTTTATGACAACTGATGGCACAAGTTACCCTTAAATTTCGCCACTTTTTTCACGATATGGGTCAGCCTGTATAATCTCGGAAGCCTCGGCCCGAGGATTATCTATCGAATCGAGAATTAACGCATGCGGAGTTGGTTGAAATGGGCCTTTTGCCCGCTTACGAGATTTCCGGTATTACGTCATCCCATGCGCGATTGAAACCGAGGCTGGAGGGAAGCAAATCCTAGGATCTCTAACAAGAAGTGAAGTGGCGTCGCGGTTTTTTTATGCTTTATGGTTCAATTTTGTACAATCTTTTTATGCTTTGGCCTCTATAACAATTGCATTTCATAAAATACAAAATTGCTATCATCACATAGTAAATAAAAAAAATGAAATTTTTAAAATTAATTCGTAATAAGTTTTTTTGTGTTTAAATAAAGATCAATTTAATTTTAACTTAAAAGTTCAATTATGATTTTAATTTTAATTTAAAAATCAATTAATTTTAACTTAAAATGTTCTCGTATAATTAAAGATAAATAAAACAAAAATAAAAAGCACTTTGTTTGCATAATATATAAGTGCAATTGCTTATTCATAATGGCAATCTTCATTATACCATGTACAGTCGAGGAAAAAATTATGGAAACCTTTCAATTTCACAGGAAGTTGCTGAGAAAATTTTTATTTTTCGGAAATAAAAAAAATTAACAAAATAAATTTATATCACAGCAAATTAAGCCTTTTGCTTTCTAGCATTAAAATTCAAAACAATTTGTGGTGCATTTTTGGAACCATTTTACTTATAACAAAGCCATCTCTGACTAGCTGGCAACATATATGGAAACCTTTTTTTAAATTAACGTTATCTATATGATGGTCTTCAATTCTCAATTCTGATTGATGCCCACGTATTCCGTATGATGGTCTTCAATTCTTCCATAGTTTTTGGATGTGCTGCAGACTTGTTTTTTCATGAACCCCCAAAGATTTTCGATGGGGGTTCAAGTCAGGTGAATTACCTGGCCAATCCAGAACCTGTATTT
>JAHWFO010013986.1:118756-142379 GCA_023313115.1 Rhysida immarginata
GCTTTCTAGCATTAAAATTCAAAACAATTTGTGGTGCATTTTTGGAACCATTTTACTTATAACAAAGCCATCTCTGACTAGCTGGCAACATATATGGAAACCTTTTTTTAAATTAACGTTATCTATATGATGGTCTTCAATTCTCAATTCTGATTGATGCCCACGTATTCCGTATGATGGTCTTCAATTCTTCCATAGTTTTTGGATGTGCTGCAGACTTGTTTTTTCATGAACCCCCAAAGATTTTCGATGGGGGTTCAAGTCAGGTGAATTACCTGGCCAATCCAGAACCTGTATTTGTTGTTCACGGAACCACTGCTGTGTTAATTTAGAGGTATGCGCTGGTGCTAGATCTTGCTGGAAGCAAAAGTCATCCTCTGGAAATAGTTTTCTGGTAGAGACAGAGAGATGTTCAGTCAGTATCTCGATGTATTTTGCTGAATTGACGGATCCTTTAATGAAACACAGACTCCCCACACCTGCAGCACTCATGCAACCCCATACCATCACTTTCTGGGTATGCTTCACTGCCCTTTGTACGTACTGTGGAAGATACTTTTCTTTTCTTTTTAGCCAAACTCGTTGTTTCTTTGAACTAATCAGTTCAAAAGTTGATTCGTCTGAAAATAACACTTGCTTCCATGCAGCTGGCATCCACTGCTTGTGATATTTCACCCAGTCCATTCTTTTTTTCTTCTGCTTGTTGTTAAGCAATGGCTTTGTTGCTGACAAGCTGCTGTGGATGTTCATTTTCCGTAATCGGTTTCGTATAGTTCTCGCAGAAATCTTCTTTCCTATTGACTGTGACCACTCATGCGCCAGCAACGACGAAGGTACATCGTATCGTTGTCGTCTAATTCGGTCTAAAATTCTGTCTTCACGAACAGTTGTCATTGGTTTCCTTCCTGTCCTTTTGCGTGGATGTGTTTCGCCAGTTTCCCTGAAGCGTTTCAGTATTTTACTTATAGTCCCTTTGGAGATGTTCAGAATGGACACAATCTCGTTGTATGACTTTCCTGCCGAATGTAGATGAATTATGCTTTCACGAATGGAATCGGAAAGTTGCTTGGTTGGTGGTATTTTGACAGTGACGTTAATATCTACTCTTTCCGTGTCTAAACTTAATCTTTAATTTTCTAATTTTTTATGTAAATTAAGCACTGGTTGTTCAATGGAATGTTCTAAAACGTGTAGGGGGTAACACACAGAAAAAACAGTTGAAACCATGTACACATTTAAGGTTTCCATATATACTGCCAGCCACTTCAGGGATGTCTTTTATCACGTTAATCATTTAAAGAAAATAAAATTAATTTAGATGGTGTTCACTGTTAATCTTTGTAAATTAAATGCTGCTAATTTATTTTATACTTTTTTAGTGTTGTTTTCTTTACCCATTTCCCCCAAAAAAATTTGTTTAGAGCCAACATGCTTCGAAATTAAAAGGTTTCCATAATTTTTTCCTCGACTGTATTTATAAAATGCTAGTATTTTTTTACGAAAATAATAAATATCAATTTTTTCAAAAAAAATCAATTGTTTTAATTTAATTACTGTATAAATTTTCCACATGAATATATTTTAAGTCCATGCTCTCAAAAATAATTTTTCATAACATTACCCTCAAAATCAAAAATATAAGATTCTGAAAAATAAAATTATATGCCTTATTAAATCTTCCCAGCCATTTTGTTAATGTACTAAAATTTAACAAAACTGTTAAACTAATCGAGTAGTGCTTCATTTGTTCGTTTTCCAAGCACTTTACACCTTGAAGCAATGTTCATTTTGAAGAGGGCTTTCCCTCGAACCTCGTTTTCGTGCCGCATAGGGATGACGTATCGTCTCGCCCAAGTCTCGAGGTAAAAAGGTCCATTGGTTAAAAGAAGATGGACGAGTTTACGGACACTTACGACGATGTAGTATTTCTTCAAGAAACTGATTTATTTAAGAAGAGTTCACCTTGAAAAATATATCCAGTTAGAAAGGATGAAATAGAGTAACTTATTTAAATTTTCACTGTCACTATAAACTGCATAAAAATTTATTTCTTCGCTTGATGAGCAGTTCATAGGCCTACAATAATCAGGAGTAAATGACAATGGCTCTTGCAACAAGTCAGGCAACCGAAATGTCCGGGACCGAAATGTCCGGGATTTTAAGGATTTCGAGGATAAAAAAGCAATTGTTTTCTAAGGTAGCCTTTCGTTATTAGGGTTAGATGAGGTTGATAAGGAAACTACTGCTTCTTACGGCAAGGCGTACTTCTAAAAGAAATGTGAAGTTCAAAATGAATAAAAGTACATGTACCTGAAAAGTTAAATGAAGAGAGTAGTAATTCTGTATATATTTGAACATATGAGAGCCCTTTAATTTGTAAGCATTCGTGCATAATGAAATGAGCGTCAGTTGTTGAAGCGTTCTGCGCAAGGGTACAATATTTCATCATAATCTATAGCTAAACCGTTTCAAGCGATTAGCTACAAACTATTGATAACAATATGCCTAACAGAAATTAACTATTGACAATGTAAAACAGAAGTAATTACATGCGATATCTTAGCATTGAATGTATCCAATGGTATCATAATGGTATAATTAAAATACTTACCATTGAACCAATTTCGGCTATCATTAATTTCTCGTTATATTCATTCATGACACGTAATTCCAAATTTTTTGTTTGATATATTACATGCTATAGCCTTGCATTGAAAGTTCCAATAGACCATCATGTTTCCAATAAACCACGTACCATGAAACCAATTTGGACTATCATTAATTTTACTCTGTATTCATTCATTACACGTCATTCCAAGCTGTTTGATATATTACGTGCCATAGCCTAACATTGAAAGTTCCAATAGACCATTATGGTTCCACTAAACCGCGTACCTTTGAACCAATTTCGATTACCAGCTTTTTTACGTTATAATCAAATGTCATGTCATTTCAAGCTGTTTGATATAGTACTTGCCATATCTGAACATTGAAATTTTTAATGGACCATAATTGTACCACTAAACCATGTACGATATTGACTGATACTGACCATCAAGGAAGACAATCACGTGTCTGCACTTAATTCACAAGCCTTTTCTCTGCTTTAGCTATGGAATGCCAAAGAGAGAGAACATCATTGACAAGTGCACAGGTTATTAGGTCCGATAGGTACTTACGTTTTCACAATGTGCGTCCGTCCGTCTGTCTGTCCGTCTCTCTGTTGGTGCTCTAGCTTTAGAACGCTTCCGAATTTTCGACTTCCGTTTTCGCCATTCGACAACTTAAGGAAATCGGAAGACTGAGTTCGTTGGTAGAAAAAATCGGTGAAGTACTTCCGGTTCAAAAGGTGAAAAATAATACAGGGTGATTATAAAGTCACTATACATTTTGGTGAAATCTCCGTTTTATTGTAGCAATTGCTGTATGCATCAATTTCAATGTGTCCCCCTTGCACATCCCGGCACAGCTCCCAGCGTTCCACCGTGGCTTGGAAAACATTGCGCAACATTGCGGTGTAATGTCCTCCACCGCGGCTGTAATCCGTTGTTTCAGCTGTGCAATGGTGCGTAATCCTGACCTGGTTTACCTTATACTTCATAAAACCCCACGCAAAGAAATCCATGGGGGTCAAATCTGAGGACTGGAGCCCACAGTCTTGGCGAGCTCTGACCAATCCATCTGCCTGGGAATGCGTGATTCAGTTAGTTCCGAACGATGTTGGCCAAATGGGATAGTATCCCATCC
Source organism: Rhysida immarginata (assembly GCA_023313115.1). NCBI lineage: Eukaryota > Metazoa > Arthropoda > Chilopoda > Scolopendromorpha > Scolopendridae > Rhysida > Rhysida immarginata. The sequence goes on from JAHWFO010013986.1 coordinate 122,504, forward strand.
TGTTGGAACACAACGGTATCCTAAATTCTTCATCTCGGAATTGTGGCTCCAGGAATTGCTCCAACATGTCGAGGTACACGGTAACATTGATAATCCCTTCGGCAACATGAAGAGCCCATAGACCTTTGACTGTGTAACTACCATAAACACATTCACTTTGGGTGTGTTTGGGTGTGCAAATAAATGAAATTCGTTAATGATTTCACCAAAATGTATAGTGACTTTATAATCACCCTGTATAGGGGACCACGTTTTTCACTATACAATTCCATGTATAAATGGCCTCTGTATTGCCAAATGCTTTTCTCTCTTTCGCATTCCATAGCTAAAACAGAATAAATGCTTGTGAATTAAGTGAAGACACGTGATGGTGTTCCTTGATGGCCAATATCAGTCAGAACTGGTTCAAGGGTATGTGGTTTAGTGGTACCATTAAGGTTCACTGGAAATTTTCAATGCTAACAAATGGCATGTATTATATCAAACAGCTTGAAATAACATGCCATGAATGAATATTAACGTAAAATTAATGATAGTTGAAATTGGTTCAAAGATACCTGCTTTTCGTGGACCCATTATGGTTCATTGGAACTTTCAATGCTAAAATATGGCAGGTAATATATCAAACGACTTGAAATGATGTGCCGTGAATGAATATAACAAAATTATTGATAGTCAAAATCGGTTCAAAGGCACCTGTTTTCGTGGACCCATTATGGATCATTGAAACTTTCAATGCTAAAGTATGGCATGTATTATATCAAACGACTTGGAATGATGTGTCATGAATGAACACAACGTAAAATTAATGACAGTCGAAATTTGCACCAAGGCAGCTGGTTTCATGGAATCATAATGGTTCATTAGAACCTACAATGCGAAAATATTGTATGTATTATATCAAACGACTTGGAACGAGGTGCCATGAAGGAATATAACGTAAAATTAATGATATCCAAATTGGTTTCAAGGAACCTGGTTTAGTGGAACCATTATGGTTCATTGGAACTTTCAATGCCAAAATGGCATTGAAAATGCATAATATGGCATGTAATATATCAAACGACTTGGAATGATGTGTCATGAGTGAATATAACGTAAAATTAACGATAGTCGAAATTGGTTTCAAGGAACCTGGTTTAATGGAACCCTTTTGATTCATTGGAACTTTCAATGCTAAAATATAGCATGTAATATATCAAACGACTTGGAACAAGGTGCCAGGAAGGAATATAACGTAAAATTATTGATAGTCCAAATTGGTTTCAAGGAACCTGGTTTAGTGGAACCATTATGGTTCATTGGAACTTTCAATCTATATATATAAAATTCTCTGTATGTCTGTCTGTCTGTCTGTCTGTCTGCTATGCGTTTCAAAATGGCTAGACCAATCTTGATGAAATTTTTCATGGTAATTCAGATGGACCCAGGGAAGGTTTTAGGCAGGTCATGGTGGAGATTTCACGCTTCATGGATAGCACACTTTACAATTCGTTACCCCCTTCCCTATAAAAAGGTTATATGTGGTTAAGTGTGTAGTGCAACACCAGTTAATGTGTTAATGCATATTCCATGGCAATATTGTATATTGTTTATTTTACTAATTTGTTATTGAAATTCAGGTGGACCCTGGGAAGATTTTTTCCCCTTCATTTTCGCAATCACTGTTTAGTTTACTCCGTTTGTTATTTGTTTGTTTTTTTGTCACCAGATAGCATATCACGAGTAAAAGTTTACGCCCATACATTTCGCCCGTCTCGCTTCGATCTCGCTTAGATCTAATGAGAAAACAAATGAAAATAAATGGTTTTATACATATATATTATTAATTTAGGGCTTGATCCTGATTCTTCCAAGTAATAACAACCATAATAATATTTATATCATTTATATATATTACTTAAAATCTGTTACAATCGCCATAGAAGTTTTCACTTCGGTCATGCGGTCTTAAGCACACACGCGGTTTTTGTTTTTGTTTTGTTTTTTGTATAGAGCCTTTTCTATTGCTGATCAGTACAAAGCTGTGGAATTAATTCGAGAGGAAAGTTCAAATTTTAAAAAAGTGGAATGCCATGCATGGACTGATATTAAATGAAGCCCAAACTAATGTGTTAAGAATCACAAGAGATAGAAGTCCTAATATAAAAAATAGAGTGGCCCAGTGCAGTAACCAGGCAAGTAACAGAATAAAAAATTAGTTAAATGCGTCTAGTAATTTCTAGTATAAGTTATGCACTGAAACAAAAAAACTTTCCAGTAGATGGAAACACTTTCTATGAATAAATTAGCTGCAACGTAAACAAAGTAGGTGATAAAGGATAATCTTTCCATAGGAAACGGTAAAAGGCAGGTAAGTTCACTTGCCTGGTTACTACAATGGACCGTTCAATTGTAAAATATTGGGTGTTGTGTTTGATAGTGTTTTATCTTTTAAAGATTCAATAGCGGAAATTTTGTTACGACTTAGTTGATACAATTTTTTATTTAAAAGATTAAGTTAAACACTTACTACGAATGAATTAGCAATTATCATTAAAACTATATTAGTGCCTAAAATTGTATTTGGACTAGTGGTTTGGTCCTCTCCAACTAGATCTATAATTACTAGTGTTCCAGTTGCGTATAATACTTTTATACATATTGCCTTTGCTATATCTATATGTACTTCTATTACAGAAATTTCTAATGCATATAAGATTTTGAGGTTGAATAATACAATAATGTGTGTAAGACTTAAAGAATTAAATAAAGCTATTATTGAGCCACAGCACCCAAATCATTTCAAATTGGCTTATGAATACTGTTAAAACAAGGGAAAATCGAAAATATAAAATAAAACACCCCCTAATATTATTAGTAAGTTTTTAATGAGATTTTTTTCAGTATAATAAAGATGGGAATTTAATAACAAATATTGTTAAACATCGAGTTATAAATTGTGATACTTCTAACTGCTATAATCATAAGGATCATGTATATAAACTTCTTTGGCAATATGTTTTTGATGTTCAAAATGCTAAGTTATAAATGTTAGATATCTTTATAGGATGCAATGTTTTAAATAAATAAACAATAAATAAGTAAGTATGATAATAACATGTTACAGCTACAAAGCATTTCAAACATTATTTTTTACAGGGTAGTCCAAAAGATTATTTTGATGTTTAATTTGTTGCTGGTTCCCAATTTGCGTTCCCGGAAATATATGAAGAGCAAACATGTCTTGGACATCGCGCAGTTCTAGGAAAAAAAAAATTGACGGAGGCTCTGGTGACTGCCAAAGCCGCGGGTTTTTAAGGCGTAGAACTACTACTGTATGTTATTATTGGTTACCGTTAGTGTGTATTTTTTGGCGAAAAAAAGAACAAAATTAAAAAAAAAAAAGTTAATATATTCAATTACGTTACAATTTTGTGAAGAATGGGTCTGTGATATGAAAAGTAACAAACAGATGACAGATCAATGTAAGTATTTCGGAGTTATATTTCTAGTAAATGACAGATCAATGCAAGTTTTTCCCAATGTACTTGGATAGTTAGTCGGGACTGTGTCTAAATTGAAATGATGTTTCATAAATTCAAATGCTCCTTCGTTTCGTTTGGCATCTATATTAAAATCGCCCATCAATATCATAGGCATATCCGCATCCACCTCAAACTCTTCATCTATTTTTATGGTGTATTTCTTTAATCCATAAAATAAGAACATTTTTATATCTAAACGTGAAGTATTTGGATGTACATATATCGAGCCCAATATAAATTTTGAAGAACCATTTAAGGTAACGTCCATTAAACATAAATCGCCAACTCCATATTCAATCATTCTCCGTCTTACATTTATGTGATGCTCGACAGGTTTACAGTCTGCTACACTATTTAAATTTCTATAAATTGCCACACCACTCGCTGCCCATTTGCTGTCTTAGATCGAAGAGTAAAGTTCATGAATGTTTTTAATTCGAACCCTTGTATCTGAATCAGTCCTGAAGAAAGCCACGGCTGAAACGCGTCGACTCTATGTCGTAAAATCACTGTTGTTTTAAAGACCCATATATTTATATTTTTACAAACAACTAAGACCAACATGTTTGAAAACATATATTTTTTTAGTCAGATTTATTGTTTTGTTTTAAGAAATTAACAAAACTTCAAAGTTCATTTCTTAAAATAATTAATCTGCTTAAAATAATATATATTTTATTATTTTACAACATATTTTTAGTAGAAAACTAGAAGCGAACCCACCCGTTTGTATAATCGGGAAATAATCCATTGTTAGATAACTCATTGTTAGATTTTTTCTTTGTTGTGACAACGTCCACCGTCGCTGATTTTATATAAATGATGATGTACTGATTTCGCCGGCAGATGACAGGATTTCATGATATTATCTTAAAACGCTCGTGTTTCCATGTTTTTATACCTAATGCACAGGCCTTCTTTATATTAAATGCACAGGCCTTTTCTCGTAGGCCATGGTTAGCTCCAATTAGTTCCAATACATCCCGCACACGTATATGCTGCAGCAGCGCCACTCCGTTATTACGATGGCGAGCATAAAATTCACTTAACTTTAGTTTGCTGTAACTTTTGACCTAGTAGCTCATTTGGTGAAATTTTTGCTCATTATTCAAGACTCAACCTTCCTCTTTCCAACGAGATAATTACCATAGTTGTAGGATATAGTGATAGAAAGATATAGACTGAGATATGTACATCACTTATTGAACGAAAAATCGCGTCTGAATTTTTCCTCGGCTGCACCCCTGATAGACGTAGTTCTACGTCAAAACCCTGGCAAGAAGGAAATTTAATTTGCAGCATTCCAAAAACTCCGAAATATAAACATATAAAATTCTGTCAAAAGCTAATCAAAGCCAGCCTGACCTGAAGCAAAAGAAAAAATGTGCTCTACCTGAAAAGAAAAGAAAAATGATTGAATATCAAAGAAATGTTTCTGCAGTGTACCTCTTGTCCGTAATACTCAGCACTTTGCCTGGTCTTTCATCAAACTAATTAACATTAAAAATATTCAGCAATTTGAAATCTAATAGTTTAATCGTAAAATATTTATGAATTTAAGTAATTTAAATAAATCATAAAGCAATTACAGAGTGCGTCAAAATACAGCCGAAGTTCATATTGGATATGTTATGAATAAAAGATAAGACTAAGGAAAATGAAATAAAAACTTTAAAACTTATATATTTTACAGAATCTATATATATATAAGAATGAATGTTTGTTTGTTACGTATGCGTCCCTATTCCATTCATCCGATTGCGATGAAACTTTGCACACTTGATCTTCAAAGCAAGAGGAAGGTCACTGTTTACCTGAGATTTCGAAAAAACAATTATTTTCGAAAATAAAAATGAATGTTTTTTTTTAATGAATTTTTCATTTTGGTCAATAGATGGCGCCATCTTTTTAAAAACTTCTAGCGGATCTCTTGCTCGAGCTGTTTTTTGATTAAACTTTGCAACATCTGAGGCTGCTTCTAAAAACTCTCTCCAGTCGCGACCGAGCGTAAGCGTTCATGATCAACGCGAGCACTACATCTAAAAATGACAGAGCGCTCGTCATTGGCGCCTCTAAAACCTCCCCGATCTCATCGTCGTGTTGGGAACGTGTTAGAAGCTTCTTTCAAGAAGGATTGGGCGCCATACTTTCCTACTGAAAGTAGGAATCTTATTTCTCTCCTCATTCATTTCCCCTCATGCTATTCGCTACCATGCTCTTCTCCATGGCGCGTAATTGTAAACAAATTATTTTTGGCATTATGGGAATTGGCTTTTTACGTTAGTCCGATAATCTGCTTCCCGACTAATCGTAATTTCTTTGTCTCTTTTCATGTAACCTATGTTCGGCCTAGTTCGGACAATTAACTCTTCACGTTCCTGGTTCCAGTGGAGTATATCTAAACGCGTGCAGCGTCGCCGCTCTCCAGTTTAGTATTTCGCGGTACAATTGTCTGGACCCAGTGTTGTATTTAATTGTAGTTAATTCAATTAGTATTGCTACTAATTAATTTGATAATTTTCTTACATAATGCTTTGCATAGCCAATAAAGAAAAGTGTTGCTTATGCTTTGTTTAATAACCAATGTTAAATTCAAGAAAAGTTAAAAGTTTAATTCTTTGTTATAAGTTAATCTCTAGTCTGATTTCGCAGGCTCTATTTCAAATTTAGTATGAAACGTAACTATAGTCAAGCCTGCTTCTTGTTATAGTTCATTCAATTATGTCACGCGAGTATTAGTATCGTGTAAGATAATGTGCTCCTTAATTTTCACCTATTTTTTTCCTCTGTTAATAAATATTTATTTATTAACTTAACTTCATCTTGTATATGATTTCTCTGTCCATGTTTTAACCAGCTATTTCCACTGCGCTTATTTTTTTTAAATTTATACGTAACATTCCCTGTGAACTTCACAAAGGCATTTGAATGTCCAACATGTAAATCAAGAAATTACCAAAAATTACCATAATAACATTCACTTTCATAAGGAAAAGCAAATAAAAGGTAATTTACCAAAATGACTTATCCACATGATCACGTTGACTACTTGAATATCTGTCGCATTGTCCGAAATTGTAAATAAACATCAACAGCCTACATAGTTAACTTTAAATAATTATATATATCCCGTAAACCATTGTCCATTAGCATGAGTTAATATGCCATATAATAGTAGGAGGGGTGCGTAACAAAATATTTAAATTTCATTTTAATCCAAGCTTAACATAACTGCCCCCCCCCCCCCCTTGTGAGCCTAAGGTGACGTTGGGTAACGGGTTGAATAAAACCAAACTAACATTTCCTTCCCTGCTCTCTCCTCCCCTCGCGATCCCCCCAACCCCCGTTGCGGCAATCATCAATGCCGGACCCTGTAGATCAATTGCACCATTTGATTGATCGTCTGCGCAGACGCGGACGCGCTGAAGTTAAAGGGAAAAATTTAGTGAGAATAGTAGTGCATATGACAATTTATTGCATTACCTTCCGGAGAAGATCCCGCTTCTTCCTTTTTGACGTAAATGGATGATCCCCTATCTTATCAGTTGTGGGAGTAAGATTCAATGTGAAATGGTACCATATGAGTAATCCCGAATTAGCTTATATCTATAGAACAATTTTGCATAAGAACTTTTTCGCACTGATTCTGATTTGCTATTAAATTCAGATGACCTGATGCGATCTGTTTTCCTTAGCATCTTGAAACAATGGAAAATGTCTGGAAGCACGATGACCATTTATATCATGATCTGTAAATTAAGGTGGCCGTCTGGTTAGAACATCCTGTCCCATCCCAATATTGTTGTATCTCATGGGGGCTAGAGTTCCTGTAAAGAGTTCTTTATACAGGGACTCTAATGGGGGCCAATGAGCAGCCATTTTTTCTACCTGTTGCTTTGATTGCATTACAATAGGCAGTACGATTTTGATGATTTACACGGAGTCAGATAACCATTTTTATCTCCTATTTAAAGGAAAATATGTTGTGACGTTGCCCTCCTTTCGGGGAAGTTTGATAGGCTAATGATACAAGTTTATCAAATGTTTTCGCGCTATCACCTATTCAAATGAAAGACGAGCAAACATCAGACTCTTGTCTATCTCAGTAACACGTTCTTAAACTATTTAACATGCTGATCTATGGAGGCAAAATGAATCAAGGCGCCGTGCTATCAAATAACACAATTCATTGAATATTGATTAAAATGAACTACAAATAGGTATTCATAAAAACAGGATAAATGATAGCAAAATAAAATGGTAGAATTAGATGTTTAATGAACGAACAATGTTTTAAAGAAATGTATTGCTTAGAATATCAATCAATACTCAAAGATGTGGGGCAGGATATGAATCAAATTGCGCTTTCATGTTATGTTTGTTTTTCAGCGTTCTCAGGGGAATTATGGAAAGTTTGATTACAATCTCTCGCGGAACTGTTACCAGTTGTCTCTCTAATACACTTCACCATCTCTGTTGTTGTCTTGAAGACCCCAAATACTGTCGTCGTCGTATGGTCCGCAGTTGCCTTGCCGTACCCGCCGTATCCTGCAGCCTTCGTTGCTCTGATCCCTGGGCCTTTCGTTGGCGCTCGTGAGACGCACTCGTAGCTTCTCCGTGCAGTATCTTGAGTTCACTCCTGCTTTTGTGTCAGATTGAGGATCATTACATGTGAAACCAGTGCCCTGCAACAGATGATTACATACAGCAAGGCACTAAATATTCTGTATGACATTGCGTTGTGTTAATTTTTTTGATGCTTGACGTTATTTCTAAAGCATTATCGAATTAGAAATGTTAAATTTTCACTCAGAATTCCTAAAGGTTTAATACGTGACTATACACTGTCCTTTTATAAAACTCCATACTGATGTTACCGTTTCCTCCAGTCTAGCAAGTGTTTTTCCACGCATGACTTCCTCATCCAATCAAAATCATGGAAGAAGTAGAACGTCAGAGTTCTACTTCTTGCATGTCAGAGTTTTCGGGAATCCCAAAATCTAGCTCGAAATTTCCCGTTCTTTTGTTCTTCACATCGCCGATCTAAAATTAACTCCTCCTTCCATATCCCAGACGGTTTTCCCGCCAACCGTCTAAAATCAGTTTCCATTGAGAGGGTGTTGTCATGGAGACACGAATTAGATGAGTTTAAAATATTTTTAATTACGATTTTACGGCATGCATGAGGTTTGACCCGCATCCCTCCTTCCCCTCCCCCGATATTGGATAAAAGTAAAATAAACAAAACATAAATAAACAACGAAATATGATGGTTAGTTGGTTTATTAGAAATTTTGGCGTCGACTTCTAAGGTCATTTTGCGCCTTTTACATAAATTATATCTGTACGCATCCCGGGACAAACACAAACATCCATGCCCACGGCGGGATTTGAACCCACGACCAGGCGGACTCGAGAATTAGAAAGTCTATGCCCCAGCCCTCTCGGCCACCTGGCTGGCAAACGAAATATGAAGAGAAAGCTGTCAAATTTAATAAAATAGTAAAGTAATTAATGTTTTTTATTTTATTTTAGCAATTAATTGGTCAATAAGTAAGGCCATGTAAATAAATCTTATTTGCCAACCATAGAAATACTAATTAAACCAAGTCCCTATTAGACTGCCACACCACCAATGGCAGAAAAAGTCATTAACCCTGTTTTTTTTTTTGCCTAGTTCAACGACCACCTTAATTTACAGATCATGATTTATATCTATAGACCGTGATGCTAACTTATCCTGGTGTTAAAAATCCTAAGAATTAGTAGCCGATCGCAGTTATAAATTCGAGTCACTAGGGGGCAGAAGAAGCGCTATCTCATTCTAGCACTTCCATGAGTGTTTCTGCTCTTAACGTTTTAAGCTCTTTTTCTTATTACAAACAAAGATTATTCGTTTCCTCTTCTAAATTGTTAATGGTTTGCATAGAAAAAGTTTCTTTTAATTGCATATCATGAACAACAATTAGTATTTCAGGGCTGACTATTTTTAATGTTAATCAATTTCATAGCAGACCAAGAAGAATGCTGTGTTTTCTGAAAAGGAGTTGGACTCAAGTGATAATATTTTGCTTGTGTACTCTTGTGTAATAAATGCTGGGGTGGTTGTAACGGCACATATGCTTCACCAAATGTGTCTTTGAGTTTTTGAAAAGCTGGTAAGGTTAAACTAAAGCAAGTTTTTCTTTGTCAGGGGTTATGTTGTTTTTTGTAACCCCAATAAACAAGTACAAAATAAGATTGATCTGGGGATGCAAATAATATTTGAAATCGTACACTTCTGCTCAGTGCTCTTATTGCGATCTTATTAAATTGTGTTAATAAAATTAAGTAAAAAATTTAAAAACTAAAAAAGGTATAAAAACCTGTATAGGGGGCGTAAAAAAAAAAAGTTTCTTTGCCCGGGTGCAAAAATACCTCGTTACAGCGCTGCTCCTGCTCTTAAATTTACTAGCCTCTGACGAGAATCATATTAGTTTTATAAATTTTGAGTTGATCTTCGTAAAAAGAGGTTTGCGATAATGAATCTATATATAAAAAAGAGGACATCCACTGACTCATCATCACACAGCAAAATCTACTGAGGCCACCGACTTGAAACTCGTGGGGTCATAGGACGGATAGCATAGGGGCGTAATAAGACGGGGCTTTTCGATATTCGGATCCCCTGCCTCCCCAGGGAGGTAGAAAGGTGTTGGACCGTGACCACCGAGAGAGAAGGCCTCCGCATTGAAATTTAATACATTGTTACATCATCATAGATAGTGCAAATTCTGGGCTTATTATTGGTTGAAATACTAATAACAATGCACTATCTATGATGATGTAACAATGTATTAAATTTCAATGCGGAGGCCTTCTCTCTCGGTGGTCACGGTTGGACGTTTAGATAAACGCAGATCTTCAAAATTTTGCAGGAAGGTTTCTAGCTACCGTGCCTTAAACGTAGTTTCTCCGATTTTCGATATTTGAATTTTAAGAGTGCGAAAACTGAAAAAAAATAGATTTTCGGGGATGTTTCACAAAATTTTCTGATGTTTTGATGCAACTTCGCGGAGAATAAGGATAAAACAACGCAACTCGGCAGGAAGCTTCTCGGGGATATTTCTAAACAACCAATTTCTGGCTTTTTTGATTTTCATCTTATGAGGGGGCCAGGAGGGCCCAAAGATTGTCCCCCCGTTTTGTGTTTTTGCCACCTAACTCCAATGCGGAAATGCAGAGCTTCAAAATTGCGCACGAGGATGTAAAAGACCTATATAAAAAGGGAGCATTCGTTGATTTTTTGAAATTCAAAAAATCTAAAACTAGGCCTAATTTTGACGTCCGTGTCCGGCAACCCATCTCGGTAACAAATTTACGTACGACTTAGATATTTTAACCAAGAATACTTCATTATTTTGCAAAAAATCAATTTCCGCTTTTTTTTCTTCTTTTACCCACTTTGCCCCCCTTATGCCCCTTATTTGGTACGGTGATGGCAATTAACGAGATCAACTGTCTGCTTAGTTTATTTTTTGATTATCTGGATCTCAGTTTCCGGCATTTTATGTTTTCCGGATTTTTAACCAGATTTTTTTTTGGTTTTCAGAAATTAACATACAAACACGCATGTTGAAAGCTTATTTTTTACATTGGTCATAAAATATGGATTTTGTTCTTTGATTTAAAATTTATTTCAAGTATCGAGGACTATTTTTCGATTTATTATGAACTAGTTGATTTACCCAGCGTTGCTCGGGCTCTTTTTTGATGAAGTTTTGCAAGTTCTGTACATGAATATACAGAAAAAATGAACATTATTCTCCACCTTTTTTCTCCTACACTGCGTCAAACTCACTCAGCTAAAGACAACATTCCAAAATGAGCGAAGTCGTCTAGAACTGCTAAAGGGTCGGTAATTGGAGAGGCCATCCATTGGGAGCATTTTAAAAGACTTCGTTTCGATTCTTCAATATGAATTTTTACTATATTAATTCAAGCTTTTTTCATGTGTTCAGTTTTTCTGTATATTCACATTCTGATATTGCAAAATTTCATCAAAAAAGAGCCGAGCAAGGCCGGGTATATCAGCTAGTCATAATTTAAAGAATATTGGGATTTATCTTAGAAACGCATGATTATGAGATTGGGTGTTTTATTGAGAACAATTTGATGTTAAGATGACTTGATAAAGATCATTTCACTGGATATTTTCTTTAAGGAGATAGAAGTGATTCAGAGAGAGGCACGTGCTTTTAGCATGCCTTGCGTTTATGTTTGTAGTTATTTATATCCATGGTCAAAGAGATATAATGGTCAAACATTTATTATTCTAGTTTATATAAATTTCCCTAAAGGGCAATGAAAAAATTTTATAATATGAAACCCAAGCGTAGAAAAAAAAGACAATAAGCACTCTACCTGGCAAAAGTTTGTTCTGTTCTGTATTGTTTTTTATTTTTTCAAATTATCGACCCCCATTTTAAACCCCTTGAACCTGTACAATAAAACGTCCGTTATGCCGTACATTCCCTAAAACTTCAGAATCCAGTATAAAGTTAATGCTTCATAATGTTTATTGCACTAATTTGGCATATTTGCGTGCATACCATTGACAATGAATAATACAAAGAATTATTTTCATCACAACACTACTACTTTTGCGAATTCATACGAGTTTTAAGTTGAACAATTCACCACAGCATTCCAGAAACTAAGTTTTAGCTTATAAAATTGCAATTTAAATAAAAAAAAAAACACGATCCCAGGCGCTTTTGATGCACCATCATGTTAGAAAATTAACTTTGCTTTATAAATTGTACTTACTGTAAGCTAAAATTCTTTCAAGGCATACTGTGTTCCTTCACTTTCTACCTATCTCTTAGCAGCTTGTACAGTAAATGACACCTGGCTATGTTCAAAATTTTGTATGCATTACAGTAGTTTTGCATAGCATTGCATGCATAATTGCTTTTCTATGAACGTTGAAATTGATTTTTGATGTAGGCAAGTATTTCAATGAAATAAGCTGAGTACAAAATAATATGACGTTTTATTGTACAGGTTCAAGGGGTTTAAAATGGGGGTCGATAATATGAAAAAACAGTACAGAAGAAACTTTTGCCAGGTAGAGTGCTGCTTGTCTTTTCCTTTTCCATGGTTGGGTTTCATATTATAAACTTTTTTCATTGCCCTTTAGGGCATTTTTTATAAATAGTCCTTTCCTATATTTTGATTAAAGTGAAATGTTTTTTTGCCAAAAATGACTTAAATTTAAAGAATAGCCTATGATTGCTACAAATATTCAGGATCTTAAAGCCCCGGCAATGCTTAATGAAATGCAATTTCTCAAAAAGTGACCAAAATTCAAATTGATCCTGAAAGGGCAGAATAAGTCAGACTAAAACGAAAGTTGGCAATTTTACAGAATATTATATGTCCAGTGTAATAAAAGTTATTCGAACTAAGACCATGGATGAAGAATTGCATGCACCCTAGTGAGTTTTTTCACTAGCGCCCTCGGACGAATTGCAAGCACATTACATTAATGGACTTCGTACGAAGAGACGTCACTTCCTTAGTGATTCGCCATCTTGGTTCCACACAGCCGTTGCTAGGAAGAGTTTAAATCATTTTCTCCTTTTGAAATTGATTTTGGGTCGTCATAAGAAACGTCGCAATAAAATATAGTTTTATTGAAGACATTCTGATCGCTTATGTAGGCAAACTAGTTTCAGAATCAGCATATCTAATGCTTAGCAATATCATGTGTGGAACCAAGATGGCGCGTTGCCAAGGGTTCCACACTGTTACGTCACTCGTGCGAAGTCCTTTAGCGAACAAAAAATGGCGGCAACAACAGAAAAGCTGATTTCTAATTTGTTATAACGAGATAGGAAACAATGTTATAATATCCATATTATAACAAATCAGAAATCACACTTTTCTATTCTTGCCGCCATTGTTTGTTCACTAATTAATGTAATGTGCTTGCAATTCGTCCGAGGGCGCCACTGAAAAAACTCACGCTTTTAACAAAGGAGTTTTCCATCCATGTTTTCTTCATGCTCTGACCAATCTCTCGGATGTGACAGGATTTGATATCTATGCTAATTAGGATCCAATTATCTCGGAAACCACTGCAAAGTTTTGAAAACTACTTCTTTCATGCAAAACTACCCTAGAAGATGTATTTACTTTGTTTCTATCTGCAATACACAGATCCTGAGATCTATCTTACAGTGTCCAAAAAAAATTTTTGCTACAGCATTCTACTCTACACCCAATTAGCATAAAAATAATTCAAATTATTCTAATTACTTAGAGGTACAGGCTCCCTTGGTCATTTCCCCCGAAATTCAGGAGTTTTCGTGAAAATGGTACTTTTTGGTGGAAAATGTTCACACTAGACTTTCGTTAAACATAGGGTTAGCACTGCCGTGCCTACCCTGATAATCCGCCATTACAGAAAAGGTTTGGCGAACCCCAGTTTGAGAAACACTGTATACTGTTCATTTACCAACTAGCCGCTTATGTTTTGTTTTAATGTAGATTTAAAAACAGGGCTGCATGATCAGTCACCCGTCTTAGGCAAACCGCTAAGAAAGTTGTTTTTCGAAAAAGACATAAGAGGTAAGTGAATTTATAGGGGGAACGACATCCTACATCACTTTCAGCGTGCGTGTAAAGGCGTCTGGGTAGGATGACATACTTTTTTGAAATTTTCCGCGTGAGAACAGTTATGGCCCCTCTCTGCTATGGTAGCAACGGTAACAAGATGACGTTACCCTATTGTTAATTTGTCAAATACAGATATTGTTCAATAAGATACGAGGTAACAATTCATGAAGGAAAAAAAATTTATGTAGAATTTTTTCTAAATAAGAGGGTGGTAACAACTGGGCAATTGCGTGGCAAGTACTGGGCAAAATGGTGGCAAAAACTGGTATTAATAGTATATTATTTTCACATCTAATTTTCATACAGGATCGGGACACATTAATATGACTACCTCTCCTCGAACATGTTGGAACGTCCCATGGTATGCAGATGAAAAATCATTGCATATCATTAAAAGCTGACAACAGCAGGCGTATAGTAGCATCCGTTAACACAGCAATTGTCGCCGTCATGGACAGAGCAAGTGACCTGTCGGACCTCCAAAAGGGGATGATCATTGGCTATCGGACCAAGGGGGGGTAGCATTTCAGAAACGACCTTTGTGAACTGCTCTAGGGCTGCCGTTGTGAAGGTGTAACGCGACTGGACGAACCAGACAGTTTCGAGCAACCGAAGAGGTAACTGTGGGGCCCCACGGGCCATCGTTCCTAGAGCAAGACCAATCGGCGTGCCACTGTTGAGCAACTGACACAGGAAATGAACAGTGGGGCCACTAGGCGTGTTACACGAAGACAGTGCAACGATCCCTCTTGGGGTTGGGGCTCCGGAGCAGGCGTATGGTAACAGCACCCATGTTGACGTTTGTGCATCACCGAAAACGCCTCCAATTCGCAATGGATTATAGCCATTGAACCTCGGCCGAGTGGCAAAGGGTTGCTTTCTCTAACGAGTCGCGGTTTCTGGTGAACAGAGTGGACGGACGATGGAGAATTCGCCGGGAAGCATATGAGAACAGGCAGTCCGACACCATCGTTGGCAGACGACAGGCTGGTGGGGGAGGTGTGACTGTTTGGGGGATGTTTTCGTGGTATGGTCTGAGTCCACTAATACCGCTGGAGGGTACACTGAATGCTGTACGTTACCTGACTTTTCTCGTAATATCGTCTCCGAAGATTCCTTATGTCCTGCGTTGAATATTTTATATGCAAACTTAATCACAGAACCACTTTAGAATCAAAAAGGCAATTTTTATCCTGGGCAGTTTAGCCTACCTCGAAGACGATTATGTTAATGAAGAAAATATTTCATAAATTAACTGAATTCTTGTCCGGATATTTTCGGATCAAGGTTTGTTATGTTAATAACTCAAGATACAATTACTAAATCTTTCATTCTTGCACGATTTTTATTTCCTGTTTTCCAATGATTTTTGCCAATAACATTTACACTTTTCTATATAACATTACAATTTTTCTTTTACATACCTCATATGACAATACAAACAAATATTTTTCTGTTATTATAGGATCTATAATCTCTTACATTAAATACCAAGTTTACTTTCTGTATAACGGTCTTAATTAAAAACAGACCAAATTGCATAACGTAATACACAAGTGATTCTTTTCTTTGCTGCAAATTTTATTCTTCATTGTCCACGTCCATGGTATTACCACCAGTAGCAGAATCATCACATGACTGAAAAAAATAAGAAGTTTTACGTTTTATAATATCAAACTGAGTAGATATAAGTTGAGAAACCCAGTTTATATCATACACAGTCCAGTCACATTAATGTTGCCATTAAGTATTGCCATTGTAATTGTTGGAGTCATGGTGAAACGTAACGATTTATCCGGCCTCCAAAAGGGCATGATCATCGACTTCCGAGTCAAGGGCGGCAGTATTTCCGAAACTGCTAGTTTTGTGAACTGTTCGCGTGGTGAAAGTGTACCGTGCATGGCAGAATGGCAGTACCCAAAATCAGCGACGTGCCAAGTGTGGGGCACCACGGGCCTAGATGACAAAGGTGAACGACAGCTATGGAGATGCGTGCAAGCGAACAGACGTGCAACCGTCGAGCAACGGACCTCCCAGATGAACCAGGGGGCTACCAAACGTGTATCCTCAACGACAGTTCAAGTAACGTTGCTGCGTAAGACGCTCTGCAGCAGACGGCTGGTTCGTGCACCACTGCTAACGGCTGTTCACCGGCGAGTGAAATTTGCAACTGAACAGCAACAGAGTGGCAAAAGGTGGCTTTTTCCGATGAATCACGGCGTTCAGCGTCAGAAAACAAACACCCTGCAACACGTGCCCTAAGGCCGGAGGAAGCAGCGTTATGCTCTGGGGAATGTTTTCCTGGCATTCCCTGGGTGCACTTATCATTGTGGACGGCACCATAGATCAATGGAAGTACGCATCTCTCCTTTCGGACCATGTCCACCCCTATATGCAGATTGTGTTTCTTCAGCACGATGGTATCTTCCAGCAGGACAACGCGACATGCCATACAGCGCGCAGTGTCCGTGCGTGATTTGAAGAGCACGAGGATACGTTTACGGTACTCCCCTGGCCCCCAAACTCCCCGGATTTAAACCCCATAGATCATCTGTGGGACCACCTCGATCGGGTTGTTCGCTCCACCAACCTATGGCAGCTCGCCACAGAAGTGGAGTCGGCCTGGCTTCACATCCCTTTCAATACCTTCCAGAAACTTATTGACTCTTCCTGCCCGTCTCGCAGCTGTCCGCGCCCCGAAAGGTGGTTATTCTGGCTACTGACAGGTGTTCACATTAATGTGACTGGAATGTGTGTACGGAGTAATGTGGGTTTCCATATGAAGCTTCCATGGTCAAAGCTTCTTGAAGGGACAGTAAAGTAAAAGATTTGATTACTGGAATTTACTGTTATTCTCCTAAACCTCTTTTACTCAAAACACCAATTTTTTTGCAATCTCTTATCCAACATTCGATTGCCCTAGTTACAATTTTAAGTGATATATTAAATCGAAAACAACTTTTGAACTACTGATAAATTCAGGTAAAAGTTTAACAAAAACTTTTTGAAACTAGGCGTTTGCTCTTTTTTCTAGGTATTTCACTCTAAAACGCAATCCACAATATTTCGAAATGATATACACTGAAAATGTAGATAATTAGAAACGCCCAATGGTGAACAAACACGCGCTTATCTCACTGAGGTAAATATTTGTGATGTAAACCAAGTGTGAAACCGGAGGTTAGCGGGCAGAGATCTTCCTGAAAGAGTTGGTCGATGTTCGGGGCGATGTCGATTTAAGAAGATCATAAAAAACAACAAAAAAAACAAGAGTGCAACCATTCGTCAGATTGACAGATTACAAAACAAACCTCTTATCCACAATTATTATTCTGTTAATGGTGGTTACAAGGTAACTGAAATGTACAGATTATATAGATGTGGTTAAGAAGTCTTTTTTAATCAATCAATTGAAGACTATACATAGGGTCTAAATAAATTTTGGATGCGTCAAATAATCGTTCAGTACAATGGTGGTAACAGGACAAACATTTCTGCAGAAAAAATCGCTGCATAACGTTACGAATGGGAACTAGCATCAGGTGAGCCATTCCTAACTGATTTATGGCTGCAAACTGCAAAATTCGTCCACAATGGCGCAAAACTGGGCCAAAAACGACTGAAGCAACTCAAGAACCAGAATATGACGTTCATAGAATAGAACAGTTGATTTCGAGTACATCGTATCAACTGGTTATTTTTTTTAAAAGCCCTTGATACGTCTATCCAATTCTCCATATTCAGCAGCCTAAGAAAAAAGGAAAAGGGAAAAACTATATATAAAAACCATATAACCCAAAGAGGGAAAGGCAACTTGACTAACAAGGGGAGGACCAGGTCTGTTAAGTTTGGATTTAACTGAAATTTAAATATGTTGTTACACACCCCTCTCACTATTATATTGCATAGTAACTCATGCTACTGGGCATTACTTTATGAGATACAATCATTTAAAATTAGTTCTGTAGCTTATTAATGTATATTTACAAATTCAGAGAATAAGATGTTCAAGTAGTCAATGTGGTCGTGTGGGTAAGTTGATAAATTCCAAACTAAAGGTTCTGTGTTCAAATCCTGCTACTTTCCCAATTTCATTTAATTTAATTTTTTTAAACAAGTTTTTGAACAAACTAACTTTAATTATTAAAAACCAATTTTTTTTTAATTTTTTGCATTATTTAGATAAGTAACAAATTATTTTTAATAAATTACTATTATTATTATTATTATTATTATTATTATTATTATATTAAATGAATCCAATGAATAGAAAGGTGTGGATGACCTATCCCATGGTGCACTTTTCATCGTCCCAAATATGTAAATTAGGACAGATTCAAATCCTATCTTAAAAACCGTAACAGATACACGAAAAATTCCAATTGAAGACTTGTTCAGCATGGAATTCCAAACAAAATCCGATGAACTGATCACCAACAATCACAATTTCAGGAACAGTGTAGCTTGCCATCCTGGAATTGTTCTGTCTTGTGTATGCTGACACATTCTTTTAATTTGCTTTTCCTCATGAAAGTGAATGTTATGATAATTTTTGGTAATTTCTTGATTTGCATGTTGAACATTCAAATGCCTTTATGAAGTGCATAAATTCAACATGTGATTGTTGGTGATCACATAACTTTAAATGATTATATCTTGCAAAGTAATCCCCATTAGCATGAGTTTCTATGCCATATAATAGCGGGAGGGGTGCATAACATATTTAAATTTCAGTTAAATCCAAGCTTAACAGATCTGGTCCTCTCCTTGTAAGCTACAAGGATGAGAATTCTCCTTAAGAGATGAGAGTCGTCAAAAGAAGAAAATCGGTCCAACAAGTAAAACAAACGCAACGGGAAATCATCTCGCCAGTAGAGAACATAAAATAAAAATAAAGAAATTTTTTTTTTTAAATAAAACAGGAAGGTTAGATAAAAAAATAAATAAATAAAAATATTAAGCAAAAAAATTAAATGTGGAATAAAGTTGAAGATAGTAAAAGAATAAAATAATGAATAAACTTAAGAGAAGAAAGTTTTACTCGCGAAAAATAGCAACAACTTTACTCGCGAAAAAATGTAGCAATAGATTGCGAGCTTTTTCAAGGAAAGCCTGCATTGGAGGTATCTCATAGCAAACGCAATTCGCGAGAAACAGCACAAAAACATGGCGCCTATCAATTATAACGTTAAATTAATTTTAGCAGAAACGTTTGTTATGAAGAAGCTTAATTTTAAGAAGCTTTAGTAATTAATCTTGAAAGTACGTACTTTTTGATATTTCCAATTTAGCAATGCGTAATAATTTTTATTTTCGCTGACGCGTTTCTTAATAACTACAACAAATGGAATAAAATAAAATAAAACCAACTAAAATTTAATAAACAGAGCTATTAATTAATTAAATAAACTTAAGTAACAAAGTAAAAGAAATACACAAATTAAAAAAATAAAATGAGTAAAATAAATATGAAAATATGAATTCAATAAAAACTAAATTAAAATGAATATAATTTTTAATAAATGAAATAAATTAAAATAAAATGAAAATAAAAATAAATTAATAAATATAAAAAATTAAAAGTTATATAAAATAAACCCACCCAATCAAATGTAATAAAATAAACGATGTAAATAAAATTAATAAAATAATAAATAAAGAAATAAAATAAATTAAATACATATTTT
>JAHWFO010013986.1:156154-168841 GCA_023313115.1 Rhysida immarginata
AAATATCCATTTCAGTTAAATAAAAATAGAAAATAACGCCAGAAACTTTGGACAAATCAATAATAATGGAAAGAGAAAAACGAAAATGAAACTTGCGGAATAGTGGTTTCGTTTTTGGTGGAATAGTGGTTTCGTTTTTCTCCTTCCATTATTATTCATTTTAGTATTGAGAAAAACGAAAGGTACTCTTAAGCTTCTAGTTACAATAACTTATAGGGCTTGATTTTCTTTAAAAATAATGAGGAAGAAATTGTGATAAAATTATGAGAAATAATATAATGCGACATTTAAGAATTGGTAATTTAGGGAAGTCCAATAATGAATTCGCGTATAGCGTTATCAACGAGCACGGATGAAGGCTTGGTGCTGTGCAGAGAAGCTAATTTTGTTTTCTCCAGGCGGAGCTTTCGTACAGCTCCTAATAATTTTTATGATTTGGATAGAACGCGCAGCGCTTGCAAAGGAATGCTGTGGTCTTCATAATCGCAACACATGTGTGATGCTTACATTGAATTATTCCCCCTATTTCATTTATTATTTTGTTTTTTTTATAAATTTATTGCATATATTTATTTTAATCTTTACATTTTATAACCATGTTGACATTATACTATGCTAGAGTATCTTATCAAATGTACAAAAATTTACGTAATTTAACAATTAAGTAAAATAAGATGAGATACAGAATTTTTGGTTGGAAGAGTGAAGGAAGGTCATTAGGAATACAATTCCAGTTCAATTGCGTTATTTTACTGTATCTTGATATCTTCATATGCAGTGGGAACTTACATGAATTAGAAACATATGTAAATTTGTTTTAATCCATTTTTATGCAAAATAGTATCAGGCCATGTGATTCCTTCATCACCTATTTAGGAGTCGTGGGGGGGGGGGATGATGGGCCTAACTAACTTCGAAAAAGTACTCATTGTTGGTGCTCCTCTACCTGGAGCCACGAGTAAAACAACGAAGCAGCTGACTGGATTCTCGAAAGGTGCGATATCTAGAGCATTCATCCGTTGGAAAAATGATGTACAGTTTTTGTCTAAAAGGGGAAACTGTAGCTCAAAGACAGTCAATCATGACCGAAACCGTTTAAAACGACTTGTACAGAAACAGCATACAAATTCTTAAGAACAACGAATCACCTATCAGAAATATACCTAGAAAAAAAAGGCCTATATGAATTGATTGGTTCTCCATGTCTTTCTGTTACATAACTATGATATTATCATACCTCATATGAACAACGAAATAACTACAAATAAGCCTTTAAGTTATAAATGAATGATATAATCAAGTACTGAAAGATTAAACGGAGAGTGTAGTAATTCTTTATGCATTCGAACTAATAAAAGTTCTTTCCATAATTTATAACCATCTTTGCATAATGTTAAAACACAGTGAGCATCAATTATTGAAGTTACTCCATAATCAGAAATATACCTAGAAAAAAATTTCAAAAATTTTGCTAAAGCGTTTCTCATTAAGCATCTTTTGTTGAAACGAAGCGAGCAATTGTTATTAGCAACAAGTTATTGACAACAAAGTCATATAACAGAAAATAGCTATTGATAATGTTAGGCCTAAGTAACTAATTGTTCACATTAGACCTAACAACCATTAGCTATTGATAGCAATTAAGTATTGATAACGACAAGTCTAACTACAATTACTTAGAGAACAATAAGCCTAACTGCAATTAGCCATTAATTATAATTGATCAAACAGCTATTATCTCATGATAAAATAGGCCTAACGACAATTTGCTATTGATAGCGATCACCTGTTGATAACATTAGGCCTAACAACTCAGGTGCTTCAATTTGCCGCCCCCCCCCCCCTCGAGGGACAAAAGAAGCCTCAAACTTACTAAAACGAAACTGTAAAATGGACAGCTCTACAGTCCCGATAGAAAAATACCTCCGCCTAATGCGGTAGACTAAAAATGCTTCCCCTTAAAAGGTGCTGCCCAGGGAAGACCGCCTACTACGCCCCCCGCCCTTGCTACATCCCTGTAACGAGTAATTGCTATTGATAGCAATTAGTTGAGTAGCCCTAATAGCAATTAGCTTTTGGTAACATTAGGTCTAAGAGCAATTAGCTACTGATAACAATAGGCCCAGCAGTAATTAGATCGTTGAGTAAGGGGTCCATAGTGCTGTTTCTATCGATAAAATTGGTAGAGACTTTACAACACAACAAAGGGAGAACAGAGTTTCCGACTAGATTCGCCATTTATTCCCGGGTTTATCAAGGATACACACAAGAGGACATACGCCTTTATATACAGAAAATATGGTACAGAATGAGAATAGGATTGGATGAAGAAATAACAAATCGTAAATAATATAAATTATACAGTGGCGACATTGAAAGGAGAATGGTTGGATAAGGAACCAATAACAATGAAATTATAAAGAAACCTTGAGAGGAAAATTAATTGAAATATAAAGGAAAAATTGATGTCATAACACAAAGAAAATTGAAAACGCGGACCTAGCAGAAGACTCCAAGTTTCCTACCGCTCATTGACCCCATGCTTTCGCTTTCTTAATCCCCCCATCCAAACAGACACCGACAATTTCTCCCGCTCCGGAGTTTATAGATTAAACTGTGGATTTTGCGATAAATATTATATAGGCCTGTCGAGCCGCAATTTCAATAAACGATTCAAAGAACACATGGACTCCTACAAGAAACAAGATAATAATTCACACTACGCGATCCACCTTGCCCGCACGGGACATGCCCCAAAAGAGCAAAGTGAAATTATGATGACTATTCTCCATCTATGCAACGACCCATTCAAGACCGCCACTCTCGAAGCTATTGAGATCTTTAAAGCTAAGATCTCCTCTCCAGATCACCTCCTCAATTGTCAAACCGTTTTTAATATTTATTCAATTTTAAATTCTTTATCCGATATCTTGTAATTTTTCAAATTTGTATATTTACTTTCATTTCCATTTCTTATTGATACCTTAGTTTATGTTAATTCTGAATGAGTTTTCTACTAGGTGCGCGTTTTCAATTTTGTTTGTGTTATGACATCAATTTTTCCTTTATATTTCAATTAATTTTCCTCTCAAGGTTTCTTTATAATTTCATTGTTATTGGTTCCTTATCCAACCATTCTCCTTTCAATGTCGCCACTGTATAATTTATATTATTTACGATTTGTTATTTCTTCATCCAATCATGTTCTCATTCTGTACCATATTTTCTGTACATAAAGGCTTATGTCCTCTTGTGTGTATCCTTGATAAAGCCGGGAATAAATGGCGAAACTAGTCGGAAACTCTGTTCTCCCTTTGTTGTGTTGTAAAGTCTCTACCAATTTTATTATTATGAATTAGATCTTGAAAAAATTAGCAGTGATATAACTCGTAGGCAAGTTCCATCACTGTTAAGCGGTGATTGGCACGAAAGAGATTTCTGACTATCGAAACCGCGATTCGTCATCGATATTGAAGGACATCCAGAACGTTTAGTAGACAGTGCGTAAAAGGCCTTATTGTTTACCGAGGACGAAAATATTACTTTTGACGAATGTAGAGATCCAGTTACGCATCACTGCATTATTCATTCTTGACTTATTCCTAAGAACTGATTGATATACGAGGTGTTCTCGAATAACGTGTACACACTTGGGGGGGGGGGCGCGCCCTAGCGGGATCAAATCTAAGCAACGGTTCCCTCTTTCATTTTTTTCTCTGGGATATTGTTTTTGAGATTAAAAATGTTGAAATGCTCGAAAAAATGTGCCTTTGAGCATTCAAGCAAAATGTGGTTTCAACATGATGGTGCTCCAACACATTTCTCCCAGCCTGTGAGAGAGCACCTAAACCAAATCTTTCCCCAGCGATGGATCGGTAGAGGGGGTATCACGGATCGCTCCACGAATTAACGATCGTGACGAAAACAAAGGGATACGAGAAGATAAGCACAATACTTCTCGTTCTCCTTCACAGAGCGTAGATATTAAAGTCCGAAACTGAAAGCAAACTAGGAATAAGTGTACACCTCCATCTAGCGATAAGGCGCTTCATAAAACCAAGCCATTAGATGCGATGAAATTTAATCAATAATCAATAAGACGACAACCTCTTGTCCAAAACTGAATTTTATTCCGCATATACGTATTTCGAGTTCATTATTCAATGCCAAGTAAGTACTTGGTGAAGTTAACAACATTTTAAGAAGGAAGTAGGTGACCATTCAACCAATGGGGAATACTGTGATGCAGTAAAGAATGAGACACCCGTTTTTTATACAAAAAACGCGGACCTAGGAGAAATACTCCCCAGGAACCACGTTGGGGAAAATACGGTAAAAACTACAAATACAAAATCGTATAAAATTACAAATAACCATACAAGCTCAAGTAAAATAACAATAACAATATTGATCATCAAATAAGAAAGAAAAGGAAAAAGAAAATTATCGCGACGTTTTAATCAGTTGTATTAACGTAGAGTCTCCGATCGGGCCTGCGTCTCCATTCAACAGTGTGTTCGGGTCCTTCTTTGCAATTTCCAGTGTTTCATAAGCGTCTAGTGCATTTCTTTTACTAACATGTCTTAACAGTTTACAATCTTTTAACAGAATATCATGTGCCGTCTCCAACATGTGTCTCGCATGACCTATATGGGCGTCCAAACCCGATGTGGGCCTCGTTGTCACATTCCTGCACGTGGCTCCTCGGTAAACTTTCGGACATTTGCCACAAGCGATCTCGTATATCCCAGACTGGGACAGCGGTGGAGTCTTGTCCTTGGGGTTCCCCAAGAGGTTCCTCAAGACCAGCGCTAGATTTATACATAAGCAGACTAAGCATGTGAATACGGGCCCCTGAATTCCTAAAAAACAAAACAGGATTTATATTGAGGAAGGTGTGCAGTGCTTAGACATTAGAGTTTTTGTACGCTAAAGTCAAATTAGCCTCCTTGAAAATAGTGCGCAATCCGGCAGACAGTGCTTTGTTATACGAGATGAGAATCCAGAGCGTTGGAGTTCTTTTGTCGTTGAGGGTAGTGGAATCCCTGACCAGTTTGGTGAATCTTCTCCTTCGTACCAAATGGCGGATTAACCCAGGATCATAGCCATTGCACCTCGCTATGTTCTGTATGCGCCTAATCTCATTAGAAAACCTGGCCTTCGACAAAGGAATATTCAGGGCTCTGTCCACGATGAAAATGAAGGCCGACAGTTTTTGACTCCAAGAGTGATTGGATTCTTTATGGATGTATACGTCGGTGTGGGTAGGTTTTCTATGGATGTCGAACTCTAATCTGTTGTTATTCCTAATTATCTTCAGATCCAAGATCGGTATTGAATTGTTCTCCTCATATTCAACCGTGAATTGTATCGAGTTATAAAAGCCATTGATATATTCGAGAACACTTCGACGCTCATCAAACTTGAACACATCATCAACGTATCGATATCATACTTCCGGAAAATATTCGCCAGAGGAAGCAAGCTTTGCTTCAAACTTCCTCATGAAGACCTCCGCAAGTATGGGGCTCAAACAACTCCCCGTGGGAGTTCCGGAAGACATCCGATAAAATTCACCATTAAACTGCAGAAAATTGTTGTTTACACAAAGTTTGCAAAGGGTAACAACGTGGGTAACCAAATCGTGTCCTACTTTATTGTCCAGCAATATTGTGTTGAGGAATTCCAAGATCTCCTGCATAGGTAGATTGGGAAACAAAGAAGTTACGTCGAAGGAAACCAGCATACAGCTATCCGATTGTGTGACATCCTTCAATTTGCCAACTAGCCGTGTACTATTCTTGACTGACAAATCCAGTTGGTCGATGTCTAGTTTGGCCAAGTAGCTAGCTAAATACTTTCCTAGTTCGTATGTTGGAGCCGAGATGTTAGAAATAATAGGTCGGAATTGGTTCCCCGGCTTATGGGTTTTCGGGAGTGCGTATAGTTTCGGTATTGTTGGATTGGAAACCGTTAGTCGTCGAGCTACAGTGGGCGTTACGAAGTTTTTGCAATTAGTCAAAGTTGTTTTAACTGTCCTCACTAATTTGGGTAAAGGATCTGATTCCACTTTGATGTATGGGCGTTCCTCAGAAGTTTTGAAACGCTGGCGAAATAGTCATTCTTCCTTAAGTATAAAGAAGGGCTCTTTTTTTGTTGTGGTAAAAGAGCCCTTCTTTATACTTAATTACGATTATCCACATACCTCCTTATTCTTGTTTTCGATTGTGGACATTTGCCCCAGTTATACATTTTTGTATAATATTGATTTACTAGAATTATCATCAGTCATTCTTCCGTAGAACCACAATCGAATTCCCCTTATCAGACTTCAGGAAAAAACAATCTGTTCCTGAGAGCTGCAAGTGTAGCTAGACATTTCCTGTCACTACTGTCCCTCGACCAATTCTTCCTCAGTTGCTGTGCACAAGCGTTCCTAATAAACTGTTTCTTATTAAGGGGGAGGAATTTTATCCCGCTTTCAATGTCACAGACGATGTTCTCTAGGTCGAAGCGGCCTTTACTTAAGGAGAACTTTAAGCCTTTTGAAAGAAGTTGATACCTGTTGCACCTGCCTTAAGAATTGCGTGTTGATACCTGTTGCACAAACTTTGCCTTTCATTGTTGGTCAGATATATATTGTTGGTCCGTGCAGAGTTTGTGCATTGCGTGTTTATACCATTGTTGATACCTATTGTTGCACACATTTTTCCTTGCATTGTTGGTCATGAGATATATCTCATTAATATGCCCTGCCATAACCATGAATATCGATTTTTTATCAATAATTATTATTTTTCCGAAATCTCAGGTAGACAGTGCAAAGGTCAAGTATGCAAATAATCCTCATGCATTGAAGGTCAAGTATGCAAAATTTCATCAAGATCGGAATAAAACTATAGATTTGCATAAGAAACAAACCCACAAATAAACAAACAGACCCACAAACATCCTTCCTTATATGTATAGAAAGATGATTGCGGTATTAGCTAGTATGCGAACCCAAGTCAATAAATTCGACATTTACGGACTCCTTTCTCTGAGACGAATATTGCTAATGAATTGAAGGGGTCAGGGCAATAAAGACCAACCCACAGGAAGATTTTTTTTTCAGAAAAGTGATGTTATATTTTTAAAAAAACCTGTTTGGTTAATGCTTTGCTTTGCTGTGATTACAGTTTACTTGTGCAATATTTACTGAAACATACTGCAAATTGATTTCACAAGCAATAATTATTACATTTAGTAAGAACTTCTTCCTGTGGGTTACGTCCTTATTTCCCCGAGCCCTTCAATTGTTTGGTTCTGATTAGCCATTTTTACTTATAAAGGGTTCTTTATGCCCTCCCCCAACTCCCCCTTAAAAAGTTTTTTTTTTTTTCATTTCTTTTTCTTTTCATGTCAAAGCGGGAAGCCTGTGGGAATGTACCATTGAACCATTTCAATTTATTTTTGAATGTTTTTATTAAAAAAAAAAAAAAAGCCGCAATAACTATTAGTAATTCGCCATTTGAAGAATTTCTGAAAATAGATGATGGGTGAGTCGCTCCGTTTAAAAATGAGAGTTTGTTTAGAAATTTAGTATCCAAAATATTATCCAATGAATAACTAACTATTTTACTATAAGCGTGATTAACAGATTAACCTAATCTTATTTTAGCTTGAAAATGTACATGTTTGGGTGAACTGACTTGCTGATCACCGTATTAGTAAAGAAAGAGTTTTCTTGTTCTGGTTCAGTCTAACGAGTTTTATCCTTGATAAGTTGAATTAAGAATTAATTAGAATTATAAAATTTTACTAAAGCCCTTAATTTTTACTGAAAAGAGTATCAATTTTTTTACGTGCAGAAAATTTGAGTTACATAGGCAACTTATTATTTGTGCTTAATATGAGCAAATAAAAGTTAAAATGCTAATATGCAATAAAAGGCGAGTTTGCATTAAGTTTGCTAAGTGGTGACAATTATGTAACATAGGCACTTTCAGGGCTTACAAACACTGAATTGTTTTTATTATATGGTAATTTATTCGAACCATAAGAAACATTTTCACTGATGCTTATTATTATTTGGAAAAACAAACTTGTTTGTATCTTAAAATTCATATGAGGATCAGATAAATAATGTCTAAATTAACATAAAAACACATTTGATAAAATGTAAACTTAAAAATTTTTACTATTTTTTATTTCAAGCCATGGGTTCAATCAACGTTAAGTTAACCCAAGATTTGTGATATTTTTATATATATGCTCTGACATGGTGTAAAATAGTCGGCAGCTTAATCAGGCCTTCAAGCATTCTGTCTGCTGTTTCAATTGCTTTCAAGTTATCAAACTTCGCAGTTCGAGAGTAATAAGAGTTTACTTACCATCAAAAACAAACTCCTCCCCCACCTAAAATAAAAATTTTTCGCCCACCCCCCGAGGAAGATGGAAGAACACAAGACTTTCTGCAAATAGTTTAAAGAGCGAAAAAAGATAGCGAAAAACGCAAATTGAGCTGGAGGCCGTTATCTGCATAATTCCCACAATAGGATTAGGATAATCTATTAACCACGTTTATGGTAAAAAATAGTTATTCAAGGTTAGTATTTTAGATACTAAATTTCTGAACAAAATCTCTCATCTTTGAACGGAGCTCCACACTTCTATCACTCTTGATGAGCTGAGAGCATACTTGACGCATGCGCGCGCTGCCACGCAGAGATGAATGACAATCGAAAATTTGAAAGAAATAGAATTTATTTTTCAAAGATATGCAAAAAATGTAGGCATTACATAAAGTTTCCAAGTTAAAATGAAAAAATTGAAACGCTTGTATAAGGAAAATCAAAAACCATCCAGAAAATCATGAAAATGTAACAAGCTATTCACTGGATGATTCCTGATTTTCAAAGCATTCAGGGCAACCGTAGTAACATGTGTATTCACCACAGATGCTTCTTGGCACTTGGATACCTTTTCAGTTCTTCTTATAATCACAGAATGCACACTTTATTGGTCTGCCTGACGAATCAGTGGCTGAAGACTATTCTAAAGGGGGTCCTGAAAGTTCATTTCTGATCTCTTTATCAGTTAAATATCGTGAATTCATTGTCCTCGAAAAACATCAAATTGCAACGTAAACAAAAAGCAGTGTCAAATATGATAAATATTTGCACAAACGTGTAACAACTGTCAAACAGAACAGAGCGTGAAACTAACTATACATGTAAGTGAAAACTGGCTAGGAGGGTATTCAAAAAGAGAGGCATGTTCTAGCGGTCTGCTTGCGCATGGGCAGAAAATAAGCTCTTATGTGGCATGTATGACACAGTCTTGTCGTTCTAGATTAAAAAACTAGAAAATTTTCGTAAATTTTTTGTTTATAAAATGAAGGATTTTCATCTCAATGCAATGCTATTTTCAGGAAACCCTAAAAACTACTGTAGATACAATACCCTGCAACCAGAATATAAAAATATTAAATAATTGATGAAATATGAGCATTTTTACTAAATAATGTTTAACTGCGCATGCGCAAGCGTTACCAGAATGCCTTTTTCATAATTTATTAGCCAAATGTGTAGAGCTATTCTTATAAAAAGCCCAAGCAAATATCATGAAAATTCAGAAAGATATTTAATATTTTTATATTGACTTCAGCGTAAGGAGAAGCAGTTGATACTGGTGTCCGGCCCAAAAATAAAAAATTGGAGAAAAACCCCTTATCGTTTTGTTTATTTTTGAGAGCAACTAAAATTCAACTCATTCTATCGGCGATATCTTTCTGAATTTTCAAGATTTATGCTTGGGCTTTTTATAAGAGTAGTGCTATACATTTGGCTAATAAATTATGGAAAAGACAATTTGGTAACGCATGCGCAGTTAAACACTATTCAGTAAAAATTCTCATATTTCATCATATATTTATTATTTTTAAATTCTGATTGCAGGGTGTTGTCTCTACAGTAGTTTTTTCAAATTTCCTGAAAAAGGCTTTGTATTGAGTTGAAAACCCCGCATTTTATAAACAGAATTTTTTTTTTAAAGGAACCTTTATATCTCCATGAATATACGTGCTATTCTCATACAAATGAACACAGACAAGTAAAACAAGCCTCATATGCTACAGCTACAACGCATTTCAAGCATTATTTTTACAGGGTGATCCCGAATATTATTTTTTTTTTTGTTCAATTTGTTGCTGATCCCCTACTTGTTTCCGCGAGAAAACCTTCGCTGAAATATGTGAGGTGTTTCAGGATAATTCGTCAAGTGTTTTTCTAAATTTTCGACAAAACGTCTAAAATCGAAAGTGTCCGGATAACCTTTGGCAGGGCAGTGTACGTATTTGTGTAATACCAAAATCCAAATTTGAAGTTTCCAGTATCACCAACAACAAGTATGGCTGATATACAAATAGGAAGTCACAACTGCATGCTTAATTAAGCTATTATAACATATTATATCATTACGACTTGTATCCGTATACAACCAGATAAGAATCTCTTATGTACGGAAAAAAGTCTCGCGAAGACGGCTCCGAAATGACATTTAAATTTTCTTTTTTTGCATGTCCAACTAAGTGAGCATATTATTATGACTACCTGACATGTTTATGCAAATGCGCGCACGGACGTCGCCACAATGTTGCTAGCGGGCCGGACCAATATAAAAAGGCAAGCTGAGTGTCGTCGACAACAGTAGACGTGTTCTATTCTTCAACTATGGGTAAACGACGCGATTTAACAGCCTTCGAACGCGGGATGATTGTTGGTGCTCGGAGCTATGGAGCAAGTATCAGCGAAACAGCAGCATTCGTGGGGTGCTCAAGAGCAGCCGTCCTTAAAGTATTTAAAGACTGGACGGTTAGCCGGAAGACGGGGTCTGAACGTTCGCATTGTGGCCGCCCGTGGATGGTTGATGATCGGACAGAACGGAGACTGTCACGACTGGTAAAGGATAACAGAAGGGCAACTGTGCATCAAATCACTGCTGACCTTAATCAGGGGTCCTCCAAAACGGTCTCTGAATGCACTGTCCCCCGCACGCTGCATCGCATGGGATACGGAAGCCGAAGACCTGCCCGCACACCTTTGCTGTCTGCAGCCAACAAGCGGAAACGACTCCAATTCGCTCAGGAGCACAAGGACTGGATTATCGAGCAGTGGAAACAAATCATGTGGTCTGACGAGTCACGATTCTAGTTACATCATGCAGACGGCCGCGTGAGAATCTGGCGGAAACAGCACGAAAGCATGGACCCCGCATACATGATTACAACCCTTCAGACCGGTGGGGCAGAGTTATGGTCTGGGGAATGTTTTCCTGGCATGCGTTGGGTCCGTTAATAGGTGTTGAACAACGTCTGGATGGCACAGCATACCTCCGTATCGTCGCCGATCAAGTCCGCCCTGTCATGTTAATGGCATACCCCAATGGAGATGGCTACTTCCAGCAAGACAATGTGCCATGCCACAGAGCTCGTATTGTGCAGGAGTGGTTCCAGGAACATGAGGGGGACTTTACCTTACTTCGGTGGTCCCCACAATCCCCAGATCTCACTCCAATTGAGCATTTGTGGGACGAAGTCGAACGAACCATCAGACGGCTGGATCCACCACTGTCCAATCTAGCACAACTAGACAGTGCTATCCATCAGGCATGGTGTCAGATTCCTCCCACCACCTTCCAACATCTCGTGGAATCAATGCCACGAAGAATCACCGCAGTATTAAAGGCAAAAGGTGGCCCAACGAGATACTGACAGGGTGGTCATAATAATATACTCACTCAGTGTAGTTTTGGTATTTAGTTGTATTAGGTGTAACCAGGAATGGATGAAAGATGTAACTAATACTTTCATCCATCCCTGGTGTAACTAATCCTAACAACATTAATGAAATGGGATAAAAAAAAACTAAGATCTGGCTTGCCATTAACATTTTAATGTAAAAATTTATTTAATCAACAAACGTGAGACCATCATAGCTGAAAACCAAGCAGTTTTCAACGATTCATTAAACGAGTTTCGGTTATTCTACTCTAGTTGTACGTTTACACCCATGACTCCTCACCATTGTCACAAATTCATTTTAAATATATTTTTTGCTTAATACAAATTGCTTCAAAAAGGAGCCCGTCTCTGAATTAAATATGCAGGCCTATTTATCGAGAACGAATCTAACGGAAATAAATTTGCTCTAGAAGTAAAATTACTGCGCATCTGACTTTCACCAGAGAGGACGCTTTCCCCACCAACTACCATTTGGCGTTCACATCTTCCGCCATTTCGTGCGTCATTGTCACGTGACTCAAACAGTAAATATTATTATGTTCTGCATTCGACAGTACAATGGTCGCCGCTTAGATATTATTTTGTTACTTAATATTCGTATAATGACCTCTCTTTTATTGATGGCAGCTTAAACGCAAAATACAAGTCTATGCAGGTAAATATTAAATCATTCTTTGTTGCGCAGTTATACTTTGTAATACTAGTGACTTTAGACCAACGAGATAAAATACATAGAGAGGCTGTCCCATTGGATACAGCGCCCTTCGCGACGACTAGCAGCAAACTCGGTCGCCATGTTTTCTTTAGTAAAGCGAAGTCAGTTACGTGTTGGATCAGATAGCTTTACCTGGGTTTCTAGTGACAAAAAATCGTGGTTTTATTTGAGTTTTGTAAAGGATTTTTTT
>JAHWFO010013986.1:169241-194679 GCA_023313115.1 Rhysida immarginata
CCCCTCGCTAGCCAGTATTTTTACCTGCAGGATACAGTGATATAAATTTAGAATGAATCACTTGTGTAAATCAAAATATGAAGTGTTAACTGTACATTTAAAAAATATTTGTCACACACAATCCTTTAATTTAGTGTTCCTTGGTTCCTTTCACAATGCACTTGAGTCAAACTTCCGCGGCAGACTTAAATTATCAAACTTTTAGGATTTTGTTATTACCACAAACAAAATAAAATTTATTTTAATTTGAAATAAAAAGATCATTATATTTCTTAAAAGGTTTTAATTTGATTTTCTGTCAATAAAAATATTTTGCGGAATACCCAAGATTTGAAAATCGCTCCAATAGTCATGGGCTCCTCTACTACGCCCATAGGAAACCATGCTTTAGTTACAGGTCTGTCACGCCGATTATACTAAAGAAAAAATGGCGGACGGACTTTCAATTGGTTTCAAATATGGCGGCTGTACAGCCACTCTATGTATTCTATCTCGTTGCTTTAGACTCAATAATCCCTTCCCTAGTCGCCATTACGTGCATGAGCAAATCCGCCATTTCGTGTTGTTGTCAATTTAATACATAGTAATTTCTTATATTTAGCACTATGTCAATTATTATTCATAAAAATGTTCGTTGCATAAATATTTGAAAGTTTTATAGGATAATGATAAGCAGTGTTTTCTTTAATAATAATAGTTATAATAATAATAATATAGTTTCGTACTTAATTCCGCTTTTCTCCACCAGAGTTGCCATTTGATTTAGGGTATTAGTGTAGATATGAACACCAATGCATTTTTGTACACTAAATAAATTTCTAGTATAGATATGAGCAGTAAAAATCATTTTAATATAGATTAAATATTATTTCAGGATTAAGTACAATGCCCTTTTCGTTAAAACCGTTTTGGAAATTAATAAAAGCTTTGAGCGTTTTGGAAACATAAATTTTGTTTGATTTTCTCTCCTTTGTAAATTATGCCCCTCCCCCTCCTGCCGCCATTTCGAGAGCATTTCATCCGACATTTCGTGTTCATATCGAGCATTGTAAGACTGTAATGTGAACCCTTAAGAGTAAAATTAACGTAAGTACTTCTATTTTCAATAAGAATATGTTAGAATGCTTTATACTACAAATATTTGTTGTTTACAATAATGCTATTTTCTTTATACACTATAATGAGTCTGTAAGTATTCAGATTACATATCGGTGATTACTATATAAATCTTCCTCATTTTTCTGTATAGTAAAATACTTCACCTGTTTCATTTCCTCATTGAGATGTAGAGATGTATGTATATATATATATATATATATATATATATATATATATAACATAATGCATGATTTTAACTTTATATTTCAGTTCATACAGAACATTATATATGATCTTAGTTTTATTGCGTCGTTAATTTGACAGCACTCTTTTGCATTCTTCTGTATACTGATGCCATTAGTGTACTTTTTAACACAATATCTGAGAGTTACTTGTATGTAGGCAATAAATATTCATCAGAGGGTTATTTTCTCCATAGTGTTCCTGCGTTGCTGTAGAAACAGTACATGTTTTATCTTGAAAATTATCAGTTGAAACGCTGTTGCCATCGATTAAATTGTTTATTAAGGCGTTATTTTTACCTACCATATTTAAATAAAAAGAAATATTTATATTTAAGATTGCGTGTAAATTAAACTTCCTATAAAACGGGCCAATTTCAGCTTTGATGAGAACTCTATTAGAATTGCCATCTTGGCTGGAGGCTGGTTAAAAAACCAAGTTGCGGATTTTAAATCAATTTTTCCAGGCCAGTACCATCTACAGAGCTGAATATGGTATTAAAAATTAATTATGCATTGGCAAAAAAGCTAAGCAAAAAAGTTCATATGAACACGGGTCCGAATTTGAAAGCTAACTGAGATATGAACAGAAATAAAAATGCCGCCACCAATATCAACAAGTTAATAACTCAGGTTCTGTAATGCCTAGGGTAATGAATTTCGGAGGAATAGAGTACATGAAACTGTGTAGACAGTTAAAATTTGATGATATTCCAACAAGTAGTTTCCGAGTTACGCATTAAAAATCGTATCAGTGCTCAGATGCGAATACTAACCAGCACGTGTTACGATGTTGAGTGCGTAACTCGGAAACTACTCGTTGGAATATGATAAAATTTTAACAGTATACACAGTTTTATGTACTCTATTGTTCCCCAAATTTCATCATCCTAGATGTAATAGAACCTGAGTTATTAACTTGTTGATCTTGGTAGCGGCATTTTTATTTCTGTTCATATCTTACAAGGGGACCGCACGGATTTGGTTGAAATTTTAGGAGGTCAATCCACAAAATTATATAAGGATTTGACTCAATGGCTATTGGTTACGGAGAAAAAAGTAAAACATTTTACGTTTATTATTGCAGTGCTAGATAAGTCAAATGGGAAGAAAAGTATACAATTTAACAGCGGTAGCGTAGTGTTAACACCAGGTTCTGTGGATACACTGGTCCCGGTTCGTTTCCTGTAGTATTGAAATTTTTTTTCATTTTTTTCCCCATTAATTTTCCATTTTTTTTTAAATTTCTTTTTTTGTTTTTTGCCATTATTATTTGTTTGCATTTTGCATAACATTCACATACATAAGCAACATTTTTTCAATATTGTACAATATTGTCAAAATTGAAAAATTTTGTACAAAATTTCAAGGATGGTCATTGGCGATCCGTGATTTGGTAGTGACGATTGCGCATAGACCGTCGATAGTGCGAAGAGAACTTTATAATTTCTTTTTTTATTTCACACGCCACGGCAATGACCGCATTTTTGACCTGTGACGTTGCTTATGTATGTGAATGTTATTATACAAAGTGAAAACAAATAATGATGGCGAAAAATACAGAAAAAAAAAAGGAAAAATAATGGGGAAAAAAAATTTTTTTTCAATCCTACAGGAATCAAACCCGGACTAGTTATGCACAGAACCCGATGTTTACCACTACGATTTAGCTTATCTGGCACTACAATAATAAACGTAAAATATTTTATTTTTCCCCCTCCGTAACCAATAGCCATTGAGTCAACACAGAAGGTATACTAATGTTGTAGATTGACCTCCTAAAATTTCAACCAAATCCGTGATTACATGTCCGTGCGGTACCCTTGTTAGCGTTCAAATTCGGATTCATGTTCATATGTACTTTTTATGCTTAGAATCATCCATACTACCTCCCCTAAAAGTTTGTAAAAGTATTTTGGAAACACCCTGTATACATATTCTTTCAAGTAAGTTGAAATATAAAATTTCTTTGTGAATCATGAATTCCTCCCAACTCTCAGGATGATAGCTCTATATCACTCCCTAGCATGTTCGAAAACCGGGCAAATTAAAGATAAAAGGTGACAAACAAAAAGAGTAACTTATCTTTGATAATCTTACTAAAACATTCACTTCAAAAGGCTAAAAAAACCCGTAACTAAATTCTCCACAGCCATTTAATAAAGCTTTAGCACAAAAACATAGATGTATATATTATTAAAGTTTTACTTATCTAAAATCTCTCCTATGGTTACTTACAGTGTGAATAAACAGGAGATGCAAAATCCACTTGACCACAGTTGACCAGTAAATGTCGACTTTTTTGTGGTCAAGTGGATCTTGTGTCTCCTGTTTTTTCACAATAGAAGAAATGTAAGGAAAATAAATTTGAGAAGTTTGTTGTGCTTGCAATTTTTTTGAGTGCAGAGAACAAAATTTCATAGCCGTTACTACCAGGAAAATCAGTAAAGATTAGCATTTTTAAACGATCTTAATTTGATAATGGCTTGCAATACCTTTAGAAAATATATATATTTATTTTTCAATTTAGTAACCATAACGAATAGAATTAATAAGTATGATTACTCTCGTAGTAAACAGTACTAAAATTAGGCGAGTGGCAGATGTGCGAAATAACAGCGCTGTTGTCGATATCGA
This sequence comes from Rhysida immarginata, assembly GCA_023313115.1. Taxonomy (NCBI): domain Eukaryota; kingdom Metazoa; phylum Arthropoda; class Chilopoda; order Scolopendromorpha; family Scolopendridae; genus Rhysida; species Rhysida immarginata. The sequence continues at coordinate 173,219 of JAHWFO010013986.1, forward strand.
CCAACTTCGTAGCGAATTCTGCTTACTGTAAATAGCAGTTTCATGTTTCGTGTTATGTTTCTGTCGTATATTTTATTGTTTCATTATTTATAAGCGATGAGCGTGTTATATTGTGTAATTTGTGTATCGTTGTTAAGTTAAAACAGTATTTTTACTCGTATTTTAAAAAAAAAATTAATGGTTATATTTACTCGTGCACGTACCTTATGGCAGCAGATAGGCTTACTTCGTTCCTTCAGCGGTTAGCAAATGTCTGACTGTCGTGGTTGTTGTTCTTGAAGATCACCAGAATTAGGCCCGGTTTAGAGTTGAACACACTCGAATCTCAATGAATTTCGTTTTAATTGACAATGAATTTAAAACGGCAGGATCATAGAAAAAGCATGACGCTTCGAAAGAACTGAGCACATTATGATGTTCACATTTGGATACCAGACCTTTGCTGGCAAAAGGTTATTCTCTGCTTCTTAAACGATTCTGATTATAGAAATCTATGAAACGTGAAGTTTCTACCGGGTTTCTTATTTACACCACCCAAACAGAGAACAATTTAAAGGCATTCTGATAGAAAAAAAGGCAAGCAAACTCTTGCGTTATGTAGAATCGAAACGAGGCTAGAATTGAAAGCGGTTCGCGGCAAGAAAATGACTTCTTGTTCCGCTGATTCTCCTTAGAGGACGAGAGGGCAAATTTTCAATCTACCGAGGCATTTTCTTAATAAAATATTAGGATAAATCAAAACATTTTAATGATGTATACTGCATTAGCACAGAATAACACAGAATGGACAGCTCAGCATTTCGATGGTAGTGACCTAGAAGCAGCGCTCCTAACGGATGGGTGGAATCTGCCGGCTGTTTAATCTGCGTTTCTACGACTTTTTCTAGATTTTTAATTATTTCTCGGTCTGTAATTAACGGAAACCGCCAAAATCACATAGAAGCTTGAAATGAATGACATGTAATTTATCAGGGTCAAGAAAAAAAATTTTCTACGGAAGAAAAATAGATATTCGCCTAAAATAATTAATAGTTATTGTATTCCAGGGTTCTTGTGTCTCGTCCTTCTCTAAATATATATATATATCCGTTCATATTCGCCTAAATAAATACTTGAGTAACTTGCTTGGCAATCAGCTGACTGGCTGTTAAGTTTACAGCATACACCTAAATCATTTAGACTTTGCAAATGTATTAATATATTTTCCGAAATATAGTAATTTCACTCTAAACTAATCTAATTTCAACAACAGAACTAATTTGACTTGTTTTTATTGAAAAAGTGATAAGCAAAGTAAGTGACAATTATATACATTTAAAGATATACATTTAGATACAGTGTATATTTTAATGATAAAATTACATTGAAGTAAATGATGTTGACAAAAATTAAGAAACTTCAGACTTCAACAAGATAATATAACAAAAAACAAAATTCATAAAAAAACTGGCAGTTTATTATAATTAATTTACAATACTCATTTCCAAAAAAGTTGGGACAGTGCAACATATAAGAAGAACTCCAACACATTTGTTTGGATTATTGTATTGCCGTTTATTTCAACGCATTACAATACATAAACGATAAATTAGGCATGGGATCACATATCCTATATGCTTAAAGAAAGATACAGGTGGTTTTCCTGTTTGGCACGTGCAACACACTCCCAAAAAAGTTGGGACAGCACGGCGTTTACCACGGTGTGGCGTCACCTTGATGACACACTGTAATCTTCTGGGCATTGATGACACCAATCTTTCTAACACCGTAACCGGAATTCTGTCCCATTCCTGTTGGATATAGGTTTTCAGCTGTTCAACTGTCCGGGGTCGTCGCTGTCGTAGTTTTCGTTTAATAATACGCCAAACGTTTTCTATAGGCGACAGATCCGGGCTGCAAGGGGGCCAATCCAACATACGAATGCGCTGCCGACGTAGCCATGCAGAAGTTATGCGCGCTGCATGCGGTCTGGCGTTGTCTTGTTGAAATATACACTGACGTCGTCCAAACAGGTGCCTCTTAGATGGCACCATAGCTTGTTCCAGGATCTGTATATACGCTTCAGCATTGACGGTGCCATTGCAGATGTGCAAGTCTCCCATTCCATGGCCACTAATACAGCCCCAGACCATGACAGACGGTGGTTTCTGTACCGAACACCTGTAGCACGCGGGAATATCCTTTTCGTCTTTGGTCCGGAGTGTACGGCGTCCATTATTTCCGTAAACAATCGTAAAGGTTGATTCATCGGACCACAATATGTTCTTCCAGCGTGCTTGGGACCAATTGCGATGGGCTCGAGCCCATATCAGACGGCGACGTTTCTGTCGTTTGTTGATGTATGGCTTCCGTTGTGCACAGTATAACTTAAGTTTGCATTTGTGGATGCACCGGCGTACAGTATTCAACGATAATGGCTTCCCGAAGAAATCGCGGGCCCACGTGGCTATGTCCGTAATCGCAGCATTCCTATGCGTGACGCAGTGACGTCGGAGGATCCGAAGAGCTCGAGCATTCAGAATAGGTTTTCTACCTTGGCCTTTCCGAACTGTGATCTCACCACTATCTCGGTAGCGCTTGATAATATTATGTACTGTAGATGATGACAGGTTAAATCTTCTGGCTATTGCACGCTGAGAAACGTTGTTTGTGAATTCTTGAATGATTCGAACACGAAGATCTTCGCTAACTGGCTTGCCTCGACCCATCGTTCCGAATAAGTTACCTGAACGACGGATGGCAACTGTTATTTATAAGGAAAGTAGTACGACGTCATCATTCTAGATAATTCCCGAACAATTCGGAAGGTTCCACTACTAACGGCGCTTTCTACAACGTATGTCCCTACTATTTTGTTACATCATCCCTTTTTGTTTTTTCTATATATTTTGCACTGTCCTAACTTTTTTGGAAATGAGTATTGTACATTTCATTTTAAACTCCATGGGAAACGAATTACTATTTAATTTGAATTCATATTAAAGAATTCAGTTTCTTTAATAATATGAGGGGTTAAAAGATAACTCTTCATTTTTCATTTAATGTAATGAATATAAGAAACTGACAATTTTTTTTAGTTATATAATTAAACAAACATCACGAGTAAAAGCTTTCATTTTCTTTAAAAACATGCAAAAATTCTGAATATACTTTCACAAAAGATATGTTAAATCAAAAATTAACTTTTTATTTAATAATATCTAAGAAACCGGTCAGTTTGAAAGTTTTAATAGTTAGGCAAACATGTCTTAAATGTTTGCATCTTCATTGTATACATTAAACAAATCCATATACAGACTTAAAATTAACTTTTTTATTTTTTGAAATTAAAATGAAGAACGAAAAATAAATTTAATAATGAAATATATTCGAAAAGCGCCTATTTCCCAATGCTATTCCTATGCTAAGCGAACCCACGATTCCACCAAGCAAGTTACTCAAGCATTTAATTAGGCGAATATCTAATTTTCCTCCGTAGAAAAAAATTTCTTTCTTGACGCCATAAGATTACATGTCATTCATTTCAACCTTCCATGTGATCTTGGCGGTTTCCGTTAATTACAGACCGAGAAATAATTAAAAATCTAGAAAAAGTCGTAGCATCCTACATAGAAACGCGCCGGTCAGGTGGCCGAGAGGTCTAGAGCGTAGGCTTTCTAGTTCTCGAGTCCACCTGGTCGTGGGTTCGAATCCCGCCGTGGGCATGGATGTTTGTGTTTGTCCCGGGCGCGGCGTATTTCATAATGGTACATGAAAACTGCAACGCCTGCTGTTATATCCAATCAGGAACAAAGAGATGGAGGAGCTTATAAAACTTTAAAATGTGAATTAAATTTTTTTAACACGTCTAAAAGACGTATAAATATTCAAAGAATATATAAAAACATTTCTTTTTTTTTTAATTATGTAGTTATTTAAAATTTCAAGATGTGAATTATTTTTTTATCTTTACAATTGAGTCAGATCAGGAAATGAAATATGCACTAAATATCTCTTTTTTTTAATATATATTATTTTTATATATTCTTTATATAAGATATATTTTAATTATCTTTTATTAAACAATTTTATCATTGGATAAAACAACAGCTATAACTTGTGTAAAAGGCGCTGCGTACAGATATAACTTGTGTAAAAGGCGCAAAATGACCTTAATAGTCGACCCCAAAAAATTCTAATAAACCAAACCATAGACACGCAGGTTAAACAGCCGGCAGATTCCACCCATCCGTCGGAGGGCGCCACCGTCTTCTCACTACCATCGCTTAGCATGGTATTACTCTGGATCCAAAAAAAAAAAAATCGAATTTTTCCTTGGAGTTTACCTTTAAGAAACAGTAAATAAACAGTAAGGTGCGTTGCAAAAATATAAGAATACCACTGATTTGCTAGATAACATTTATTCTAAACATAATTTTTGTTTGGAAAAATGATAACTGCTATGTCACATGTCTAACATAAGAAAAACAAATAAACAAATGCATCGATGTCGTTTTGCAAGTACATAAAAAAATAACTTATAAAAAACTATGGTTACTCCCGTTGCAAAATTATAAGAACACCCCTCTCGAATTGAGTGTACATGTTCTGGATTTACATATTTAAACTCAGAATGTGTCATGGATATTTAAAACATCCTGCTTGAAGGATTTTTCTTTTAAAAAATACAGTTAACAAAACAATTATCAGCAGTTCTTCATGTCTCGCAAAAAAGCCTTAACAGAACATGGAAAGAGGACAAATAACAGCATACAAAGACCAAGGATTGTCGATGAGAGCAATTGCGAAAAAACTGAGATGCTCCGTGACAGTGGTGTCAAATTTCTAAAGTTTGGTAAACTGTACAATACGAAGAAGGCGACAGGGCGACCACGGAATATCAACCCCAGGGAGCTGCGCAACATTATCCGCAAGCTGAAGGCGGGTGGAACATCGCTACAAAAGTTAGCCAGTGATCCAAACATACAAGTTCACAAGTCTACACTGTCCCGTGCCATCCATCGGACAACCAACTTTCATTACAGAAAGAGGAAAGTGCGACCACGACTTCAAGCGCACCACAAGAACAAGAGGCTGAACTGGGCAAGGGAACATGTCAACTGGGGCAACCAGTGGCGTCAAGTTGTGTTCAACGATGAAAAAAAAATTAATTTAGATGGACCGAACGGATTTTCCTGCTAGTGGCAAGACGTGAGAGAGCCGGAACAATTCTTTTCAAAGAGATGGCTCAGTGATGGTTTGGGGTGGTTTGGCTATAATGGCAAAACAAAACTTGCTTTTCACATTGGGCGAATGAATGCCAGAGATTACCAGGAACTGCTGGATGAACACTTGTTGCCATTTGGGGAAAGAATTGGAGGACCTTTTTGGACCTTTCAACAAGACAATGCTTCCATACACGTGGCAAAGTCGTCTTGGGAATGGATTTTAGACAACGGTGTACATACGATGGACTAGTCTGCATGTTCTCCAGACATTAATCATATGGAAAGCATGTGGGGTATTCTCTGTAGGCGTGTATACGAAAATGAAAGACAGTTTAGCAATATTGTAGACCTGAAGACGTTCGTCGTTGCTGCATGGGAGGAAATCAATGAGACTGTGCTGCATAAACTAGTAGATAGCCTGCAAACACGGCTATTCAAGTTAGCACTCCACAAAGGATACTTTATCGGGTACTGAGAGGGGTGTTCTTATAATTTTGCAACGGGAGTAACCGTAGTCTTTTATAAGTTATTTTTTATTTATGTACATGCAAAACGAATCAATGCATTTGTTTATTTGTTTTTCTTATGTTAAACATGTGACATAGTTATTTTTCCAAAAAAAAATTATGCTTTGAATAAATGTTATCTAGTAAATCAGTGGTGTTCTTATATTTTTGCAACGCACCTTAAGAAGAAAAAAGAAATCCCGTTTGAAAATTAATTTTTAAAACTACTGTTAACCTTTCATCTTTTTCCTTGTAAGCGAGTGCTAAAAACCTGCGACTCGCTGGTCCAAAACGTACGGAGTGACATCTTGCGGACGCGCCAGAAAACTACTCAATTAATCACACTTATTAATTCTATTCGTTATTTTAGTAACTGTAGATCCCAGTACATTTCTTGAATCTGGGGACAAGATTCTTGAAGTTCGAGTTGCAGATATCTGCCCCGTGTATATTTATCCACGTCATCATATCATCTACAGTCTGTCCCAAAAGTTTATAGACATCAATACAATGCATGTATCAAAGGAACAAAAAGAAATACGACTGAGTTCAAATAGGTTTGTTATTAAACACATGCAACTTGTATTTAACCAAAACAGAAATGACAATAAACTTACATTAGCGTATTGTTATAGCAAATAAATGAAAAGAGCACTGTCCCAAAAATATATAGAATGCATGGGAATCTCAAATTTATAAGAAAGCACTTGGTTCTCAAAAGCATATCGATTTTCCGTTGTTTCGTATGACATCATATACACAATTTTCCACATATGGTATTATTTGTAACGTTTTAGGATCTAAATTGTACCAAGCATACTCGATTGATGTCTTGAGTTCATTGACAGGCGAATATTGACGTCCATTGGCATAAACTTCCCGAGACAAAATGCGCCACACGTTCTCAGTGGGATTTAGGTCAGGACTCATCGGTGGCCAGTCAAGAACAGATACATTTTTTCTGTTTAGATAGTCTTTTGTAGCATTGGATGTATGGATGGATGCGTTATCGTGCTGAAAAATCCAATTCTTTCCTCCCAAAATTTCACCGAACGGAATCAAATGACTTTGTAGTGTCTCTTTTCTGAGTTTTGTCGTCCATCTAAAATTGCTAAGGACGCTTGACCATTATATGAAAAGGCCGCCCATATCATCACCGATACACCGCCTTGTTGTCTGCTAAAAAATGTTCGGGGCTCTTTCCTTAAATTATGCCAGTAGCTTGCCTATCCATCAGGACCATCCAGATTCCATTTCTTTTCATCACTGAACTGCACACTCAGCCATTTATCACCATATGACATGTGCTGACGAGCCCACTGCGACCTCTTCTTTTGGTGAAGCTTTGTGAGTCTCATTTTCTTGTGAATAAGGTAACCAGCTTCTTTAATACGTCTGTGAACTGTATTCTTTGATATATGCAAAACAATATATATTAGACATAAATTATTCAATTTATGGAATAATACATTCAAAACAAATAAACACGGGAGAACTCGAGAACTTTTATGTCAAAAGACAGTAGAGATATCACCACCATGGGTGGATTTACACTTTTGGCAAACGTTCATGATTTTCACCGAAATGCACTCAAAACTAACAGTTCCCAGCTAACAGCTGAACTAACAGTAATGTTACGTATGGACATTTTTTGGGAGAAAGTCATTCTCTGTATCCGTCTATCATCACGAAAGCTTGTCACACGTGATCTTCCTGAACAATGTTTTGGTTGGTGTGGCTCTCTACGAGCTAGAACTCGGTAAACAATACATTTAGAACGGTTTAACCCATTGGAAATGTCATGAACAGATTCACCCTGCGATTTTAAGCTGAATATTCTGGCAACCTCATCAGCTGTTAGCTGGGAAGCTCTAGGCATTTCGTTGATGAGTAAAATGTCGCTCTTGAGCCATTTCACAGCATATTTATACACCCCAAACCTTGCATCATCACTAAATATTTACATATGGCATAAAATTATGTTGTTCTATAAATTTTCGGGACACAGTATTTTCAATGATTTATCATAAACATTTTCAATGCTTTTCTGGAAAGTAAAATTTTTGTCATGTTTGCATATTATTAACTTGCACATGCTTTCATTCAAAACCCCAAAACTTTCCATGACATCATTGACTTCATAGTGACGTAATCAGCAAAACATTGATGTCTATAAACTTTTGGGACGGACTGTATGCCTTGGAGGGAATAGCCCAAAACTTCCTCGATTAAAAACCTGCATTGATTCCTTTGACAAATTCCTGAAAAATGAATGATCTTTGCTTGCAAATTGCCATTCCTGTTATGATGTGTTTGAAATTTTTGGCAACCTGCAAACAACAGTTCAAGGCTTGTTTGTATAACTTGAGACGATTAGCAAATCTTGTGGCAGTTAGGGAATCTCTCTGCATCTGCTTAGGATATTTGGGTGCGCCAGTGTTATTCATAAGTCCGTGAAACATTTAAAATATTCATAAGAAATAAATTATGCATTAAATAATAAATTTTATCATACTGATATAGAGGAAAACTCTCCGATAAGGCAGACATTTAAGCGGTAATTCATTTCATCCCATATACGTGTCAACATACACGGTCCCCAGATCCAGTAGGTTACTAGGGAATGGAGGCACAAAGACAAGGTGCTTGACGAACTCTCAGAAGAAGAAGCAACACGGGGTTAAAGGTCAAGTGACATGGATTTTGACTTATTGATTTTATGGTGTCATATTAAATAAGACAACGGAAAAAAAATGTGTATAGTAATTAATAACCATTTCCTTAATTTATTATTTTATTTTATTAATTTTAGAAGGACTTTTGCAAGGTAGCGCCGTGACATTTTACTTCGGTAATCTCCGTAAATTTTGCGGGACTGACGTCATGAATTCTTTGGAACGATCGGTATAACGTAAATGTGTGTAATTGGAAGTCAATATCTCGTTTCCCTCATCACTTTCATGCAAACAATCGAAATAATTAAAGTAAACTGAGGCTTCAAATATATTATCCATCAATTTAATTTGAAATTTTAAATACTGAAAAAAAAAAATAATAATAATCTATCATATATTTATAATGCAACAGCAGCAAAGGCGCGTTCAGTTTTCAAATGCATCGGTTTATTTCTTAATATAAATTTGTCGGAATTAACGCACTAAAAAAAGGCAGAAATACCGCACTTAAATTGAATTTGCGAAAGCGGCAAACTTTTTAAATCGGAATCTTTCCCAATCATCGGCAAAAATGTGCGTATTTTTCCTCACTAAAAATTGCCTAAGATGCAGCAAGCAAGAAGACAAAAATACGGTGTTGAAACTATCTACACGTTCCACTTAATAATTTAAATTACGTATGAACAGAACAATAAACCATTTATCGAAAATAATAATAAATCTAGTAGGCCCCACACATAATAAAAGTTGAAGAAAAAAAATTATGGGGGGAGGGTGGAGGAGGCATGGGAAATCGTTTGACGTCGAATATCTGTACATAAAATATCTAAAATTTTTCTTGTAAAAATATGAAAACCTCTTGCTAAAAAAGTGAAAACCTCTAATCCACAAGGAGGAAAAAGGAGGTATTAAATTGACAAAAATTAATATCAAAACTGTAACTGTTTTATCGGAGCTTCGTCGGAGCCCATTTCTGCGTTCGGCGGATTTCTTGCTAGCAGCCATCAACTCTTACGCACACATGAAGCCCATTATTGTTAAAAGTGTATTTTATTTTATTCACATCTAAAACTTCTGTAAGAATTTTTATATACTTTATTTTTCTTTACTTGATATTAGTTTGGGTAAGAGAGTTTTAGTGGTGTACGATCAACCTAAGTGAAGGCCTTTTTAAGCGCGCTTCATTTAATCGACTGAATTTCATAATTAAAAATATAGAATTTATTGTCTGCAAATTCCATTTTTATGCGAACTTCTGCAAATATTGTGATTAGTATTTTCAAATTTATTAAAAAGTTTGGTAAATTTCTATTCCTTTGACTTCGAAGCTGCCCTTAGATAATTGCAGCACATAAAAACCGTCTGTCCGTTATGCTTCTATCTGTTTGGAATTATTTTTTAAAAGAGACGCTCATTCCCGTTATCGTTACAATCAATTCAAATAGAATGAAGAAAAATGATACATAAATTATTCAGCTCTTCATAAGCCCCTGGCTCAGCAGATTAGGCTCTATCTAGATTATCCTTCATCTATTTCGCTCTCATTGAGCAGAATTTTGAAAAGACCGAAAAAAATTTTCATATGCCGTTTTTGATCAAATAATAAATATTAATACTCTAAAAGGGTTTAAGTTGTAATTTTAATGTTATTTTTATCAGATTACGCACTTATATCCTCACCCATTCCTGCTTATACTATGCATGGTAGGCATCGTGCTAGGTATTCATGACGTTGAAGCTACATGCAGCGCCAACTATCGGCCGCCATAGCTGATATTCGGCAATCTTCGGAAATCGACATTAAAAATCTAATTTTCAAATATTTAACCGTTAATTTTAGGGAAACGAATTATTGCATAAAATATATTAAGACAAACTGCATCTAATGACACCATAAAATCAACAAGTGAAAATTCCTTGTCACTTGACCTTTAAATCTGGTAGGTGGGGTGGCCATCCCATTAACGCACCGTCTGCTTTTCCTTTGTGTCTTATCCTGAACGCCATATTTGTTACCGCTTCTTCCTAACAGCAAACTATGGCAACTATGCGAGCGGTAGTTTTAAAAAAAAAATAAAACCTGGATAGTTTTCATCTCTATTGCTGTAAGGTTTACTACGATCCGTGCTTACTTTACTTGTCATGAATTTTTGAAATGTTTCAAGGACTTCGGAATAACCCTGTGTTAGGTTTCGTTGATTAAGACAGCTGTCCATTTCTTATCACATAATGCTTGCCCAGAAAAAATGCTGCCAATTCCATTAGTAACTAATGATTTTTTGTTTATTATTCGTATTAAACACTGCATTAGTTTATGAAATGATCACCAGAGTTTCCCACTTCCATTTTTGATTATACTATTTAGATATCTTTATTCGTTCGTAATGGACAAATTGTTTAAATATCCAAGAATGAATAGAAATTAATTTTATTTTTACTTGTTTGATTATTCTAAATTAATATCCTCTCTTTGCTTCTGAAATTGTAATTCAATATATCATGCTTACATGAATTAGAAGCGCCAATCGTGTGCTAAAACAGCTCGTTGTAAGCATGCGAAATAGCGACAATTCTACTAAGAATTCAGCTATAAATCGAATTTGAGCCTATGGCATATTTTTTTTTCATTACTAAGCAATTAACTTCTTCCTGAGAATGTCTTAATGAGTTTTCGTTGAAGACTGCTATATTCTTCCGGTGATCGTGTCGACAGCGGCGGAATTAGGGGTTCGGTCGCTCGGTGCGATTCTTCAGTTTGCCGCTCCATAAAAAACCTAACAGTAACGTAGCTAAAAGTTAGATTGCCCAGTTCCTTTTCCCCCTCGTTTGGAGTAACAAATTACGCATAAAGCTTAACTAAAACAAAACTGCATAATGAAAGTTCCACTGTCCCGATAGAAAAACAATTTTTTCAATGCAAAAGGTCATAGATGCCGAGCCTTAAAAGTCTCCCCCCCCCCCTTTCTTGGTTTCTTCAGTTTTGAGCAAAACAGCGCATGAAGTAAATGAACAATCAAGTTACGTTTATAATTTTTAAAAACCAGAATGTCAAAATAAACAATCGCTACAAACTGTTTTTTAAATTTCGTATTCAATGATATCTTTTTATCTCTTAAAAATGCTGCTGTTTACGAATATCGCATCTAAATTTCTGTAGGGCCAATAGTTCCCGAGATATTGACTAATATTGGAATTCCCTAAAAATGCTATATCTCGAAAATGGCGAGTCACAGCAAAATGGAATCAAGACAGTTTCAGAAAAAAAAGAGGGAAATCAGCTCAAAAACAAGTTTTTGGTAGTTTTTCACGCAAAAAGTATTCAAAAGTGTGGTTTTCCTTGATTGGTCATCTACTTCATGCGCTATTTTTCTCAAAACTGAAGAAACAAAAAAACCCAAAAAAAAACCGAGGGAAAACAACTCAAAATCAAGATTAATGAAAAAAGTAGCAAGCTTTCTTCAGATTTCTTCGCTCAAAATTATTTTATGACCAGCATAATAGAAGAATAATCGTGAAAAGCAGTCCTACAAGTGATTTTCAAGTTTATGATTCAGTTATATAAATTAGAGTTATCATAAGAATTATGGATTAGCTAACAACATTAGTTGAGCATGGAATTAAGCAATTGTAAATTTTGCACGCATTTCTCTTGAACTGAATCGGCCTTTTAACGACACATATATATGCAATTTTTAGTTGTACAGGCGTGCAAGTATATCGTTTGAAACAAAAACGCAAAATGCAGCTCGCTTTCTGTTCGTATTCTGATTCTGTCAAAGTATATCCCCGAAAAAATTTTCCAGAGGAGAGTCGCGCTCAGCGATTACTAATGTGATATCGAACGACAATCCCCAATACAAAGTCTGCGAAATCAATACCATAACTCATGAGGGCCTTACAAGCATTGGTACGGATTAAGAAGAACTTGGGCTTTTATTGTGAATTCCAACGTACGGTTGTCTCCACACATGCGCGATTCTTAAAAACGTTAGATCTGTCGAATCGGAGTTCAACTTCCGTCGTGGACATGGCTGTTTTGTTTTTCCTGGTTAAGTGTAAGGACATAAATGCCTAAAACAATGCGCCCTAAAATCTAACAAACCAACCAATCAACGCGTCCTAAACTATAACTAATCTAGCCTAACTTAAACAAAAATGTAAATGTAGTTAATAGTTCGAATATTTTTAATACTATATATATGACTTGTATTTGTTATTATTTATGTAGATCCAAAACGGATGTGATGATAATAAGAACTCGTCGTCTCCATATATGAGTAAGTCACGCAATAATAAGTTTATGTGGCCAAAGAATGGCTTATCAACACTGCCATAAATCTAACTTACCTTGCGAAGCAAAAATAAAATTTAATTATGCACGCTTAGAAGCTTTTAGGGTTGCGTCAGATATTGCCTCTAAAAGTAGTAACAACTCTACTTCTAGAGCAGCACGCAAATCTACCTTAAAATCCACTCTTAATTATTATTGCAATAAAAACTTACAAAACACAAACACACGTGTGTAATTGCCTAGAAGATGGTTTAAGAAGAAAAATTTATATCTCATTTCGAACTAACTTTTTTATAGTCAACAAAAGTAAAAGCCCAATAAGAGCCACGAGGAGAGGCAAGTGTTAAAATATGTTACTCTGTAAGTTCATTTCATCACTCATAGTAGTGAATGATTTATTATGGAACACGAGAAGTTACTCCGGTTAAGAGAATAATCCACGACCGTTTGCTCATTAAAGTTTTTTTGGCAGCACATATAGGTGGGAGGGGGATTCTTTTAAATCACATTTTAGAGCATATTGTGTTTCCTTTGAGACTTTACTGGAAGATGCAATCAAATCAGGGGTGTTCCTTGGTTTCACGAGCGTCTTTATGAGTATAGAAGGCAAGGAAAAGCGACCACAACAATTCCCGAAGACCACGATTTCAGTTATTTGCATTCGCGCAACCTCAATTTCTATTCCGGATTGTTATTTTAATCTTGTGAACATACTTCAGAACGGCGTTTTACAAATTGCTGGTTGCGACCTTTTCATTGATCGCAAAATAAATAAAGTGGGTCGTGACGAACGGAATAAGAAACATAAAAATTCACGCAAAGTTTATGCTTTCGACTTATTATAAATCAGTTTGTTTCAAGATCGCACCCCGAGGAGATGGGATTATTAGGTTCATTCCCCCAACAGCATAAACTTTCTTCAAATTCTTACTTTGCCGTTAAAAACGTAATATTCCCTCTTCATTAACCTAAATTCGAATATTAAGCTCTACCTCCGTAATTTATAAAGTAAATTTAGAACAGTAAGGTAAAACATGCGACCCATACATTGTCGATTGAAGAAATATTGCTTCGGCTTTGATTATGTTAAACTTAATTAGGGAATATTCAACAACGCAATAAAAAAAACAACAAAAAACGGATAAGTGTTCATTTTAATACAAAGATTATAAAATTTTCGTTTCATAAATTTGATTTATGCATACAAACACCACTTACAAGGGAACCCCACATAGCCTAACCGCTTTAACAATGGAGTCCTTGTAAGGCTATGTATGCTGAATTTTTTTCGTTTTCGCGGTTTATTTTGAAAGAAACACAATTTCGCACTCTCTTATTTTGCAAGCATTTATAGTAGCTTCAGATGAGTAACATTTTTCAATTTGGTGGAAATCTGTGACATACATGTTCGAAGGATTCCCTTGTTAGTCAAAGCATCATTTAAGCACCAATACAGCTGGTGCTTCTTCAACTTTGTGTAGATTACACAGATTTTTAGGGATCTATGGTAACAAGTTACAGAGGGCCAGAAAAGGTAGAAAACCCCTTTCGCCATTCAATCTGGCAGCCATGTATCACTGCTATTGCCCTGCGGGCCCGTTTAAGTAGGCCAAAGTCACAAAAATCCATAGGCAATACATCCGGCGATTTGACGGCAGTGTCATTACAAGTGTTGGGATCCTAACATTTGGTACTTTTTTGTGTAGGCGTATTAGGAAGTTAGGTTTCATGATTTTTTGTTAGGTTTTCTTCTATTTCTTGTTAGCTTTTGGCAATTTTGTTAGGTTTTTCCACCGCTGGTAGTCGCCGCCGAAATGTTTTTTCACGCTTCGGGGTCTAATTCCGAGCACTCGACTAAAATATACTTTATAGACGAGTATTATACACTATATGATCAAAAATATCCGGACACCCCTCACAGATCATCGATTGGCCCAATGTCACATGATAATGACTTGCACATCATTTAAATAGCTTCCCACACCTTCAGACACAACTCTGCTTGGACATTGGCAAGAATGGGTCGTTCGGCAGAGCTCAGTGAGTTCCAACGTGGAACCATCGTTGGATGTCACCTATGCGGCAAGTCCGTGCGTGACATTTCCAGCCTTCTTCAGATACCCAAGTCAACAGCAGGCGATGTCATTATGAAATGGAAGACCCGGGGATCAACAACAGTTCAACAACGAACCGGTAGACCCAAGAAACTAACGGACAGAGACCGTCGAGTGCTTCTCGTGTCACCCGCAGCAACCGGAAGTCCTCGGCGGAAAAAATTGCCACAGAGTTTCGAAACGCCTCTGCAAATGATGCCAGTACCATGACAATTCGTCGGGAACTGCACACGATGGGATTCCATGGCCGTGCTGCTGCCCACAAGCCCCACATCAGCAAGGTCAACGCCAAGCGACGTCTGGAGTGGTGCAAAGCCCACAGAAACTGGACAATGGACCAATGGAAACGTGTAATGTGGACAGACGAATCTCGCTACACACTCTGGCAATCCGATGGACGAGTTTGGGTTTGGCGCATACCTGGAGAACGCTTCTTACCTGAGTGCACAGAGCCCACAGTCAAGTTCGGAGGAGGAGGAGTCATGGTGTGGGGCTCATTTTCATGGTACGGACTGAGGCGTGTACAGCAGTGGTTTGCGGACTCAGGGGTCGAAGAAATGGGCTGGCCGGCACAAAGTCCCGACCTCAATCCTATAGAGAGTCTGTGGGATGAATTGGAAAGACGCTTGCGGGCCAGATCACATCGGCCAACTTCTGTACCTGAACTGATTCTCGCTCTTCGGGAGGAATGGAGGAACATTCCGGAAAGTACCTACCAACATTTGGTGGAAAGTCTTCCCCGAAGGGTGGAAGCTGTGATTCGGGCAAAGGGATGTGCAACGCCCTATTGATTTCCATGAAATCGTGGCTAGAGCGCAAACGTGCATGTGTCCGGATATTTGTGATCATATAGTGTACTGTCTTCTATGACAATATTTCTGCTTGATACAAGAAAAACAGTATCTTAATATTTCAACTACTGTAATAAGAGAAACTACTGGGACATGATTATGAACATGAAAGTTACATAACTCCACCTGGAGTTGTAAAGAGAAGATTTCTGTTTTTATTGATTTGACCTCTTTCCTTCAATTTAGCTTCCCATCTCTTTGGTAAATTCGTAAATAATTGGTAAATAAATAATTCTTGTAGTATATGTTCTTAACTGATATGGTATTGTTGTTTTACGATTGTAATATATATATATTGCAATTTGATGATAAATCAATAAAAATATTTAATTCTAAAAGTGATATGTAAATTTTATTAATTCATCCGCTATATCAATTGAAAAACGCATTACTAAATCATGGTAGTTGCTGTTAGGTTTGGGGGCAAAATGTTAGTTTTTTCTTATAAAGTGTTATTTTTCAGGAAGCCCTTGTAACAACACTGTTTGACGTGTATGTCGCTGAACGGAATGGAGCGGATTCCGGTATCTTCTTGCATGCGTTCCAGGAATAGGCGAGTTGACGCGGCGGTGTGCCTCACATCTTGTCTTGGTGCAGCCATACCTTGATAACTCTGTACCATACAAACCGGGGATATCACGAGTAAATATAGTGATTAGAACGTTAGTCTGGTAGTATATAGTGCCGACTTTGGCCTTTTATTCAACTCTGTGTGAAGTTAACTTGCCGTTGTAGGTGTATTCTGCCACGATCATGAAACTTTGAAAATATTTCCTAGCATTCACGGTATCATTTTCTGAAGTCCTTAGAACCCCTTGGGCGGTAATAAATGGCTCGCCCTTGTTGCAGTCGCTTAAATAAACATACGCCTCATCAAGTGTGACCACGTATTTCCACTTTTCAATCGTTCTTATATTTACGGCAGTTGGTCCGTCCATTTTGAACATTGGCATGGCACACGTGGCTCCTGTGTCGCTTCACTAGTTGTAAATCACGGTTGATTATAATGCTTACCGTGTATACAGATGTCCCTACCTTCTGTGCATTGGCCCGTTGTGTTGGTGGGTTACATCTGGTTATGAGAGCCCGGACTTTCCGGACGACGTCAGGAATACGACTAGTGGTGGTCTCCGATTGGCCTTCTTTTTACCCTCAGGAATAAAGCGCTTTTCTGGTTTTGCCAATATTATTTAGTAAACTGAAACTTGATATCCCTGTCTTGGAAAGTACGAAGCCTGGCTTCTTGCATGCTTTCATAATTTCGGAATACAGTAGCGCTCAGAAAATAAGGCACGAGTACAATTTTTGGCTTTTATTCTAACAGAACAATAAGACTTGCGAGTTTTTTTAGCAACTGGTAGATGACATGGAAATACAGCTTTATAAATAAAAACATCTCAATTTTTTCTTACATGTTGCTGTAAAAAAGAAAACTGTCTTTTAGGTGTGTTCAAAAAATAAGGCACTGGTTAAATTTTGATACATATTTCATACCAAACATGTTGCAAATCTGAAAAAAAAAGTGAGAAATCAAAGGAGATGATGTCATACGTTAATACTTACAAGGAGAGGGCCCCAACGAACAATGTTTTTTGATGCCCTATGGTAGGATGGTAGTCTGTTATGTCCTTTTCGTAAAACCAAATCCGCAGCCTCCAACTTGGCCTTATTTTCGAGAAAATCCCTTTTAAAGTGTGTGTTATATAACTAGTGTAAACTGTACCTTGGCAATCATCACAGCAGCGGCAGCCGAACAGGTAAGGCCGTGGCGTGCGAACCGTAAGATCTCGAGTTCGAATCCACCCGTGTTAGGCTTTGTGTTCTTTTCTTCTTTTAATGTTTTGTAACTGTGCTATCGTCCACTTTTTAATATATTTTTCTGTTAAAATATGCTGTTATGATGAAAAAAATATTTTTAACAAGTAAGAGCAATAAGGAACACATTTTCAACAATTCAATTATGATAATATAATAAGGAATTATTATCTAATTATGATAATAATATCTGTTATAAAAGTGTTAATAATTCATAAACATATATCGATTTTAATGTTTAACTTTTCATTTCTTCTTATGTTCAGGTTTTGATGTCTTTGCTTCTTGCCCATATTGGGCGCTATAATAAAATAACATAAAATAATCGTTTTAACAAATAATTTCGAAGTTGTAGAATATTTACAGTTACGCTTGTCGAATACAACGTGCTGGATGGTATTCTTCAAAAAGACATTTGAAACACAAATGTGTGCGACATCAAGAACATTGGATGAATGCAGGACTAATCTTGTAGTTGCAGTTTCCCTTTTTCATGCATTCCGGAAAAGAAATTTGATTTACATTCAAAAAATTTTCTTTTGTAGGTAGCATACCAGGCGTATCTGATATAAATAGGTTTGGTTTGGTTTATTAGAAATTTGGCGTCGACTACTTAGGTCATTTTGCGCCTTTTACACAAGTTATATCTGTACGCAGCCCGGGACAAACACAAACATCCCATGCCCACGGCGGGATTCGAACCCACAACCAGGTGAACTCGAGAACTAGAAAGCCTACGCCCTAACTCTCTCGGCCACCTGATATAAATCCAATCAAGTGTTACATATACAGGGTGATTCTAAAAGGTCGTGCCAAAATGAAAAGGCAGGTAGAGGGTGAAATTCTGAGCAAAAAATTCAAGTCGCGTTTTTCGATCTGAGGCTCCGTTAAAAAGTTATAGCGCTTTAAAGTTTCGTGACGTCACTTCCGGAAATCTATTTTGTATTCTTTAGAGAAGGACGAGACACAAGAACCCTGGAATACAATAAATAATAATTATTAATTAAAAATACAAAATGAATAAAAAATAAGATAACTTATAATAAACAAAAATAATTAATTTATTTTGATTTTGATTAATTATTTTTGTTTATTATATCTTATTTTTTATTCATTTTGTATTTTTAATCAATAACTATTAGTTTTTGGTATTCTTTACCGATACCGAACTTTAAAGCGCTATAACTTTTTAACGGAGCCTCAGATCGAAAAACGCGACCTGAATTTTTTGCTCAGAATTTCACCCTCTACCTGCCTTTTCATTTTGGCACGGCCTTTTAGAATCACCCTGTATTGCAAGAAGTTATACAGGGTGTTTCAAAATTATGTACAATAAATTTAGTGACATAATCTTCAGGTCAAAAGAAGACGAAAATGTTCTATAGCACTTTGTCTGGAAACTATTTATTTACGCGATACAGCCAACTAAACCCGTGGCTCCAAATTACAGGAATTGTTCAAAGTGCCCGCCACCAGCTCGCACGCACGCTTCGGCTCGTTGCATGAGCGACCGTCTGATATCATGGAAGAGTTCGTCGCCAGCATTACGAACGGTTTGGCATGCATTTTCAATTCGTTGTCGCAGATCCATAATGTTAGGAACTTCTGTGCTGTAGACGATCGTTTTCACATGACCCCACAGAAAAAAGTCCAAGGGATTAAGGTCGGGTGATCTTGCAGGCCAGGCTACCGGTCCACCTCGACCTATCCACCGATTCGTGTATGCAGCATTAAGGTGTGCTCGCACAACATGGCTGAAATGTGCTGGAGCGCCATCATGCATGAACCACATGTTAGATCTTATCAAAAGAGGAACATCTTCCAGTAATTCTGGCAATGCATTCTGCAGAAACAAAAGATACGTTCGCCCAGTCAATCGTGGCGGCAACACATAAAGGCCAATTAAGTTATTTCCGACAATTCCACACCAAATGTTCGCGGAGAAACGCTCTTGATGCGCTCGAGCTCTGGTAACATGCGGGTTAGCATCTGCCAATGGTGCTGCTTGTGAGAATTTACGATTCCTGTCCGGGTGAAGGTTGCTTCGTCCGTGAAAAGTATCTGGCTGAGACAACTAGGGTCTGCAGCATGACGACGTTGTATCCATTGGCAAAATCGTTGTCGGTGTGGATAGTCCGTTGGGTTCAGTGCCTGAACCAGTTGCAGGTGGTATGGATGCAAAAGCTGACGGTGAAGAATGCGCCAAACAGATGAGTGCGGAATGTGTACCATGGAAGAAATACGACGGGTGCTTGTCTGTGGTTCATCATGTATGATGTCAATTATCACATCCTCCTCATCCGGAGAATATGCTACAGGCCGCCCTTGTCCTGTTTGACGGCCAAAGGAACCACGCTCCCTCTAATGTCTGTCGACAGATACAAATGTTCGGTTATTTGGCAAACGTCTATTCGGAAAGCGTTCTTGGTAGAGTCTTCTTGCTTCCACAGCATTTCCGTCCGCAAGACCATACATTAGGTGCATGTCAGTGTATTCTGCACTGGAATACGTGTACATGACTTTTTTTTTTACGTAAATCGTAATGCGTATGTCAAAGCACGCAAACGTTCTGAAATTGATATTGCTAGTGGATGTACAGTAATGGAAACAAGCGTACACAACTAATGGAACAACCCTAAAGTAGGTTTAAATGGAACAAACCACTCAACCTAGTGTTGGGTCGAAACGCTGGAACTGCTAAAATATCGTCCGCTACCGTGCTTCCCTACTGTATCATATTGGATTGCTCGCAAACAAATCGTTTCTAGACAAAGTGCTATAGAACATTTTCGTCTTCTTTTGACCTGAAGAATATGTCATTAAATTTATTGTACATAATTTTGAAACACCCTGTATTTTTACAAAGAAATCTGTACACTATAATTACCGTAACATATTCGAATATATTAGAGCCTGTAATGAGTGAATGAGTGCGTGAATTTTTATGACATCTGCCCTCCATGTAATTTCCTTGTTCGTTTCCAAAAGATATGAACAATTCTGCATACGACGTATAAAATTAAATAACCGAAATAACTGTCGATCTTTAAAAGCAGCATTATAAAAATTAAAATAAAAAAAAAGTCAACGCGTGGACTCGAACCCACGATCTCGTGATTCGTACGCTCGGACGTTAACTACTTGGCTGCTCGCCGTTGTGATAATATATCTACAGTTGTCGAGATGCAGTTTAAACTAGTAATATAAGACAGACTTTAAAAGGGATTTTCTCGAAAATAGGGCCAAGTTGGAGGCCGCGCACTTGCTTTTACGAAAAGGGCATATCAGATTACCATCCTACCAAAGGGCATCAGAAAACTCGATTGTTCGTTGAGGCACTCTCCTTGTTAGTCGGATAGCCGTTACTCTTGATAACACCTTGACATCTGCTAGGCATAGAATCGACTAACTTTGTCATGGTTTCGGACGGAATCTTAAACCATTCTTCCTGAAGCATTTGAAATTTTTCATCCAAGTTCTATGCCTTTTTGTCTTTGCAGCAACGAAACAATCTCCCAGAAATATTCGATGGGGTTGAGATCAAGTACTCGAACTTTTTTAGAAGCCAGATAATGCTTAACAAGGTTGGACGTGTGTTTGGGGTCGTTGTCGTGTTGGAATAGGCAGCCTCTGCGCATGCAGTTTTTTTCGTGGGGATGCCTGTGGTTCTGTAGAATATCTCTGTACATATTCTTATCCATAGAACCAACAACACGCACAAGAGGACCCACCCCACTTCTACTAAAGCAACCCCATACCATCAGAGATCCCCCTCCATGCTTCACTGTGGGCACTTGGTATTTTAGATTGAAACGCTTGTTCTTGGGGCGTCGAATATACTGTATTCCGTTTGTTCCAATCGGCCTCGGTGGCTCCGGGGTTGCGTGATCGCCTCTGTTGTCCGAGGACGCGGGTTCGACCCCGGCCGAGGACGACGAGGATTTTTTCAGGGGGAAAATCTTGAGATCACGCACTTCCTTCGGAAGGGAAGTAAAGCCGTTG
>JAHWFO010013986.1:195079-221102 GCA_023313115.1 Rhysida immarginata
TCATGGAAGAGTTCGTCGCCAGCATTACGAACGGTTTGGCATGCATTTTCAATTCGTTGTCGCAGATCCATAATGTTAGGAACTTCTGTGCTGTAGACGATCGTTTTCACATGACCCCACAGAAAAAAGTCCAAGGGATTAAGGTCGGGTGATCTTGCAGGCCAGGCTACCGGTCCACCTCGACCTATCCACCGATTCGTGTATGCAGCATTAAGGTGTGCTCGCACAACATGGCTGAAATGTGCTGGAGCGCCATCATGCATGAACCACATGTTAGATCTTATCAAAAGAGGAACATCTTCCAGTAATTCTGGCAATGCATTCTGCAGAAACAAAAGATACGTTCGCCCAGTCAATCGTGGCGGCAACACATAAAGGCCAATTAAGTTATTTCCGACAATTCCACACCAAATGTTCGCGGAGAAACGCTCTTGATGCGCTCGAGCTCTGGTAACATGCGGGTTAGCATCTGCCAATGGTGCTGCTTGTGAGAATTTACGATTCCTGTCCGGGTGAAGGTTGCTTCGTCCGTGAAAAGTATCTGGCTGAGACAACTAGGGTCTGCAGCATGACGACGTTGTATCCATTGGCAAAATCGTTGTCGGTGTGGATAGTCCGTTGGGTTCAGTGCCTGAACCAGTTGCAGGTGGTATGGATGCAAAAGCTGACGGTGAAGAATGCGCCAAACAGATGAGTGCGGAATGTGTACCATGGAAGAAATACGACGGGTGCTTGTCTGTGGTTCATCATGTATGATGTCAATTATCACATCCTCCTCATCCGGAGAATATGCTACAGGCCGCCCTTGTCCTGTTTGACGGCCAAAGGAACCACGCTCCCTCTAATGTCTGTCGACAGATACAAATGTTCGGTTATTTGGCAAACGTCTATTCGGAAAGCGTTCTTGGTAGAGTCTTCTTGCTTCCACAGCATTTCCGTCCGCAAGACCATACATTAGGTGCATGTCAGTGTATTCTGCACTGGAATACGTGTACATGACTTTTTTTTTTTTACGTAAATCGTAATGCGTATGTCAAAGCACGCAAACGTTCTGAAATTGATATTGCTAGTGGATGTACAGTAATGGAAACAAGCGTACACAACTAATGGAACAACCCTAAAGTAGGTTTAAATGGAACAAACCACTCAACCTAGTGTTGGGTCGAAACGCTGGAACTGCTAAAATATCGTCCGCTACCGTGCTTCCCTACTGTATCATATTGGATTGCTCGCAAACAAATCGTTTCTAGACAAAGTGCTATAGAACATTTTCGTCTTCTTTTGACCTGAAGAATATGTCATTAAATTTATTGTACATAATTTTGAAACACCCTGTATTTTTACAAAGAAATCTGTACACTATAATTACCGTAACATATTCGAATATATTAGAGCCTGTAATGAGTGAATGAGTGCGTGAATTTTTATGACATCTGCCCTCCATGTAATTTCCTTGTTCGTTTCCAAAAGATATGAACAATTCTGCATACGACGTATAAAATTAAATAACCGAAATAACTGTCGATCTTTAAAAGCAGCATTATAAAAATTAAAATAAAAAAAAAGTCAACGCGTGGACTCGAACCCACGATCTCGTGATTCGTACGCTCGGACGTTAACTACTTGGCTGCTCGCCGTTGTGATAATATATCTACAGTTGTCGAGATGCAGTTTAAACTAGTAATATAAGACAGACTTTAAAAGGGATTTTCTCGAAAATAGGGCCAAGTTGGAGGCCGCGCACTTGCTTTTACGAAAAGGGCATATCAGATTACCATCCTACCAAAGGGCATCAGAAAACTCGATTGTTCGTTGAGGCACTCTCCTTGTTAGTCGGATAGCCGTTACTCTTGATAACACCTTGACATCTGCTAGGCATAGAATCGACTAACTTTGTCATGGTTTCGGACGGAATCTTAAACCATTCTTCCTGAAGCATTTGAAATTTTTCATCCAAGTTCTATGCCTTTTTGTCTTTGCAGCAACGAAACAATCTCCCAGAAATATTCGATGGGGTTGAGATCAAGTACTCGAACTTTTTTAGAAGCCAGATAATGCTTAACAAGGTTGGACGTGTGTTTGGGGTCGTTGTCGTGTTGGAATAGGCAGCCTCTGCGCATGCAGTTTTTTTCGTGGGGATGCCTGTGGTTCTGTAGAATATCTCTGTACATATTCTTATCCATAGAACCAACAACACGCACAAGAGGACCCACCCCACTTCTACTAAAGCAACCCCATACCATCAGAGATCCCCCTCCATGCTTCACTGTGGGCACTTGGTATTTTAGATTGAAACGCTTGTTCTTGGGGCGTCGAATATACTGTATTCCGTTTGTTCCAATCGGCCTCGGTGGCTCCGGGGTTGCGTGATCGCCTCTGTTGTCCGAGGACGCGGGTTCGACCCCGGCCGAGGACGACGAGGATTTTTTCAGGGGGAAAATCTTGAGATCACGCACTTCCTTCGGAAGGGAAGTAAAGCCGTTGGTCCCGTATAGTCGTTTGCCGGCTGCACGTTAAAGAACCCTTGCGAGGCAAAATTTGCGGCCCCTATAAGCCGTCCTGAAATGACCATGGCAGTTGAAAAGGACGTTAATACCAAACAAACCAACCAACCAACCGTCTGTTCCAAAAAGCAGAAACTTAGATTCGTCACTCCAGAGATGTTCGCCCATTCGTTGGAGTTACAGTGCTGGTACTACTTTGCAAAGGCAAGTTGGGCCTTCCTGTTCGCTGCTGTAACGAGAGGTTTCTTTGCAACGAGAGGCTACCATTCAAGCCTGCTTCTACTAGACGCTGTTTTGTTGTGGAAACACTAACTTTAACTCCATGAGCCTCTTGCATTTCAAGGTTCAAATCCACTGCTGTAAGTCTGGGCTGAGCTTTCGATAACCGACAAAGCAGTCTATCTTTCTTTTCTGTGGTAGTACGTGGTCTTCCTGATCTAGGCTTTCGTTGGAGGTCTCCTCTTGCTCTCTTTCGTTGAATAATATTTCTTACTGTAGTTTTTGGAACATCGAAAGCAGATGCAATGCTGTTGTAAGATTTCCCCTCCTCAGCGGCTTATGCAATTCCCTTCTGGACCTTCAAATCGAGATGTACCCTTTGATTTGACATTTCCTATTCATTTGACATTTGAATGTCGCCAAACCAGCAAAAGTGTCTGTTCACTTTTTGTATGAGAATTATCTCCCAATTGTTTGGGTCTTATGAAGTGTTTCACCTTTCTACACCCTTCTGTAAAATATTAGTTCAGTCCGATAAGCGTTTTTAAATTTACATATAAAATTGTACTCGTGCCTTATTTTCTGAGCGTACTGTATTTGTGGTCGGAAAAAGCTATTATGTAGCCCTCCCAATACCAGTCAATTTTAGTTGGCATTACTCAGTGTTTTTAGGTCGCTGTTCGAATACTAACTATTTTTAATACCTACCCTACAATACTCAAGTGATAGCTCACGTGAAATGATCCCATTTATATGTGGCAATTGTTTTCACAGATCTGAATATACAACCCTAGCGTCAATGAACTTCGGACACCTACAGAATTTTGGATAAGTACAACGAAACTAATTGTAAATAAATGAAAATTACTTTATTGAGTGCACAGAGCTTTAGTACAACTGTGATATAGCATTTTAACATATAAAAGAAAACGAGAAAATTAAATAAGCGACTTTTTGTAATGTTTTCAACACGTTGCAATGAACTTCGTACAGTTTATTGCACATTACCACTGAGTGGCGTCACCTTTCCGACGAATGACGCTCTAAAGTCGTTGAAGCATGCTGGACACTAACTTCTGCGTTATTGCTACTGGAATTTTGTCCCACTCTTCGGAAATACACGCCCGCAACTGCTGAAGTGTTCGAGGCTTCCGCTGTCTGACTTTTCGCTTTAAAATTCGCCATACATTTTCAATGGGTGACAGATCTGGGCTGCAGGCAGGCCAGTCAAGCACCCTGAAACGCTGCTGTTGTAGCCAAGCCTTGGTGTTCCGAGCAGCATGAGGCTTCGCGTTGTCCTGCTGAAAGATGCTTGGTCTTCTATTGAACAACTTTTGGCGGGATGGACGCAGATGCTGTTGAAGAATGTTTATATAGGCAGCAGAGTTAATAGTGCCCTCGCAAAAGTGAAGCGATCCTGTCCCGGCTGCACTCATGAAGACCCACATCATCAGCAATGCAGGCTTCTGAACTTTCCTCTGGTAACAGTCGGGATGATTACTTTCGTGCTTGGTCCTTAGCACCTTGCGACCGTTGTTGCCATACATCACTGCAAAGGTGGACTCGTCGGACCACAGAACACTATTCCACTGGGCAAGGGTCCACTTTAGATGGGTTCTGGCCCATGCTACCCGGCGACGCTTAGCTACAGTGCTCATAAATGGCTTACTCTTTGTAGCGTATAAGTAATAGTTGCATGTTCTGATGTAACGGCGGACTGTGCTTTCGGATATGGGTATATGAAAATATTCTCGAGCCCAAACAGTCATTTCACTTATGGGAGCATGCCTGTTTTTCACAATGTAACGTCGAAATACTCGTAGGTCCCTAACATTCAATAATCGCTGCTTGCCTGGTGCAGTCCCTGGTTCTGTTTTCCCGATTTCTCTGAAACGCTTGATGATCCCATTAACAGTAAATCTAAATTAATCGATGTTGATATTGTTACATATACTGAGTAAATCTATTTTCATTAGCCTGCAATCCTCTGTATGCACTTTTCACTGTGTTTTTTTAGCCAAATTACTTGGTGTCCGAAGTTTATTGACGCTAGGTTTGTAAATAAAGAGGAGTGTTTAGTGTATAATTAATAACATGGTATTTTCCTTCTTATAATGTAAAATCAGATAAACAAAATGTAAATTATATAA
Organism: Rhysida immarginata; assembly: GCA_023313115.1. Taxonomy (NCBI): domain Eukaryota; kingdom Metazoa; phylum Arthropoda; class Chilopoda; order Scolopendromorpha; family Scolopendridae; genus Rhysida; species Rhysida immarginata. The sequence continues at coordinate 199,953 of JAHWFO010013986.1, forward strand.
AAAATTAGAATAAGAAAAGTATGATGCAGTCACCAATCTTGATTATGATAAGAAGTCTTGTAGATGCAATGGTTCAATGTAAAATTTGATGAAGATTTGGTAGTCTATGAAGCTTGAGGAAGGTCTTTAGAATGATGATGGTAGTCAAAAACAATAAGATAGAATATTTGATTTCAGGAAAGAAGGCGATGGTCAAAACAATATGAAGAATTTAGTAAATAAAAACACAGCATGAGATAATAATTTGAAGAATGTAGTAACATAAACGTTTCGAGTATAACTTTTCTCATCTTCAGATGTTTAATTTTTGAAATGAAATAAAGAGTTGAGAAACAATAACTAAAGAAAAACAATGTAATGATATGTTTAATTGTTTGTTAGTGTGCGATTGTTGGATTTGTTGATTGTTTGTTTGTTGTGATTGATATTGATTGTTTTATAGAAGTAATGTCCAGTTCTTGTTTATTTCTATTGATGGTTTGGCTAAGTTTCTTTCGTTTATTATGATATTTATAGTTTCTTTTATTAATATTTTTCTGTATTTTTTTTCTTTTCCGATGATATTTGTGTTATTCCAATCTGGTGTATGATTTTGATTGATACAGTGGTTAACTAAATGGTTGTTTTTGTCTTTGTGTCGTGGTGCTCTTTCATGTTCTTTTATTAGGAGCTTTAGCATAAAAGCTATTTATAAGAATGCCCCCTTGGTCTGTAAGTTTATCCGGCCGTCTGTCCGGCCATCCGTCGTTTGCACGATAACTTGAAAACGGATTAACTTTTTTAAATTCTGTTTTCAGAAATATGACCATCAAAGTCTTAGCTCGGCCGTATCAACTTTTCAGAATTTTTCGTGGACCCCTTCAAGTCGAATTCACATTAGAATGAAATTCGGTTTAAGAATTCCACGGTACTCCTTTATTTGAATCACGTGGTGTCCTTCATGAAATGGGCTTCTTCAAAAGGGTCGTAAAGAGGTAGCCTTTTGTCTCAAAGGTGATTGCTCTTCGTCGTCTGCGATGATGTAAGGAGCGTCGCCATTAGACCAATGACGATTGGGCAAAGGATATGTGAAGTGATGAAAACCGTTTCACTCTCCATCAATTTGACGGTCGTATGTGGGTCTGGAGGCTATCAAAAGAGAAGTACGATCAAGTGAAGCAGTTTGGCAGTGTTAAAAGGTTTCTTTTCCCTATCAATAGTCATTGAAAACACTTGTTAATGTTTCATATCGGTTACTCTTTTACCTTAAGTACAAGACATACGAATTTTATGCCTTATGTGTCGATAACTCAACATCAACCTGGGGCCCACAATTGGTATTGGCATGCGACTTAATGCCACAAGGTACAGGGTGGTCCAAAAGTCAGTTCACTCAAAGATGAAAACCATTAAAGATAACGATGTGAAATTTGCAGTTGATATTCTTTAATTAATGCGACACTGAGCCTCCAGTAAATATTCTTAGAAACGCGTTGCACCACTGTTAATTCAAACAATTTGTAGGTCAGATGATATTGAATGCAGACAAGGTTATTATCAACAGGACGGAGCTACAGCTCACACAGCCCCAATCTCAACGAAACCAGTTCAGTCTGTTTTTGAGGATAAAGTAATTTCGAAGGAAAGCAAGAAATCTCTGTTGCCTATATATTTCGATGTCTTGTCAGTTTTTCCTGTGTAGACTATTGCCTGCGATGATGGCGTAATGCCGAAACGCGTCAGGCTAATAAATTTGTTTTACCTTTCACCTTTGGTTCCTTTATTTCAGCAGAATATGTGCCGCCGGGTTCGTTTGTGCAAGCAGGAGAGTGTTTTTACCTTTCACTTTGAACTTTTGAACATTTATTTTTGGGTGAACTGACATTTGGATTACTCTGTAGCAGTTGTTGAAAAATCGGCTTCCTGGAGCGATGACGGATTTTTGGTAATGCATCAGGGTGCTTCTTCAAAACAATGCTTCATGCCATGCTGATAGTTCAACAAAGACGTAGTTCACTCAAGCTGACGTCCAGCTGCTGCCCAGAGCTCGGATTCAGGCCTCGGAAAAAGTCACTTTTATCACTTTTAATCACTTATTTTTAAAGGAGTCACTTAAAATCACTTTTTTTAACTAAGGAATTTAATTTTCAATTGAAGAGCGAAATTTTTGTGATTTAAACAAAAGCCCATGGTAATTTAACATTTCATTGTGATGTAAACAAAAGCGCTCATAACTTCGTGTCCTGGGGAATAGGCGAAAATGTAGTTCGGAAAAAGCATAGGAATCATAGCAGCACGCGGAGTTGTACGTTGTTTTGGTTACATCACCCGCAAGCTTGCGCTGATCATAGTACATTGTATAATCACAGGTGCAGTTCTATTTTAGCAAACAAGCACAAATGTAATGAATATTTATGAATCTGTGAGAGAGGAGAACGACACTGATCAAAGTTCGTAAGCCGTTTTTTACAGTAATTTGGAATTTCTTTACATTAATAGTAATTGTTCGGTGGACTGCCCCGTACGCATAGTGACAATTACCAATTTAATTAAACAATTAAAAACCGACTGCGCTTTTCTTAAAAGGAAAAGAGTTATATACAGGGTGAGTCAAAAGTCTGTTACCCACTTCCCCACGAGTGCAGACAACAAATCTGTTGCAGGCAACATATACACACACCAGCCAATGAATTAAAAACCTTCGTTCAATATGGTATTGACCCTCCTTTGGCTGTAATTACAGAACATACGCAGTTTGGCATGGACTCTACAACTGAAGGTGTTGCAATGCAGGTAAGGTAATCGCAGACCACGCATTCGTCAGAGAGACCTTCAGGTCCTGCAGAGTAGATGGAAGCGGATGCGTTTAACGAATGTCTCTATCCAACATGTCCCAAACATTCTCGATCGGACTCAAATCCGGACTTTTCGCTGCAACTCGGTGTCATGTTCAGAAAACCACTCCTGAACAATTCTTGCTCGATGAACAGTAGCATTGTCGTCCATGAAGAACCCGTCACCATTTGGGTACAAATGCACCATTGCAGGATGGACTTGGTCTGCAACAATGTTCAGACTACAGGGGGGCATATTGAACATCTTTAACTGTGTCACAGAGTTTGTGGTGTGCAGAGACAAATGAAAGAAAGAGACTGGCAGGGACCTCCCCTCTAGTGGTGCCTTCGCGCCGCCATATTGGGATTGGCAAGAAACAGCTGATCGCCCGAGTAGTCTTTGCCTTTCACCCGACTGTCAAGGAATATCAGGGGACCCTTGCCATACCAACAAAACATGGCCCATACCATGACACCTTCTCCTGCAGCTCCAAATTCTCTGCCGTCCATCGGTGCAAAACAATGTGTAACGTGACTCGTCCGACCACATCACCTTTTTCCAGTCGTCTACTGTCCAGTCACACCGTTCTTTACACCACTGCAGGCGAAGTTTCCGGTTTGTTGCTGACACCAGGGGCTTCCTCACTGGCTTGCGACTTCCCATCCCTATTCGCTTCAACTCTCGGCGCATTGTTCTGGAGGAGATGGGTTGCGATGATCCTTCATTGAAGTCTGCCATCATTTGCTCCACAGTAGGCCTTCGGTTTTGCCGCACAATCCGTCTCAGACGACGTGGGTCCCTGCCTGTGTTGATTGTTTTTGATCCACAATTCTGCCGTTTCGACAACTTGTGGATTCCGTTTCCACGCATTGAACACCTTGGAGACCTGACCTTTTGAGATACCGGTCAGTTGCACTGTCCTGGAAAACATAGCTCCAGCTAGACGGGCTCCCACAGTAACTCATTTTTGGAACTCAGACAGGTCTGCTGTTTTTCCCATTTTGCTCAACTTGAGCAGCTGCAGCTTGTTCCTACCCTGTACCTGCAGCTTGGAATGAGCATGTACCTGACATGATTGCATTCATTTGCATATCACAATCGTTTCTGACCTGTGACCGCGCTTTACTTATCAGTACAGTAATTCATCACTGGTTTCTAATTCATTGGCCAGTGTGTGTAGGAAGTTAGGTAGGGACTAAACAATGGTGGTAGAGAAAAATTTCCAGTTGTAAAGTTGTAGAGCTGAAAACGCTCATTTAATAAAAAAAAAAAAAAAAAAACCACCAATTAAAAAAAAACCCCACTTCCTCATTTTTTTGCACGGGGGGGGGGGGGGTGAGATCTTAATGGTCTAATTAATAATTTAAAATTTGTAATGAAAGCCGAATTGATAATTATACAAATGATGTATATGAACCTTAAGACTAAAAAACTCTTTCACCACAAATAAAAAACAAATTGAAATAATACAACCTGATAATCCTGTAAACGCTTTTCGAATGCCTTGCATTCATCATTCAGCAGTCTAAGTCGGACTCGAATAAGCCAAAGGCGAACTCGAGGAGGTCTGAAAAGAACTGACTTAGAGAGATCGAATCCGGGTATATATCACACAGGGAAGCCAATCAAAAAATAAAGCAAGACAGTACTCGTCAATGACTGGGTAACTTAGAAGCCCATTGGATCAATGATGATTCAGCAATGGGACCCAAGTCCGAGTTTAATAATAATTTTCTGTCTGTGCTGCGAATGGCTAAGCATTCAGAAGCGTCTAAGAGGTGTTTTTTATTTATCGATTTTATTAATTTTACATTTTCTATGGAAAAATCATGGCCGGTTTCTAATGAATGTTTCGCTATTGAAGATTGACTGCTCCTTCCGTATTTTCTATGACTTAAATGTTCCTTGAACCTGGTCTCTAAACTGCGGATCGTCTGCCCTTTGTACACCTTAGGGCACTTGGAACAAGATGCTTCATATATTCCTGACTTCTGCATGTGTGGGATTTGGTCCTTGGGATTTTGCACGTAGTTCTTGATCTGATTTTTTAGAGACCCGGTTCAAGTCATAGAAAATACGGAAGGAGCAGTCAATCTTCAATAGCGAAACATTCATTAGAAAACCGAAGAAAGCGGTTTATATAGCGAGAGAAATACAAGGCAGACTAATAATAGAAAAGAAATAAAAACAATATTATTGGTTGGCTAATTGAGACCACCACTGAATTAGAGGGGAATCACCAATAGGGCCTAAGTCGGAGTTTAATAACGTGTTGTTCTTGGATTTATGGATAGCCATGCTCTCCAAAGCATCTAGGCAAGTACTGTATAACAAGTATAGAAAACTAGTCGACAGCCTTCTTCATCGTGTTGTAGCCCAAAATGTTACTAATTATCATTTTATATAGGGTATGTGAAGAGGCGTGTTCGGACATTTTTTAGCAATGTACTGTATAGAATATGGATCAAGACCATCGAATATCAATTGTAAGTCAATGCTTGACAATTGCTAAGGAATATGCGCATTCCGCTATATAGGGGCGCTGGAAAATAATGCAGGACGCGTCAAAACATGGATTGCTACTCTGTTGTTCGATTTGCATGATTTGATTAAAAGTCACGTGTCCAATGAGCTGTGGTAGTGAAAATCATAGCCGTGGAGTGTTAGGGCGAATATTACTGTAAATATTTCAGTCCCTCTATCATATATCGTCTGCAGAAAGCTGCAGAGACGTCATTTAAGTGATTACTATCGTGGACGAGCTGTTGGACGCTTGAGGCAGGGCAAAGTGTGACTGAAGTTGCGCGAGCAATGGGCGTTGCCAAAAGTGTTGTTTCTCGTTTGAAAACTGTTGCCGCCACCAGAGGATCCGCTTTACGTGTGCATGGGGGTGGTCATCGAAGGAGGACCGTAGCATAGGCCTTTCAGCAAAAAGGAAGAAATCAGACACCCGCACAAATAGCCGCAGATCTTGCCGCTGCTACAGGCACTCATGTTTCTGCCAGAACCATTTCCCGTCGGTTGAATGATGTTGGGCTGTATGCACGGAAGCCTGTCAAATGCATTCCACTATCTCCGCTCCATCGACGGAAGAAAATAAAGTGGTGTAACGAGCATCGTGTTTGGGGCGATCAGGAGTGGTCCATGGTGATGTTCTCCGACGATTCTCGGTTCACTATGCAGAGTGATTCTGGGCATCAACTGATCTGCCGTGAAAAGGGAACTCGTTATCACCAACAAGACGTTCGGGAATGCAACGTTTTGGTCAGGGAGTCATGGAGTAGGGGGGCATCGTGCATAATGTGAGAACACCCCTTCACATCTTTGCAGGAGGGACTGTTACAGCAGCACGTTGTTGCAGGGAGATTCTTCTGGATCACGTTCGTCTTTAACGTGGAGCAGTTGGTCCAGACTTTGTGTTCATGGACGACAATGCCCGTCCACACAGGGCAAACATCGTATCGGATGTTCTTAGGAGTGAGGATATCAAGCGTTTGCAGTGGCCCGCATAAACCCGGACCTCAATTCCATAAAACATGCCTGGGACTCTCTTGGTAGACATGTGGCACAAAGGAATCCCCCTCCCAGAAAGCTGCAGGAACTGAAAACCGCGTTACAGGAAGAATGGGAAAAGTTCCCGACTACTCTTCTCAACAGTCTGGTGGGAAGCATGCCAAACAGATGAAAAACATGGATTGCGGTTCGAGGAGCCATAGGGTGACAAACAATATTTTTCTTTAGTCATTCATGACCCCTCTTCTGCTTTTGCCATTATATTCGTTTCCTGAGTTCAAATTCCATGGCATTTTGTGTTCATAAAGTCACTGTAATATGTCTACTGAAGTTTTGGTAACGTTTATTTCTTGGGACAGTATATATTGACAAAAATGTTGATGTTCCTTAGTAATTGTCAAGCAGTGTAGAAAAGGCACTAGAGGAAAACATTAATTTGTTCTGCTGTCTTTCCTAATGAAGTTTGGAATGAAGGCCTGATCCACAAACTAAAGCAAATGCTTCCAAAATAGTATGCAGTTAATTTTTAATATCATTCACTGGTGCCTAAGATCAAATTGACAAACATAAAATGCCGGCTATTTTTTAAAAAGTAAATAACGATTTTTTCCGAAATTTAGAAGGAAACGTTCCTATTAATATTAAACCTTCATATCCAACCAGTTAGGGTCCATTGCAGTTAGCATTATATAGGATCCAGATAAGCGATAGTCAAAAACGTTTTTCAACATTAAGCATTTCAATGAGTAGAGGGCGTCCATAAAAGATTTGTATCATAACAACATTTAACAACTTTTAAACGTAATAAGATAATAGTTTTCAGCATGTTAAAAAGAAACTCTAAAAGCTTTATCTGATGTATTCGTTTATTGCAGAAACTGTTAATAGAGGCACTAGCATCGACAGAACAAAGATGGTGTCTACCATAGAGAAAGCTCAACGTGTAGTATAGCTATCTGAAACAAAATCACCGATCACTGTTTAGAGGAGATGCAGGTTAACTTACGGTAAGCAACCACCAGATTAAACGTTGACTAATTAATGGATAAAACCTTTTTGGGGAGCTTTGAGAACAAAGATAAGCTTCCCAGATTTCCTTTGCCGTCTCGTCTGATTCGCTGGGCTGCCCGCTGCTCATAATGATTAACCGGGTCTCCAAAAATTGCCTTCACGACAACGTTTGGGTAACTCTTTAAGGTGGCGATGTGAAGCAGCTCAATCACAAGCTGAAGTTAAGGTGGCTGAATCCAGGCTACATGTCTTCAATCTGGAACAATAATATGAACACTAGAGTAAGGACGCCCAAGAATCACAACGCCCGGGGAGCGAGCAACCCTCTTCGGACTACAGTAAGCAGTCACAATATGTCTTGCATTAGAGAAGACCGATGGTCCCCAACCCATTCACCGCTGTGCAAAATGGTCACTGTTTTAGCTGGGGCAAAAAATGCCACCAAAGTTATGATGCTCTGAAACAAGCATCAAATTAATGATTTTTCCTTCCATTTTTCAATCGAAAAACCATTACCTATGCTTGGAGAGCATCTCCAGTTAATAATTATTATTATTCAGGCATCAAGTTCACCGACCATTATTTGGTTGCTACCTCTTACGTCTTTCATTGTTCAATCAAGAGCTGCAAGTACTTTCTTCTGCGCCGTGGTGCACTCTTGTAAAGTATAACTTTGCACATTTTAAATACTTCATCTTTTCCTTGCTAACATTACAGTCCTGAGTTTCCGATTGTGCAAAACTTAAGGGCACTTGTAGAGCGGAATGTGCTGCATGACCTCCATCCAGAAATGTGGATGTATCCACGATGACGCAAAGAAAAGAGCGATTTCATTTTGCGCCCGAATTTGCGCAAGTAACAAATTAATTAAAATTTTTCTTGCTGTCTCTCCCGGAGCATCAAAGGAAAAAAGCCGTTTTCACTTTTAATCAAGTGCATTATTGCGTCGCACGCCAATCTTTCTTCATCAATTAAAAGAGGCTTATTGATTTGGACAAACTGTTCTGTGCGATAGCTTTATTTTTTTTTTCGTAGAACGCGTGGTGCAAGTTCATCAAAATCCGTTCTTGGTAAAGCTGGTGAATCTAATATAACTATAGGGTTTTTTTAATTGTTGTCGGATATGCGTTTTTCTTCCAGCAGCATGAGGGCTTCTTAAAATATCCTCGAGGGTGAAATATAAATCAAAGATGGGATTGGCTCCCGTTTTTCTTTAGAATATCCTCGCTTGTACGCTATCCAATGAAAGAAGGATCTGGCGTGTCAAATTAAATTTCTAATTTCAGTGGTTAGCATTGTTAATGTTTGTTTATTTAATTTTGACTTTATTTTTTTTTTACTTTTGAGATCAAGGTTTTTGTAATTTTGCATAGCAGTGTATATGTCCGCTAGTATATTTAGAATTAAAAAAGACTGAAAGGTAGCGTCTTAGATCCTGAAAGGTAGCGTCTTAGATCCTATCCAATACTAGCTATACAAGTGGCTTACCACAATCAGAAGGTGTGATTGTTGCTACGTTTGCAAGTAAACTTCAAAAAGCAAGAGATTAGATCTACAGGGTGCGTTCACAAAGTTTCAAGACCGATTTTTTCCTGAGTAAGAGAGGGCGCGAAGACTCGTTCCACCGACAGGGTGAAGTAGTGGGGGGTGTCAGCTAACCGATAGCACCATCGGCAGTTATTTCCGAGAAGTGAGCAGATCACTAGTGGCGTGAGTGCGTGTCAGTGACCCCCGTCGAAAATGCTGGAGTGCTCCGGCGTTTAAAAGATCGAGTCCGCCGCGTCCGCCAAGAGATCAAAGACAATTGGGTTCTTCACCACGACAATGCGCCCTCTCACACGTCGCTCGCCGCCGGCGAAGTTTTGGCCAAGTTCAACGTGGCAACACTGCCCCAGCCACCCTACAGCCCCGACCTAGCTCCCAGCGACTTCTTTCTCTTCCCCCGAATTAAGAGAGACCTGAAAGGGAAGCGATTCGACAGGATTCCAGCGGTCCAGGCAGCTTCGACGAGGTTCCTTGACAGCCTTCCGTGCGAAGAGTTCCAAGGAGCCTATGGACAATGGAAAAACGCTGGCAGCGTTGTGTTGATGTCCAAGGTTCATATTTCGAAGACTTTAGTTCGCTGTACAAAAATATTTAATAAATTTTTTGTTCTGAGAAAAGTCTTGAAATTTGTGAACGCACCCTGTATAATTGGAGTACAAAATGGAAAATCACGCTTAATGAGGGAAGAAAACTGATAAATATTTAAGGGATGACTTTAGAGTATCTTTATCTAAAAAAGAAAAACCCCAAAAACCTTTAGAGTTTTTCTACGCATGTAAGTCGCATTATTCTACAGTACATGTCAAAAATCCTGCAACATAATGAATTTTCATTTCACCAACAATATTTCAGTAATTGTATTTCAAATAAAATCTTGTAAACATTCCAAGGAGGAGCTTTAATGTTGTTTAATACATTTATACATTTATCGACAAGAAACTAATCCCACCGAATAGGATAAGGCAAGTAGCGGACCCTGGGGTCATCTATTTTTACCCCTTTATCTGTATTATTTATCTCCCCCCCCCCCCCCCAATTTTGTAATCAATATAATATAGACAATGTATAAGAGCTCTATATTCTTTCCTTTCTCATTTCCGATCGAATCACATGCCATATGTTGCCGTAGTTCTAAAGACCAAGTGACTGCCACCCCCCGCAACTCCGACCCCACTAGAACAATTGGGCCTAAACTTCACAGTAATTTAGATCTTGCCTAGAGGAATCTGGATACTGATTTCATTCCTTACGTACCTAAATAGCACATAGATCTTTTCCCCTCCGACTCCCACCCCCCTAATTCCGACCCCAGGGCACCAATCAAAACCAAACTAAATAGTGAAGGGGCCTCGGTGGCTCAGCGGTTGCGTGATTGCCTCTGATGCCCGAGTACGCGGGTTCGATCCCGGCCGAGGACGACGAGGATTTTTCAGGGGGAAATTTTGAGATCACGCACTTCCTTCAGAGGGGAAGTAAAGCCGTTGGTCCCGTGTAGTCGTTTGCCGGCTGCACGTTAAAGAACCCTTGAGAGCAGTTGAAAGGCCGTCCTGAAATGACTATAGCAGTTGAAAAGGACGTTAATACCAAACAAACCAAACCAAACCTAAATAGTGAAGGTGGACATGACCATAGTAAGCTACATTCCGAATATCAACCTTCTACCTCAAAAAATGTAGAAATTATGAAGGAGACGGACGCACATGGTAAAACCAATAAGTAGCTTCATTCTTTCGCTACTTAACAAGAAATTAATCCTCCCGAGGAAAGTATAGGAAAGTAGCGGAAGCGCTGAAGTCATCTATTTTTACCCTTTTATCTGCACTTTTTTAGCCGCCCCCCCCCATATTTTTAATCGAACAATTGATTTTCTCGAACGTAGTATTTAGAAAATGAAAACGAGCTCTATCCTCTTTCGTATCTCATCATTTCCGATCGAATGATATATCACATGCCATATGTTGCCATAGTTCTAAATACCAAGTGACTGCTACCCCCAAAACTCCGACCCTATTGGGACAATTTGGCCCAAACTTTACAGTAATGATGATCTTGTTTATAAGAATCTACATACCGAATTTCGCACCTTTATGTGCATTAGTACGCGTAGACCTTTTGGTCCCCTCTAATTTCCGCCCTCGAAACTCAGACCCCAGTGGGCCAATCAAAACCAAACTAAATAGTGAAGGTGCCCATGCCCATAGTAAGCTACATTCCGAATTTCAACCTTCTACCTCCAAAAATGCGGAAATTATGAAGGGGACGGATGGACGGACGGACGGACGGACAGACAGACAGACATTGTGAAAACAATAAGTAGCTCCATTCTTCCGCTACTTAATAATATAGATTATGAGCACTTGAGCAATCGTGCGGCCACAAATCCATCGCCGCGTGCGCGAGCTCATGTCAACAATATTAACACAAACAAAAAGTAGCAGTGTATTCATTCTTGACGAATAGATTGTTATACGACATGCCATATTCTTGGCATTCTTTATGGTCACTGTTTCAGCTCGTGAATTCGACGATAACTTGAAAACGATTTAACCTTTTCGAATTCTGTTTTCAGAAATATGATCATCAAAGTTCTTAGCTCGGCCGTAACAACTTTTCAGAATTTTTCGTGGATCCCTTCAAGTCGAATTCACGTGCTAAAACAGTGAGTGTAAAGAATACCAAGACAATGGCATGTCATATAACAATCGATTTATCAAGAAGGAATGCATTCTTACTTTCTGTTCATCTTTTAAGCATTACTGACATTGGCGCGCGCACGTGAAATCGCTTTGTCGACGCACGATTGCTCAAGTGCTCATAATCTTTATAATTAAGTAGCGGAAAAATGGAGCTACTTATTGGTTTTATAATGTCAGTCCGTCCCCTTCATAATTTCTACATTTTTTGAGGTAGAAGGTTGAAATTCGGGATGTAGCTTGATATGGGCATGCCCATCTGCACTATTTAGTTTGGTTTTGATTGGTACACTGGGGTCGGAATTACGGGGGTGGGATTCAGAGAGGACAACATATCTATGTGCTATTTAGTACGTAAAGGCATGAAATTCAGTATCAAGATTCCTCTAGGTAAGATCTACATTACTATGAAGTTTAGGCCCAGTTCTTCCATTGGGGTCAGATTTGCGGGGGTGGCAGTCACCTGGTCTTTAGAACTATGGCAAGATATAGCATGTGATACGTTCGGATGTGACGAGAAAGGAAAGAAAATAGGAGCTTTTTTTACACATTTTCTACATATTATGTTCGTGAAAATTAATTTTTTGATTAAAAAACTTGGGAAGAGGTAAAAAGTGCAGATAAAGGAGTAAAAATAGATGACTGCAGGATCTGCTACTTGCCTTACCCTACTCGGAAAGGGGGGGGGGGTATTTATTTTTAATAAATTTAGTTATTTTTACTTTACTGCTAAAGCTCCTCCTTGGAATGTTTACAAGATTTTATTTATAGTTTTGATTGAAATTTTTGTGCTTCATTCTTTTGGTTTCAAGTTGTTTTAAAGTCATACTAGATGGATCCCGTAAAAAATTTGACCGTAAACAACCCATACTATTATTAATCCCCATCTCCATCTAGTCTACAGTGGAATCATGACGTAGTGACTCCCTGTTTTTTTGTTTATTGTTATCGTTGTTAATTGTTTATATAATTGTTGTTAATTTGATCATCAATGCTAGGAAAGTATTTGAATTTGACGTCATGTAGAGAGGATTGTTTGATTCGCCAGCGCTAACTTTGACAAATCTAGAGACTAATATCTTATATTTAAGACCAAAATGAAGTTTAGAGATGTAGAGGTTAAAAAGTCCTGATGAAGGGGTAAAAATAGATGAACGCAGGGTTTCTGCTATATTCCTATACCTTTTTCGGAAAGATTAATTTCTTGTATAATAACTTATTTATTATACAGGGTGTCCAAAAAGTCTGGTAACATGGCAGATATCTCAAAGCTGCTAGGTAGGCGAGATCTGATGAGTTTAGTTTATAGGTAATAGGGGGGTGGGGAATTCATTCACTACGTATACATGTACGTTTCGATCCGGATCGACTTGAGCTAATCCAAAAATGCCTCGCGTTTACATGCATCTAACTCGAGTCCGATAAGATGCCCTTTGGGTAAAGCTCTAGATTAGGAAAGTACGCCAGACATTGTCATCTGCTACAGAATCCGCCATTGTTGGCTCAGTCGGTCTTATCACTTGAATTACGCTTCCTCTAAAATACGGCTGAAATGCAATTTTTAAAATTTTTCTCATTATTATCGTCTGGAAATATAATTGACAATCGATAAATTTTGTAATTATTGATTTTTCCTTTAAATTTTGTTTTCAATTAAAATTTTCTATATTTAAATAAAAAGGTTGAGGTTATTTATAATGTTAACTAGATCAAGTTTTTGATTTATTTACACCTCAAAATAATAATCCTTAATAACTTTTAAAATGCATTTGCATGTTTAAGTTTTTTATACTTATTTTTATCAAAATATAATTTTATACATTCTTATCACAACATAATTTTAATAGATTTTTATCAAATTAATTTTTAGATTTATATCAAAAACTTCAATTTAATAGTTTATTTTAATTTTATTAAATTATAAAAATTATCAAATTACAATTATAATAATTATTTATAATTATCAAATTATAATTTAATAAAATAGAAATTGTTAAATTGGAATTTTTGATAATTACAACTTGATAAAAAATTATTAAATTGCATTTTGATAAAAATATATATATAAAACCCCAATTTGATAGAACATTTGAAAATTTTTAATTTGGAAAAATGACATTTTGATAAAAAAAATTTACAAAAAAAAACCTAAACATGCAATGTATTTTAAAATTTATTCATTTATTTTAGCTAAAACTTATTTTAGCTAAAATTTTCTATATTTTTTTCTTTCAACCAAACAGCAAATTTAAACTCGATCCGGATCGGGGTGTTTACATGCATATTAGTGGGTTGACCTCTTTCCTGAGGCATGCTTCCCTGGTTTCAAACCACCTCTTTCGACTGGATGGAATTCGAGCCGGATCGGGGTGTTGAAGCTTGTTTACATGCCTCTTTTTTCAGGATTGACTTGAAACTGGTCTTTCGATCCGGATCGAAAGTGTGCATGTAAACGCAGTGATTGCCGCACTCAAAGTTGACCTTGACCCCCAAATTTAAGTTCATCCATTTGCTAACTCGAAAACTATTAAAGATAGAGAAAAATTTCCAATTGCTATCCTGTAGAGCAACACCAGATTAATCTAAGAACAATTTTTAATCACACCCTTCCCCTTTAGAGATTTTAAGAAAATGGGCGAGAAATAGTCATTCAAGGTCAGGTTGGGCTGTTCAGGTTGGCTGAGGTTTTTAACACATTTGAATTGCAGTGAAGCATACCGTTGGGAAGGGGAAGGGGAAGCACACTCTTGAGTTATGGTTGGAATTAAAATTAATCACCTTTTAAAAAGTCAAAATAGGAAATACAATTCGCTAGACCATTTTAATGTCGATATCATCCAAAGTACAGGATGGTTATAATTAAACTTTCCTTATATAATTATTTATAGTACGGTGCCAAATTCGATAGGAATAACGTCTAGATTATGGGGCGCAAGATTTGCATGAGTCACAGAGTCATCGCTGCCATTAGCACCATATCTGGCCACTAGGTGGTTTGATAAGTAACAGATAAAATAATGGTAAGAGCCTCGCGGGCGGATCTGAAGAGAAGCTTATCAAGAGAGGTTGTAGATGCTTCGTGCAACTGCACAGCAGAGTATCCTGGACTCTGACAGGCTCAATATCGAGCATTTTGTAACAGAAACCATGCATATTGTATGAATTTGGAACACATTAAAATTGTTCCACTGACTTGCTTAGACAATGACTTTCTCTTTCCCATGTCCTTGACAATGTTCACATTGTTTCCTGTATGTTCGATCACTCGTTTTGCAGATAGAGATGGTTACGTTTAATTATAACCACCCTGTATATACAAGCTAAACGCCTTTTCTTTATTTTTCGTCTTCATTCATCATGAAGACTACATGTGCGAGGTGCTACCCAAAATTTCCCGAAATGTACCTCTATAAAATACGGAACTTAAGCGTTCTTTTAATTTCCACCGTCACCTTCAAAGTAGTCTCCTTGGGCATCTATACATCGCTTCCAGCGACGTTCCCACTTCTGGAAGCACTCCTGGAAGTTCCCAGGTTGGAGCATGTTTAACACCTACTGCGATTCCGCTTGGATCATTTCAATGGAGTCAAATCGCCACCCTTTTAACCGCAATTTCAAATTTCGCAGTAGAAATCGCAGGGTGCCAGGGGAGAGCGGTCATGTGTTTTTTTTTTTTTTTTTTTTTTTTTTTTTTTTTGTTCAGGAAGTCCCTCACAGCGAGCGACGTATGCACCGTAGCATTGTTGTGATGGAGCAGCCAGTCTTTCTTCTTACACATCTCTGGCCTTTTGCGCCTCACGTTTTCCCTCCATAACGTCCCGTATGACAGTCCCAAGGCGATCACAAACATCGTGGATGATCCGACTTCCGTCCTCTCGGATCACGTCACGCACTATCGCGATCATTTCCAGAGTTGTGCTTGTTGACGGTCGACCAGAATGTTTGTTGTCTTCCACAGACTCCCGACCATCTTGGAAACGCTTAAACCACTCAAATGTTTGGGTTTGGCCTAAAGCCTGTTCACCAAAGACATCCTTCAACAGTCTGTGGGTTTCAGCCGGTTTTCTTCAAACAACTCAAACTCAAAATCACATGGACACAGGATGACACTGCTTGGCAAAATTACAGCTGAGACGTACACCTAACACCATTTATCGGCAAAACTTCGTATCTTACGAAAAATTTTGGGTAGCACCTCGTATGCCATCACAACATAATTATTTTTCAATCGTCTAAACAATTATTGTTATTTATTATCACTATTATATCTGTATTGTTACATATAATAAAATAAGTAGCGCATTGTTAAATATTCTTATTTATTCCAATAGATGTCATCACTGAGAAAATTTGAATTTGGACCAACTGAAACAGACGGACGGACAGAAGGACAAGATACACATGTAAAATATGTAATAGATTTAGTGTATTTTTCATTTTCACATTTCCATTGCCTACGTTTCTTTAGTATCAGAAATTTCTGACTCGCGACTTGAAATAAGTTTAATTTACGTGACCTTTTATTAATCAAAATAAGTGCATTCATTATGGGCCTATCTTTGCCAACGAGATAAAGTTGCCTCTTCTATAGAAATCCGGTTTTCCAATGGAGCAAAAAAACGTGATTCATCTGAGAAGGCAACTTTTTGCCTGTCACTGGATACTAGTTCCAGCATCATCAATACACTGTGCCCAAAATGATTTCAATGCAAAAATAAGGCGGTGGCAGAAACTGGCATCATAGTAGGCTAACAGCATGAACCACAGCATCTTGGTTTATGAACAGTTTGCCCCTCAGGATGGAGAATGTATTATTTTAGTGATTTTAATATTAAATTTCTTCCCCCTTTACATAGAAATACCACTGAACTATCATTACTAAGACTAATTACTAAGAAGCGCAAAATTTATAAACAAAAAAAAAAATCATATGACTATTTAAAGAAATCACGTAAAGGGAAACATGTGAAAGTCTAATGGGGACAAGTCAAGTCAATACGCATGAGGAAGGATTATGTATCCCAAGGGCGTTAATTTTCTTCACGCTTCCAATAGACACACGTGGTCGTGCTCCATCATGGTTTGCATATTTGCTTCCTGCTCTCACTTTATTGAGACATTGTGCTGCTCCCCTTGCTATCAAAAGGACTTTCTGAACAGCGAAAATAGACCAATGGACGTTTCATGTCTTTTAGTTTCAGTTTACAGAGTTTAAATTTTCTTCTATTTTATATCCTATCTTTGGAAAGCCAATAATGGCAGCTATCGTCGAGCTGCGAATGAAATGAAATGAGCCAGTAGTATTCAAAGTTACGAACGATAAATGAAAGTTATTGCCATTCGGCATTGTGATGAATATAGATATTTATTGAAAAGGTAAAATTTTAATACAACAATAAAATAGTTCCAAATAAATCACCCAAGATGATAATAGAATGTGAAACAGAAGGGAAATATTCTGAAAATTTCGGAAATCAACTATTTTCACTTTCATTCCAGAGGCGTCGCTGCTAACCAAATCGTATTGTCGAATTGAAAATATAATAGACTCGACAAATTTTCAAAATATTATTATTCAAATTTTTTTCCACGCCATCAATGGCTTGGTTCTTCAGTGAATATAAACAAGTTCCTGCCATGGCTAATGTGCCTGAAGATAAGTTCGCACTGGAAAAATGTTTCTTTTTTTTTATTAGTTTTTTATTCGAAAATGAGATTTAATGATTTAGTTAGCAGTGTTGCCTATGGAATCAAAGTGGAAAAGGTTTCCGCAATTTCCAGAATATTTTCATTCTCTGCTTGGGTATATTAGTTGGACTATATACCGGGTGATCCAAAAGTGTGTTACATTTTTTTACATTTTTTCGAACACTGAAAATGTCGTTAACAATGGAAGAACGTCGTTATATGGAAGAACAAATAGTTTCAAACATGACCATACACGCAGCTACATAACGACGTCCTTCCATTGTTAACGACATTTTCAGTGTTCGAAAAAATGTAAAAAAAAAAAATATGTAACACACTTTTGGATCAACCGGTATTTTGAATTATTTCGTTGTGGTGCTAAAAACTAACAATTTAAAATTTAATTTATTTTTATCACGTATTGTTAGAAACAAAGTTTATGCATTACTTTTTTTTTTTTTATCTATTTTCAAGACGTTGGCTATTTCAGTATATATTAGTCAAGTATATATGGTATGACCCTATACAGGGTGATTCAGAAAGGTAGGTCAAGAATGAAATTACAACTTGTTTAGTCTCGAAGTCATTGGTCTAGTCTTTGAAACGCCCGGCGATGTGGGTAATCACAGTCTGGAAAACGCTGTTGGTAAATCCTTTCCGCTTCAGTAGCATTATCCTGTGCCTCGGTGTAGACGAGATGTATGTCCGCCAGCTCCGCATTAATCAAGCGATCCATTGTACGACAATGGAGTCACATGTTTCGTTTCCTCTCTTTTAAAGGAGAGAACACGAACAATTTACATGTTTAGATCCTAATTTACATGGACCCTACCATTGCCGTCCGGGTAACCCACATCCATCCCTATCTCTGTAAGGATGCATTTCCGGACCCATGATTTTATAGGAAAAATATTGTTCCCCGCCACAAACTGTACATGGTATTTCATTCTTGACCTACCTTTCTGAATCACCCTGTATATAAATTTTAAATTTATTAATACATTATATCTTACATAGGAAAAAGTGTCCGGACAACAGGGGTATTGACAATGTTTGCTTTGCACGGATTTCAGTAAGGCTGCAATCACACCTTAAACTTGCTTGGATTGTGCCAAGCGTCCTTCAATATACTTGTAGATAGATATGATATTTAGAGAAACACATTGCGGCATGTAACATTCTCCAGGCATTCGCCACACTCAGGAGCGACTATTGGGCCATAAAACGAGATTCGTCCCTCCGAAAATTTTGTTTTCATTGTTTCAGAGACAATCAAAGCGTACTTTTCACCAATTTAAATGCTGTTTGCTTTTCTGTCAATTATCATTGGTGTGTAATGAAGCTGCTCGGCAATGGAAATACAACTTATGGAGCTCCGTAAAATTCGTGCCTGTCTACTTAAAACGTTCTCTTGTCAGCACGTATACTCGACTATTCTGTACATTAAGTCCTCATTCACCCCTTTCATCTCTCTCGAGCGATTGCAGATTAACGGAACTTCCATTTCCCGTCTACCAAGGAGTCCGGACACTTTTCCATGTAGACTATCACTCCATATTAACAGAAATTTATAAATTACTAATTCTTTATGTTTTTTATGTTAGAAACCAACTTAGTAAGTTTTAAGAGAAGGAATCAATATTCAATACAGGTAAGCATCTTTTATAATCGGATCAATCTCGTGGATATCATCAACCATTTTATCACCCATAACGCCGATTCACACCATGTCAATTCAGTGTCAGTGGCATCCGTAACGTATCAATGATGCCTATTTATACATAATTTTCGTTGCAGTTTTGTCATTTTGAAGTCCATCATTTTGGAGATGGATCAGTTTTATAGATGAGAAATGATTAGTTAGTAAAAATCATCGAAAAGGATGAAGAGGAAAACAATATTTTTTCATAATTAGTCTTTAGTATTTAAAATGATAAATTCCATACGAACCATTAAGATTAGTCGAATTATATTGACTGGGAAACCATAGGAACCTGTACCTCACAGTTTTCCACCAAATTGAAATATGTTACTCACCTAAAGCTACTATTGATGAGTCCATGGCTATGGAGTCTTCGTATGACTCCAAATTTATGCGTTCCGTGACTCCAAAGAGATTGTTAATAATCACTGCTCATCTGAACTTGTAAAGGTATTCTCTGCTAGTTTCATATAAGAAGGCTGGTACCCTGAATATTTATCTAGTTGGCGTCCTTTATTACCAATATATCAAGAACAAGCTTTTGGTCTCGGGCTGGGTGAGTTTTTCTGTATTGAGCTAATTTTAACAGATAGCTCTTCAGATGGCACTCTCAAGAATTGCTTAATCTTTGAGATTTGCAGCCTTTCTAGAGTCAGAATCTTATCAGAAGCGACATCGACAGATGGAAGAAATATGGGTAGAAAAATGGCTCTGTGTTCTTTGAAAATTATTTTGCCTTGTAAGAAAAAATATGAA
Source organism: Rhysida immarginata (assembly GCA_023313115.1). NCBI lineage: Eukaryota > Metazoa > Arthropoda > Chilopoda > Scolopendromorpha > Scolopendridae > Rhysida > Rhysida immarginata. The sequence continues at coordinate 219,675 of JAHWFO010013986.1, forward strand.
TAGTCAAGAATTTCTTATAGAAATGAATCTGTTTAATCGCTATCCATGTACGCTTCTTGAGATAGTCACTTTCTATTGGTCAAGTTTATTATGGACACCAGTGAATTTAAATAAATGCAGCCCAAAATCGGTTATAACGAACACGATGTGATCAAAGAATTTTGCTCGTTATAACCGTTTGTGGCTATCTATGTTAAAAATGTAGATTTATCTTATTATAAATGTGCTCATGATTATCAAAGTACATGTAAAATTTCCAGCCTCGGACATTGTCAGCACAGGATTGAACTCGCAATCATTTGTAAGATCTTGGATAAATTTATAGATAAAAATTCAGATTGTGATTGTAATATCCGAGAAATCCAGAGCAACAGTGTAAATTTCGTTGTCCCCAACTTGGGTTTATAACAATCAGTTTTATTTTTCGTTTGTTGGAAACAATGAAGGTTGGATTGTTGCTCTGCCTACTTTGGTTAGTGCATGGGCCTGTCTTTTTTTTAGTGGTGTGCTCGTTATTATCTTGGAAATATACAAAAATAATTCAATCACGAAAATATGTTTATTATAGCCGTGCTCGCTATATCTAAGTTTAACAGTATATAAAAAATTTGGTAGTAAAACTTCTAGCAAAATATTTCAAGTGCATCATAGTAAAGAAATTTTCATGAGATATACAGAGTATTGTAAACTTTAAAATACAGGGTCATTCAAAAAGAACCGATTTCCTGAAGCTATATTTTATTAATAAAGAATACTACACAATTCCAACCAAGTCGCGCGTATTCGACTGATACTCAGGTTGGTTTTTTTTTAATATTTCTTCAATGTGGTCCATGCTGCGGATGGTATATAGAATATCAGTACTTGTGACTCGGTTGGAATTGTGTAGTACTTTTTCTTAATAAAGTAGTTTCATGAAATCGGTTCTTTCTTTTTTTTTTGTGAATAACCCTGTATTACACAATTTACATCTAACAACATGCGGTTCAATACTTAAATATATCAGAAATGATGCAGTCTTCATCATGAGGAAATATTTCTCCTGTATAAACCTAGAAATATACGAGTCCTCTTAAACCGCAACATCATAAAAATAAACTGCGACATAGTAAATACTGACGAAGTTCAACTGAAAATTTAAAATTATATGAAATAGCCAACATACTCGTAGGGTCGTTGTTACAAAAACAGAAGAACTTTTACGGATGCGTCATACGTCTGAGATATTTCGATTATTTACAGGGTGGTCCATAAGTCTGTCCCCCCCCTTTTATTTTTTGAACCGAAGCAGATATGTCAATTTTGATGAATCCAATGAATAGGAAGTTGTGGGTGGCCTATCCCATGGTGCACTTTTCATCATCCCAAATATGCAAATTAGGACACATTCAAAATTTATCTCAAAAACCGTAAGGGATAGAGAAAAAA
>JAHWFO010013986.1:221502-242756 GCA_023313115.1 Rhysida immarginata
CTTACGGTTTTTGAGATAAATTTTGAATGTGTCCTAATTTGCATATTTGGGATGATGAAAAGTGCACCATGGGATAGGCCACCCACAACTTCCTATTCATTGGATTCATCAAAATTGACATATCTGCTTCGGTTCAAAAAATAAAAGGGGGGGACAGACTTATGGGCCACCCTGTATATTCATATTGAGATCTGATTTTCATTTTTAAGATATAAACAAGAAATCAATCCATCTTGAGGAGTGTATAGGAAAGTAGACGAACATATATAACTAGACCTTAAATACCATATAGACCAGAAGGTCCCCTTTACCAATTCCTTCCCCCGTAACTCCGACCCCAATGGGCCAACCAAAACCAAACTAAATTGTGTAGTAGGACATGCCTATGGTAATATACATTCCGAATTTCAGCCTTCTCCGGCAAAAAAGTGGAAAATATGAAGGGGACAGACAGACGGACAGCGGACATTTTAAAACTAATAAGTGGCTTCCACTACTTAATAATTAACTGTTCTACAAGTGAAAAGTTGTGGGCATGAAGACAGCTGATCTTACATAATTTTGGGGTGCTGAAAACGAAAATGACAATTAAAATTGCTGATTGGCTCTAGTTTCCATGATATAAGCAATCATCTAATGAAGTATATTGCAACACCGTAAATACAAGAGAAGCCGAAGCAGCACAAACAGAAGGAATTTTAACTTTAAATTGTTTTAAACTTCGTTTACTAATTAGTTTTGACATGATAAATATATACAATATATTATTCCATGTATACACTCTTGCCAATATCATTTAGCTTTATATTTGTGGAAGGATATGGGTCCATATATAATTATTTCCGTTTTGGCGCATTATATACTTATTACCCATAAACTTTCCGTTTTCATGAAACTAGAGCCAATTGACAAATGTCATTGTTATATTTGAATTCATCGTACGAAATTCATATAGAAATAACACATTTCATTTCTGAAACTGAACAAAAGTTGATAATTTTTAGAACAGTGTAATCTTTATATCATTTTTCCATACTCAGCCAATCACACAGATGTAATCTTTTACTCTTAGAGCACTCTAATTTCAAATTGCATGTTCTCTTCATCCAATGTATTTATTCTACTGCATGATGGGAGGTTTCATTTCAAACTATATGCTCTTTTAATCAAGAGTATATTATGGAAACTTTGATACCAGAAGTATACTTGCTTTCTGGATCCCTCATCAAACTTGATTTTTCATTGACCATGGTAGGGGAAGGAAGACACCCATATATCGGAAGACATTTGGAAGGTTTATAGCCAGTGCAGAATTCATGCGATTGGCTCTACTTTTTATAGTTGCCATTCGATAGTGAATGCTTTTGGATTCAGATTATTCTTATTTAAAAATAGTAGTTATCTCTGAACTTTATATATAAGATATTCACTGAATTTTGGCAACAAATATTTTTTATTGAAAGAGTTACCTAGCACCAAACCATAGGCTTTCCAATTGTCTCCTAAAGTCTTCATAGCCAGATCAGAATGGCGATGGGCAAGAGAATTGACTCGAGGTTTACAGTCTCGAGTCCAGCGGGATGCGAGGCATTGCTTGTGGTTGCCTTGGATATGTGGAAATATTTAAACATTTCAACAAAAGAAAATTCAATATAAGAGTTGTGCCGGTAATATTAAATTTATTCAAACATCAAGGGATAAAAATCGTCTTTGACTTCTTACAACAGGTAGTTAAAATGGTTACCATAAGCGTTCAGACACCTTTGAATACGGCGAACTACTATTTCTGTCTATGCTATCCACTGTTATAGCAACTGCTGGTGAAAGTGAAGTAATCGCCATCACATTTTTCGCGGCACATTTTAAAGCCGAAACTTTGAACTCTTGTCGTTGCTAGGGGCATAATAAATAGTTGGAAATGAATAATAACTCTTTGGAAGCTGTAGATTATTATGACTACAATGGAAAATCTTATTTTGATGTTAGTGGGGTCAGGCCATTTAATAAGCCTTTAGACAACCGTCAATGGGGTAAAGAGATATTCTTCAGCTGACAAGACTTGGCTATTGTATTGGCTAGAAATATCAAAAAAGTGCATGCAATAGGGGAAATGTTTCGCCTTTAAATTTGTTTTCAGAGATCTTTGGTTGGCCCGTTTCACATTGGTCTGGCAAACTTCACCCGAAAAATAATGGATTCACTAGCGCACACGTTAGCTGGCAGCAATGGATAAGGAACGGAGTACTGCCAGACCAATATGAAAAGAGGCTTATTGCCTTCTAAATTGGCGCACTTTGTATTTCATCAGTCACGAAATAGAAAATTGAATGCAAACCTATATTTATCTAGAGTTTGTGAATTCATATAGAAACACTATGTCGTACCAGCCAGATGATACACAGCCATGCACTTCTGTTCACATAAGGGATATCTCTCCATCTGCCCCTGATCTCAAAGCCATTGCAGTAGCTACTTGGAAAAGCGGTATCGTACACAGCAAACTTCAGTTCTACCATAAATTCTAAACATCCATAGTGTGGTCTCTTTCTACTGTGCGGTTATCTCCCATTTTCGTAAAGAGACATGTAATCTTAAACAGCCTTCTTTGTTTCCTCATGTGGAATAAAGTGTTGTACTGGAAAACTCAGAATTTCAAGTTACGATTCTCTTTGCACATACAGAATACTGATTTAGCTGTACTATCACCATTCATCTATAAATAGACTAATATGGACACCTTTGCCAAAAAATAAACACTAAATGCTTGGAACCATATCCAAAGTTCAAGAACCTTTGTTCGGGGTTGCCAGATTCCCGAAATGAATACGGGGGAACGACCAAAAAAAGTTTTCATTTGTTACTGTATATCTTTATAGTACAAGTTCACTTTAACAAAACACTCAATTATTTTCATACTTTTCGCTCGAGGGACATTTGGTATAAGATGCGGGACTGTTCCGCGCATTTCGGAACGTCTAGCAACCCTGTCTCTGAGATAAGGAATCGACCATTCTTGCTTACAAGTTTTTTTCATTATATTTTTTGGGTCCTGTCCTTTCAATACATTTTTGGAGAGCAAAGTGAAAAGTTATGTATAAGACATGCTTACGAATATCATTCAAGGGAAGGTTTTTCTCATTTAAGTTTCACAACATTCTTTTATACATGTATAAGCTGCAAACGTGAAATTTATTGCGCAGCGGAAACTGTAACTATGAAGTATAAGCCAAATACATGTACTTGAGTGTTACCCCAAGTTCAAGAAACTTCAACGTGAACTTTATCATAGTGGTTACTCAAAATCGCATCCAAGATTCATGTATATACTGTCTTAATACTGTATTTAGTTACTTAAAGCCACAGTAGCAAATTATTCCAAAATTTTAGACATCAATCTCGAGCAATAAATTAGAAAGAGTTATATTGTGAAACTTAAATGTGCATTACATAAGGTATTTAGGGCTGGAACCTGGACTCTCAATATTGTTGAAATTGGATACTTTAAATATACAGGGTGAGTCAAAAGTACTTGGACACCTTCATAATGCGATCCATTATCGACATACACCCCACAAGATATGGCTCATCACCCATCATTAGTTGCCATCATAACTTTTCACTTCTTCCCTTCAGGTTTCGCATTATGAAGGTGGCCAAGGACTTTTGACTCGCCCTGTATTACTAATGAAATTACAATATGCTTTTATAATCTCAATAAGTTTCTTGTTCAAGGGAAACTAACAGTCATAGGTAATTATCACAAGCTCATTTGGTCATGGAGATGCTTCGCCCTTGTAATGGAATTGCAAGATTATCAAATGGCTGAGTAATTAGTATGCATTTATCTCATAGAAGACATGTTTTTCAAAATTTAATGTTGCCAGAAACTGTGGGGGCCAGTATACTATACGACATACCAATTCTTGTTCTGACTAACTTAACAGATCTATTTAGATATTTAGTTCTCAAACACGGCCATAGTAGAATCGGTGGCAGTTATTTGTTATTATTGCTGCCTTATATATATATCTTGAGTGATAGTCAATGTGGGCACGCAAGTTATGTTATTCTTTATTCATGCAGGTCAGTCCCAAAAGCAATATATCCCAAGTGGAAAAAAGACTCAAGATCCAAAGCTTATTTCTAAAATTGGTGTACTCTTAGGGAGTGAATTAAAATGCTAGCAACTATAAACCGAAAAATGAGGAGCCAGAAACTGTGGATGGACATCAAACAACAGAAGACAGAGAAACCACTAATCCACATAACGAATTTATTCTGATGAATACGTATTTCGGCAGCCAAGCTGCCTTCTTCAGCATCCAAGGGAAGCTATGATCAGAGAGACAGCTTGGCTGCCGAAATACGTATTCATCAGAATAAATTCGTTATGTGGATTAGTGGTTTCTCTGTCCCCTGTTGCTAGCAACTAACTGAAGGAATAAACGCATTAACTTGCATTATAATGATTATATTCTTAATGGCTCCTGACTCTTGATCTGGAATGAGGGCTTGCTCATAAAAAAATGTACAGACCCAATTGCTGGTACTGCTCAGCACAAAATCCAATTACTAATTTGCCTCTGAATTACTTGTGTTGCAGCAGTATAATTTTACCGATAACCTATTTGATGGCAGTGAACGCCGGAATAAAAATACTTCAAGATATAAGAGACCTTATAGTTTACCACCACTTAAGCATTGTAGCTCTTCAAATATCTCCAGAACTTCAATTATACAGATGTTATCTACATAAATTTAGAAATCATTGTTCCTAATTTAAAAACTCCACGAAGGCCCCAAAGGATATACTATGGGGAAACAATGGTAATTATGAATTCCAACTCCCTGCGTGTGGTTCTATCGCGAGTCAACGACCAGATTGTTTTCTAAATTATTGGATTAAAAGAGTTCTTAATAAAAAAAAAAGATATAAGAAGGTATAAACAAAGTTTTATTTGTTTCCCGAAGTTACCGTTAAAGTATAAGCTTCTACAGGAACGTACCGACCAGAAATCAAGTCAATTTTGTTATTTTTTTTAATTGAGAAAACTCTCGGATGTCATCCAGAAGCTGATGTAAGACTTAATAAAATCTGCAGTGCAAAACATACAAGGTGAATCTGAAAAGTTGCAGGACTGCACGTGCTGTAAAGAAATGCGATCATGTACGAACTTGCCAATTTATGCGCGCGTTTCAGGGATATGTGATTCGTGTTGAGACACGCATGAGAGCAGCATATGGCAGCAATCATTGTTACAGTGTAAAGATGGACCAAAGAGTGAACAGCTCCGAGTGTGAAGCTCTTCCTCGCACGACAGCAGATCGCAGAAGTCAACCACCCTCCGCACTCTCCGGATTTATCAACCCCGGACTTCTTTCTGTTCCTAAATTACAAATCAGCCTGAAAGGACATCGCTTCCAGGACAACTAGACAAATGTGACAGCCGAACTTCGCGTTCCTCCTGCGGAATACAAACCATGTTTCCGCAACTTGTGGAGCCGTGAACAGAAGTGCATTACTAAAGGAGGTGATTATTTTGAATATTATTAAAGGTATGTTGGAAATTCGTTCCCGGGTTTCGAGTACTGACTCAGTCCTGGAACTTTTCAGACACAACTTGCATTTTCCCCAATTGCATACAGCTTGAAAACTTTTAGAAAGTGAAGTAATCTAAAGTGAATACTACACAAGAATACATGGTTATTTTATGGCACTTTTTGTTACCCAAATGAAATCCTAGTCCTTTTTCGCGATGAAATATTAAATTGCAGATGAAGGAAAAACTTTGTTGTGTCCGATTAAATTTACATTTTCAATTGTTGGATAGTGTTTAATTTTTATTGTAACACAATCTAACACGCCCAGTTTTTTTCGTTAGGCAGACTATTGGTGCGCTTCTTTTAAATGTTATCAATCCATTTCAGGCTTAACGTCATTATTGGAGAAACACTTATCGAAAATGTTTATAGTTTTATGTATTCGTAAGCAAAAGCGCTAATAATCTCGTGTACTTCGGTTTCTTGTAATTCCACGGTTTATTCTCATTGGAAAGTATACTCTTTTCTGTAAAAATAAATTTTAATAGAATTCTTTGAATCGTTGCCGATCTCACTGTAGTACTTGACATCTTAATCCACCATAAGTGTTTAGCAGGGCTGGCCGTACCAATTGTTCAAGATTTGAGGGGAGGTAGCAAAACTGGTGTCAAGTTATGCAACTGTGTGCGGCAATAAGGCTATCCCTGGACCATAATCCTCTGGAACGGACTAAAATTCTGGATGAACTCGTAATCTAGGAAGCCCCCTCGCTATTTCTTTAAGTAAATCAGAGATTTGATAACCTTTATTTCAATTCATCAATAAACAATTCCTAAGCCGCAGAATGAAACTTATATCCGCATCAAATAATTAAACACCTCTAGAGTACTAATTCCATGCCACTGACATTGACTTGTCCAAAATTTTCTAATATTTCAGACCAATTACTTAGCAACGGTAAAAGCATTCAGACTCTATCACTCAGTTCATATTGGTACAGAATGTAGTACATTAAAAACCTCCAAGGCATCTGAACATAATCAACCGCTCCTGGTTCGTCTCGGCATCCCCTGAATTATCATCAAAATCTAACTAATAGGTTTGGGTATCGCTTCATATGTCGAACTAGCATTGAAGTTACCTGAATTTAATTATTATAGATGCTCCTCTTTCAATCCAGATTATAAAGGACAATTAAGAGGTTAGGTATATACAGAGAGCACTTCTGGAATTTAGGAAGAAACATACTGCCGAAACGGGGATAATTATTTATTTCATATTAAAATACGCCGATTCAAGGAATTAAACTTAACTTTAAAAGAAAGAATAAATAGTTTTCAATCAAAAGCCCAAGCTATTATTTCAAAAAATCGAATAAATATGTCAAAGTAGAAATGCTAAAAAATAATGCCTCGTTCTGGTCAAGAGAGGAACAAGGAGCTTTCTTATTTTTACTTTTTCCATGTACACTATGTGATCAAGTTTAGAAACGCCCTTCATAAACCATGGAATGTGATTCACAAACAATGACAAGAAAATGATTTAACCTCGCAAACCTTCAGAAACATATCTGCTTCGTATTGTTAAGTTATGGGTCGTTCAAAAGAGCTCAGCGACTTCCACTGTGGAACCATCATAGGATGCCACTTGTGTAACAAGTCAGTCCGTCAAGTTTCCACCATTCTACAAGTATACGGTACAACTATAGGCAATGTGATTGCGAAGCGGAAGATCCAGTGCAACCACGTACTGGCAGACGCAAGAAATTGACAGAGATGGTCGAGCGCTTGCACGTGGGACCCGGAGCAATCGAAGGTCTTCTGCTGAAATGATTGCTGCAGAGTTCAGAAACTCTGCTTCTTGTGTTGCTAACACAATCACCATTCGGTGGGAACTCCATTCCTTTGGTTTCCACGGTCGTACTGCTGCTCACAAACCCTTCATCATTGACAACAACTCTCAGAAACTAGAGCATGGAATAGTGGAAACGAGTCCTATTGGCTGATGCATAGTTACCCACTCTGGCAATCAGATGGACGAAGATAGGTTTGGCGGACGCCTGGAGGTTTCCTATCTGAGTGTTTGGTGCCCGCTGTGGTTTCCTGGTATGAGGCTCATTTTCATGATTTGGACTGGGCCATCTTGTTTCTGTTAAAGGAACGATGAATGGTGTTGCTTATCGGGACATTTTTGACAACTATGCACTGCCAGCATTGTGAGAACAGTTCGGGGATGGGCATTTTTGTATCAACATGACAATGCTCCTTGCCATAAAGCAAGGTGTTTACACGGCTTGGCCTGCCCACAGATAGATCTCAATTCCAATGAACATCTGAGGGATGAATTGGAACGACGACTACGAGCCAGACCATGGCCTCCTTCATCTGTGGCTGAACTAACCACTGCTCTGAGGTACGAATAGAGGGAAATTCCAGCTTCTTACTACCAAAAACTGGTGTAAAGTCTTCCTCGGAGGTTGGAGTCTGTCAAGAGCAAAAGGACGTGCCACCCCTTACTAATTTGTTATCTAAGCCTGGGACGCAGAAGTGCTAGCGTCCCTATACTTTTGATCACATAGTGTATTAGTGTTATCAGGTTAATGAGAAAGTAATGTTTTTTTAGCACATGCAGTTTATAGTCAGTGTAAGTAATTTGAATATGCTAAGTTGTAGACATGCATTAGTGCTGATGCTAATTCTGGGAGAGAAACTCAATTTTTGAGCATGAGAGCTAAAGATGATTCATAAAATTTAAATTCCGAAATCTGAACCCCACTCCGAACGCTCATCGTAGGCTGATAATGACATTTTAAAATCATTAGTGAAGTCAAAAGCCCAACTAAAATCACAAGGACTTGGATCCCGTTGGAATTGATCATACAACTGTTTATGAACATTTAAAGCAAATTCTTAGTGGGCAAGCTGGAAAAATGGCCCCAATGCACAATGTTTACTCACGTGTTCCTCACTGAGTTTAAGGAATAGAACTGACCGTTATTACATCCATATGTGACGTGTGACGAGAAGTAGATCCTGTATAACAATTCTAACGTTCAATGGGTAAAAGTGATGTTCCATCCCAAGAAGGTTTTGCTAACAATTTGGCGATTAATGGCTGGAATGATTGTTTATCATTGTTGCTGTTCTAAACTTAAACGTCTTAATCCGACATTACTTTCCCGCAAACCTGATAGATTACAGAGGGTTGTTACAGATCTATGTTAACAATTAGCATATTTAAATGCGGCGCGCGCGTTCATTTCACGTGAGTTATCACGTGGAGTATTGTTAGGGCAGGAATTAAAATAGCTAGTATTCGAACAGCGAGCTAAAAACATCGCGTTATGCCACCAAAAATTGACAAGTATTGGGAGGACTAAATAACAGCTCTTTTCAACGTCAGATTCAGCTATTCCGAAATTTTGAAAGCATCCAAGAAGCGAGGCTTCGTAGTTTCCAAGAAAGGGAAATCAAGTGTACTAAATAACATTGGCAAAAACCAGAAGCGGCGCCATTCTTGAGGGTAAAAAGCAGGAAATCCCAGACCACCCATTAGCCGTACTCCTGATGTCGTCCGGATAGTTCGGGACCTCGTAACCGGATGAAACCCACCAACACAACGGGACATTGCACAGAAGGTAGGGACATCTGTGTACACGGTAAACACAATTATCAAACGTGATTACAACTGGAGATTCATAAGTTGATATCGCGCCATGTTCAAGTGGGACGGACCAACCTTACCTGGCGGATGAAAAGTGGAAATACGTGGTCACACTAGATAAGGAGTATGCTTATTTAAGCGACCACAACAAGAGCCGAGTCATTTTTTTTGATGGGTTAACTTTACACAGAGACGAGTCAAAGGTCAAAGTCGACGCCATGCACTATTAGTGTAACGTTCTCACCCCCATATTTATCCGCTACATCCCCGGTGGTAAACAGGGTATGGCTGCACCAGGACAAGGCGTTGAGTCACACGTCCGCGTCAACTCGCCTGTTCCTGGAACGCATGCAAAAAGATACAGGACTCCATTCCATTCAGCGAACATACTCGTCAAGTCTCTGGACGCATGGCCTATGGATTTTTAAACGGGCTCGGAAAGAGACGACCGCGAACAGTGGAGGGACTTTGGAAAGCGTGTCAACAGGAGTGGTTACGAATTGATCTTTGTGCTCTGCGTTCCTGTATCCTGCAGTGGAAGCTGCGATGCATGGCTACCAGACTGAACACACTCGATGGTGGCGAAAGAGGTTTTCCACCTTTTCTGGCCCTCTGTAGCTTGTTACCATAGATCACTAACAACCCTATGTAAATTAAGCCATTGGAACAAAAAATTTAGATTGTTTGAATTGTTACTTGAGTTTCGAAATCTTCTCATACAATGCTTTATTCATTGACGATGTCATTGGTTACTTTGATGATAATTTATAGTAATCTATGGAATAATTTAAAAGTTTTTCTCACATGTTTATTCCTAAAATTTCGAAGCGTATTTTGGTACTACAGCATGTCTTTGGTATTAGTAGCAATTTTTATGAAAACATTACTACAATACCATCCGTTCCGTTTTAGGAGCTATTCAATGTAATGCTGCAGATGCTTCGCCAATATAAGGCTGTGGATCTGCTACTGGTAGCTAGCTACACCATCAAATCAGAAACCCATATATTCTTCCATTCTAAAGCCAATCGCCCGCCAACCTGAAATAGTAACTATTCATATAAAGATAACCCCAACATAAGAACGTTTAGCAAAAAATAGCAAAGGAAATAGGGGAACCTACCTTTTTGCTAGCCTATGGCGGGGCATAGGCTTTCCAGTTCTCGGATCCATGGGTTGCCGTTCGTGGGCACAGATATTAGCGTTGTAATTGTTTGAGGGTTGTGTTGAGTTATTAATCATGTGAAAAGGCCCAAGATGCTGATGCGCCCAAAACCTACCTTTCTTGTTGTATAGAACAATGCATTTTTTATACAGTACATAGTTTAATAGCCGTCTCTTCAATGAGAAAACTTGTTTTTGTTGTTAGAAAGTTAACGGTGAGAAGAGGTTTGGTAGTTGGTAGTTGATTAAAATTTTTGGTTCACTTTATTGATTCGAATTTGTCATGGAAGAATGAGTGTTGGTATTGAGAAATCTTGATATAAAATTTGTTACAATATCTGCCGGCATAACTGAGTGCGGACATTAACAATTTCAAAAATTAAATAAAATCGTCGACCTGGAAATTTTCTGTTTGTTTAGTGGCTCTTTTTATACTTCAAATACCATATCCAAAAGGAGATATTTGTATTCTTAGATGGAAAGAAATATTTGTTATGTGAAACTTAATGCAGATCTACAATTCCTTATCAGTTTAAGCAGCTTTACTCAAACGGCACAGCCAAGAGGGCTTAGTCTCATTAGCAACTGATTAGTTGAAAAGTAGGGAGAGCGATTGTCTGAAATATTTTTCAGTGCATTTTTTGGAATTTTGAAGTTTTTAAATGAAAAAATACTCATACACAAGACTTTCAGTTTGGAATAAGTCAATTCAAAAGTTACTTGTAAGGATATACACCATATAACACTACAGGGAAAATGCAACACCATAATAATTTTATTGCAGGTTCCGATCACTGACTTCATTGGTAAGTGCGATAAAAAGGGGGGGCAGATATTCTGTTAACTTATAAGATTTTTCAAGGCCACTAAATGACATTGTTTGCGCTGTTATGCGTGTAAGAATAAAGCTTAAGGAGTGAAAATGACTAAGATACCGTCGACGACAGCTTCGTCAGACAGATGACTTTACTGAAGGTTTAATTATAGGTCTTCGTATATCAAGTTGGTCTTTCTGTTGTATTGTAACAGAGGCTGGACGGGATACAACAGCCTTTAGTCGACTTTGGAGACGATGGCCTGAAGAATGATATATGAATGGTAGTAGGGGGTCTGAAGAGCGTAGACGAACGTCACAATGCACATATTGATGCATGCGACACAAGACCTAGAGGTTCAGCAAACAACAGCTGGAGTATCGGATAATCAAATATCGACGGAGACAGTTTGTCATAGATTATGTTTAATGAATATGACGGTCCAGTTTTGAACTATATGGTTTGGGCGAAATATCTAAAACTATACTAAACTGCATTTATTACTCAAAACAGTGTGAGCAGGTTGCGAAATAACCTCGTGTTCGTAGTAATGCAGCAATATGGAATGGTATTGATTCAGTAAGTACTTGAATGTTTTCTGTTGAGATACTGTATCATGTTGACACCATATCATTCACGTTGATCTTCAGGAGTACTGTGAAGAGGATTCCGACGCCGAGGCTGTCGATTTAGCTGAAAGACAGTGGCCAAGAACCATGATTCACCTGAACAGGCTATGTTCTTCAAATCTTCGATGAACCACTGTTTCCGTTTAGATTCAATATTGCGGCTCATTGACGGTATCTGGCAGTAATCATGGGTATTTTTAGAAGACACTGGTTCTGAAGACCCATGCGGAGCAGAATTCATTAAATGGTATTCTTATACGTGGCCTGCTTGAAACTTCGTAATTAGTTGGTTTACCGTGGTCTATTTCTTGGTCCTTACAAGTTGGCATACTAAAGTTGCCCATGATCGTCAATGCTTCGCTTACTAACATTCTTTTATTCTTGGAAAATCTAACACTGACACCTCGATGCCGTAGCTTCTGTAATGATTCACCTTTCAGTCTGTAAACAACAATCATTCTTTTCTTAGACGATGTTAGATTCCGTTTTCATTGCAGCTACTTTTCTTTTAACCATTCTCGTTTATATCTTTATAGGTGTGCCATCTGATTGTTAGGAACAGTTAAATTCTCTATTTGAGTATTTGGTCATAATGTTTTGAGTAGACTGCTTACTTACAAGTGTAATTCGTAATGGCACTACGATAAATATATCGGGATAAAGCTGTAACGGCCGGGCTTAGCGTAGAAGGTTCAAAAGCTGTTTGGTTCTTTCGGCCACTTGGGGCCAGGTGTTGTCTAGAAGGAGAAATACACCGCTAGATAGCAGTCGCGTTCTGCGATTCCCGATAAAAAAAATATTCATCTAATCTTATATTTCGCGTTCAGAAATTGAATAACAGACCTCACTTCACACGTGGCAGAATTCATTTTAAACATGCATAGAAAGAATGCAAATGCTCTCAATCCACACGAAGAGCATTTTACTGAACAAACAAGTGACTGAAACTGGCAGAACTTGAAATGGCCGGATTTATTCACCTCTACGCTGCTGTTTGTAAAGGGATATGGAGATAAGCGGGAGGAAGTATTAGTCTTTGAGCGATGCTCGATGCTTTGCGAATATTTTGATGTCAAGGCAGAGGAGCACAAAAATATAAATACTGTTAGAGTTGAGAAACTAAGATGACTATTGATTTATTTCGTATCAGCTCTAGTGGGTGTTTCAATTTCGTTCACTGAAAAGAAGCCGTTGAAAAACTCATGAAGCATTTGCATAATCATGGCAAATATGACTCAGTTGAATTTTAGAGACTAAACAAAAACGTGTGATTAGAAACTACAAAAGTAGTCTGAAGTTAAAAATATACAAAAATTTAAGAGAAGTAAGCATAAATGTCAATGTTAACACAGTTGTCATCTGTTATATATTTTTTGGAAGAGGTATTGACCACTATTGTTGCAACGCTCGATTTTATGGAAACTTTAGGTTCTCTCTCCATTGAACACAGGTTTCGTGGAAACCTCTCGGGAAGACAGAAAGTGGATAAAGCTTATCTCGAATATACGTCTGACGTGTGAGCCCAGTGTAGGTGACCCGCTCAACAGTTTTATATTGGGTCATTCTCACTCAAGTCTTTAGCTGAATAGTAGACTTCGGTCTGGAGATTTGCCAATAGCTTTTATCTACCAAGTTATGTTTTTTGTCAGCTTCAACTGCTCTACGAAGTAGGGATGAGTTTATAACTATATTACCCGGATTTTTATCTGTTTTTTAAATCAAGTACCGGTAACTTTACTAAATTTTGAAATGAAGATGAACTGCCATTTGAAAATATTTTTCTGATGCTATTATACTCACAAGCCTCTATCTTATGTAATGTGAGAATTCATAAACTTTGCTGCATTTACGGTTGTGCTCAAAATTTTCAAACAGTCACAACTAGAAACTGGTTTAAAATCGTTTAGTGTACATGATCCATAATGCCAACTGACTTACTTATCAGTGTACGCTGCCGAGAGGTGACTTTTCAGTTCTTGAGTTCAGTTGAGTCACTGCTAATGTAAATCTCATGGTTCTACGAAATGGAAAAAAATTCTGACTGGCGGGGATCTTCCATCTGGTTATTATAACACGTTAGACGGCGTAAATGATAGTTTAATTGGTTAGAACAGCGGCACGATAGGTCGTGGTCCCTTGTTAGATTCCAGGCCACGGAATTCTTCCTTTCAGTTATTACTTCATACGAGGAAACGAAGATTTTTGCTTGTCCTGAACACGATAAAAGAGCCCAAATGATCTTCTAGATGTCCACATGCTCAAAGAATCTAAAAACCCAACTAACCAGCAAACATCAACTTTCTGATGAATTGGTACTGAATGAACCAGCATCTCATTTTATCTCTTTCTCGTAATTGGTCATTAAAACAATCAACTTTATTTATTTATTTATTTATTTATTTATTTATTTATTTATTAATAAAATAAACTAAACAGAAAAAAGTAAAACAATCAATTGTTCTAGAAAGAGAAGTTGAGACAACTGTTTCGTGACTATTGTCCATTCAGTTATCGTATACATATTCAAATCTCTATGGAATTGCTGTAATAAATAAGGATAACATAATATGACTTTATTATATGTTTTGTGAAATTCGAAACCTTAACATCCGTGGTTGCAACATTCAGATGAGGAATTGTAAATCTGCATTGAGCATAGATGAAATGTCTGATGTGAAATGCAGGGTATCCCATAAGTTTCCTTACATCGAAACTTATAGGACACCCTGCATTATTTTTCAAATTTATTTTTTCTAAATCAAATAATTTATTTATTCGAAAAATAAAGTATCAAAACAAGGGTAGGCATATTATATAAATAAAAATGGTTTTCATAAAGAATATTTATTTTTCCTGTCTATGGATACTTAAGAGACGCCCGGTAGAATGTGAAGGAAGTTACGAGTGAAAAATAGCTTTGTGCATAATTTTTTTAAATCACCAATAAAATATCCTAATTAATTCTACGGGGTATTATGGTCTTTTTTTATTTCTGAAATATAAATATTTACTTCGACTATAGGCTCGGGCTTTTTTGAGCTGAAGTAGCTTATGATATTGTTCCGAATGTGCTTAACCTTTTGTTTGTTTTCATAATTGTTAATAATAAATTACAATATAAAGGTTTGATAGCAATGTTAATAAAGAAATATACAGATCACATATGGAGAAATAATGTTTATTTTTTTTTCAACACTTAAAGAGGAAGACGTTCTAAGGATACAACCTTACAGTTTTTAACTCTTGTCACAAATGATTTTTGATAAAAGGCAGTCAACATTAAAAAAAAATTTTTTTTGGTCAACTAAGAATTATGTCTGGTATTTTTGATTTTTCTCTTACAATGGTATTTCTTTAAATGATTTGGGATTTTCTTTTACAATATGTACGATAATTTCTAAAATTCTTTTATACACAAAACATGACGAAATGGAGTATGTTTTATTTTTCATATTAGATATACTAATAAACTTCTCAATGATTGAAATATTTTAAAGATAAAATTGTTATTGATTTTTTTTTGGTTAATTTTTGATGGCCAATTTTCCCTTCTTTTATTCTTCCCATTCGATGATCTACTTCAGCAAATATAATTTTTTGTTTTGTTTTGCTCTTCATCATTTATGAATCTTTTTTTTTTTTTTTAAATTTATTCTATATTGCTACTCATTATTTTTACGTGGGAACTTGCGGTGGTCGTTGAAGACTAAACACTACAATGAGAGTCATTAACAAGTGCAAATAACTAGGGAGACTAAGTAGGCAACATAAGGAAGTTGGGTGGTGTTAGGGAAAGGGTTTCAACACCAGAGGGCACAACTGCCATTGGCACTGAGAAATATATCAAATTTAAAAACACTATATAAGACGGGACTTTTTTTCGTTTTTAAAATTTTTTTTAATGCTTTGACCGTCGCAAATGAAGAAGCGAATAACTAGGATACGAAGGAAAATGACTGATCGATTCCACCTAATACTAGTTAAACGCTCCATCTAATAATAAAATTGATTAAGAAAGGGGGTGTTTGAGTAAAATCTTCCATTAAACTTGGGAAGAATCGAAGAGACGCATTCATTTTTTTTTCTTTAACCAATTCTACGGTGAACATTTCTATAAAAATTGGAAACACTAAAATAGAAGATAATTTTTTTTTCCTACTTAGTATGATTTTTTATTTTTATTTTTATTTTTTTAACTTTTCTTCTAGTCCGTTCGAACTCCTAGTTTGGTAATACAGTACTTCCATAAACGATTACACAGGAAGGGTTAACATGGAAAAAATGGTCAACCGAATTTCATTTTACTGTACTGGTTTGTCGTTTCTTCTAATTGGAAATATCAGGCTAATTTGAAGAACAGCTAGAAATTTGTCTAGAAATTTGACAAGTAAAGCAGTAACTTCCAGATATGTATCAAGAAAATAAATTTCTCTTTATGTGTGATGGCATTCCGGGGTGGATTTCGTTTGAAAAATCCACGAGTCTACCCTTTCGGGTTTTCGGATTGATGTAAAGACTATGGAAAGGCCTTCAATCTGATTGTCACACATTTGTCAAAAAACCCATTTCATTCAACAAACCGGCATTCAATGAATCAATTAATTAACTGGAACAGGGTGACCTCTGGTGTTGTCTACGTAAAAACCATCAAATACATTTAAAAATAAGAATTAAAAAAACACCAAAAAAGTTAACATTTCACAGCGGGAAAAGAAAAGTAACAGGAAAACAACCCTAGATGTTTAAAAACAAGAACTAGTTGTTGGACTTAGTCGATAAAGAAAACTTATTTTCTAACAGGAAAAAAAATAAAAAAAAAAATAAAATAAAGGATTGGTCACGAAACACTCCTTGTTTTGAGAAAAATCTAAGCATCACGTGATAAATTTTACGGACAAAAGTTTTTTTTGGGGGGAAAACACTTGGTTTACCTAAATGAGATATAATCAGAACAATAGAAAACATAAATGAGGAGGGGGAGAAAAGTACATTTCATGACCTTTCAAAATATCTTTGTTATCGAATTAACATTTCTGCTTAGAACAGTAGAAATCGCTTAAAGATACAACAGAGGTGTGGGTCTGATTTGTGTTATCGTGTCCGTTTTCAATCAACTACTAGTCCAGTTCCCTTTCTCCAATTGTCATGACTTTGATTTGCAGATCTTCGTCGATCACAACAATATGTACAATTTTAGTCTCTCCAAGTGTGAAACTTGTAAAGTAGAAAATAGAGGGGGAAAATTCGACACTTAACAGCTTTCTCTCTCTCTCAATGATAACGCTGAGAACACTTTTTACGCCATAGCTCCACATTAGATTGTTGTAGTAGTAAAAAGTTGCGAAGTCTGATAAGTCAAATTCACCAACGACTTCCCATCCAATAAAACTAGATGCCATTCAGTGTGGAGGGTGACGCTTTTCTTGTGCTAATAATTGAAAAATTAATAATGAGTCTTTTTACAGGATAAATTCTATATATAATATAATTAAAATAATGATATATAATACCACTCTTGCCGTTTTTTGTATTATTTTTTTTTTCATAATGCATTTGTTTTGAAATTGAAACCGTACTCGAAATGTGATAATAGTCTTATAGAGTTCTTAGTCATAAACTTTTATAGAGAAAAAAGATCAATAAATAGGGAGATACATTGTAAGAGAGATAATGTTATGGTTTTTCTTCTTTGTTAAAAAAATAGATGTTAAATAAATCATCATCATCATCATCTCATGTCGTGGAGAATTAACAACGCACCAACTGAAGGAACCCCAAAGACCATAGCGCCCTTGACGTCGCATTCTTCTTTGTGTATTTGTTGTATATTTGTTACTTTTTTTTTTAATTGTAGAATTTTTTGCTTCGTCAATTCTTTATTGATTTCCTCCCTCAGATCTTTTGTTTTAAGGAATGCTCACAGCAAACTGAATGGATTGGAACCCTTTTTTTTTTTTTTTTTTATAGGGTCGAAATGCGGACAATGTTGGGGGAAGTGGTGGCCGTGCTGGGGGTCGCCACGGCCGACTCGCTCTCCGACAGGGGACTCGGCGTCGGTAGTGTGACGATGGCAGTCGTCACAGTGGTCGCACTCGCTCGGCTCGTGGGGCTCGTGTAGGTGGCTACCGTCGGCACGGGAGACACAACGTTCGAGGAATTGCCCGGGTTCGCGTGAACGTTCAAACTGGAGCGGGAGTGGCGCTCTGGAGGAAGGGGCGGGGTCCTGTTGGGTAGGCGCACTTGGACGTCGTTTAATTCTTCTTCCTGACCTGAATCGGATGGAATGCTCCGGTTTTGCTGTGAAAAGAAAAAAAAATAAAATAATAATAACAATAAACGACAATTTTCATATAAATAAACGAGTTCAGCGTTTTCATTTTAACACTGTTTCCCTGCCAGTTTATCGGCACAAAAAAAAAATTGACACAAAAACGACCATCGACAAATTGATTAAAGTAACCATCTCGTTTATCTAAGTGTACATCCAATTACACTCAGTATAGTAACATTAATTCACAATCTTACTAGTTCGTATTAAAATTATAAATATTTGTAGTTGTAAAACATTTCTTAGCATAAATGGTTTAAAGAAAGCCTTGAACTATATCTAGAAAGAAATTAATTGGACGCGCAAAACAGTATATCTCAATATCAAATAACACTAGATTAAAAGTTAGAAAACCAAATAAATCATCGATTGTACACCATTCCTCGTTTTTCTTTCTATAAAATTACTCCATACAGAATGATAACGTCAAAATTATTACAGTACTGGACAGAGAAAGTGAAACATTGAGGAAAAAAATGTAACAGGAACACGCTACTTTGCCAATAGATAGTAGGAAACAGAACTCGTGATATTCATGTGTCCACGTATCACATTCATGCACATAAAATGATACTATACGGACAGAAAAGTCACAATTGTTGCTAGTATCGACATTGTAATGGGCTTGCACGAGGATGGTTGGTGTGCTCGACGAATTGCCTGTCAAATGAGAGAAGAAGGCCGCACGTCAAGGAGACAAGGTTCTGGCGGCCAGCGTCCCCCACAGACCGTGAGGAAAGACACATCAGAAGATGTCCGACAGAAGATCCAACCTCAACATCCACACAATCCAAGCACGTCTTCGGTGCTGTAGAGGATTGGAGGCAGGACGGCGTGGATGTTGGTTTATTTTTCTCTGATCATGGTTCACTTTAGGAACATGGCACATCTTGATTCTCAGTAGTCTGCGTAATCATTCGTGTAACGCCATAGAGGTCCGACATCTGGAGTTATTATGTTGGCAGCCATTCTTTATGATTCCAGAACCGGTGTGTTCGTAAGATCCTTCAGCCCCATTTTCGGCAATTTCTCGAACGACCCCAGTCTTTCGCCAATATAGAACATGTGAGCAGGTGTCTTCGCCGGACCCCGAGACCTGCGACGACCCTTTTTGAATTCCGATGTAGTTTAAAGAAGACTGGCGGAATGTGTCTCAGGACACGATACGGACCTAAAGGAATTGCCACCTGCCTGAATCTCAGACGGGGCCACACCACCTACTGAACTCTGCCAAGTTCCGCACATGTAGACCCCTTTTGTCAAGTGTGAGTGCCTGATTTGTAGAACACAACATTTATATATAATGTATTGTTCATAAAGTTTCCATATCTCATACCTTTCGCTTTGTTGTTTCGCTTTCTCTGTCCAATAGCGTATTTTACCTGTGCAGACAATATTGCCTAAACGCGTTAACTAAGAAAGAAAGAACGCATTTAAGGCCGAATATGCAGGCCGTTATCTAATTTTGCCAAAATTTCTATTAAAACTTCATTACTCCTTACACTTGCACCGCGCCATTCAAAAAGGATGTTGCAAAAGTCAAGCTGGTTTATCTTTTATGGAACTAACATACAGTAACCATATAAATGATTTGATGATTCTGCGATCACCTGATTTAACACCCTTGCGATTGTGAGGATACGTCAAGGATGTTGTGATAGTTCTCCCATTACCAGAACAACTTGGATGACTTGAAGGCACGCATCTTTGTTGCAGTGGAGCTAATAATCGAGTATATGTTGGAACGCATCTGGAAAGAAATGGGTTACGCTGGACTCATGAAGTTCTTCTATCTTTTCATGTTAATATGGTTTCTGTATACCAGTTCAATAAAAAATAAAGCAGCTTTACGTTTGCACCATCCTCTTTGAATAACCTTTTATATTCCTGTAAATAATTGCTTTTATATTGTCACTCACTCAATCACATCACAGTTACTAAGCTGGATACTTACCATAGACGTATCATCAACAGTACGAGGGTTGGAATTTTAGTAGTGGCAACTATTTATTTACAACAGGCATAGAACAGATACGTGTTTCAAAATTTACACTGGCCAGCAATGTGGAAGTTGTAGGATGCCGTTAGCAGCGACTGTTCTGGTGTTATTTCGAATGGAACGGTCTACAGCCTTGAGAATCTCTGAAACAGTTCTGAAGCGAATGCCACGTCTCAGGAATCAAGTCGAAGTCACATGAAATTAAATCTGATTAATATGGTGGATGGTAGAGAGCTCCTAATCCCGTCCAGGAAGCAAACCGCACTTTTCTTAAAGCTGGTCGCAGATTGTATTGCAAAAATTATAGTAATGTTGCTGTGCATTGACGATCTGCCCTGGGGGTATCGATATACTTTAGGAGAAGACCATCACAGTTATAGATGAAAACATCGTGACTACACTATTAAAATTCCAACCCTAGTATAAAGCAGGCTACATAAATGTTATTTTTTTAAATATGTCAACATTATAATCGAAGTATTTTTTCGATGATATAGGATCTAAGAAAACACACACAAAACTTACCGATTCAACGGGCAACGTCTCCAGTTTTAATTAGCTTCGATTTAGCTACTTAACTTTCATGCTCATTTATACATTAATTATGAGGTACCGGCAATTGTAACCAGGACTGTCAGCAAAGATGACTGACAAATTATCAAAATTTTCTTTAAGACACAGTCCAAGGCTTTCTTTACGTACAAGTAACCTGAAACATGAATTTACAACACTTCCCCTTGATGCAAATGACAAAAGGGAATGACAACGTACAGCATACAAATAGAAGACTTAATTAGCCCAGGCGATCAAACAAGCAAAGAACAACAAAAGAGAAGCAAACAGGAGACAAAAGCATATGAAGAATAACAAGGTGGTAAACCATCCTAGACACAAAGTTCAAAGAGCTTGTAATTTTATAGGGAAAACACCGCAGAAGACATTACAAGCCCAGGCGATCAAACAAGCACAGAACACTAGCTAGATAACAAGTAAAGCTCTTTGAAATTTGTCGTTTCAAACCTGGGGGGGGGGGCCCGGCGGGGGGGCGGGGGGGGCCCCGCGCGCCCGACGAACACCAAGAAAGGGGAGCGAAAAGAGAAATGAGGTGTGGGGGT
>JAHWFO010013986.1:276069-299483 GCA_023313115.1 Rhysida immarginata
GTAAATTCTTATAGAATAAATCATTAGATGGTCAGTGAGGGTTTTAATGGTACGCCTACCTCAGCTGTTCGAATTAATGATGAAAAATAGGAAAGAAAATTCCGCAGCCCGGATTCGAACAAAGGTTCCTGGTTAAAATTTTCTATATTTTTTTTCACCCAACTAGCAAATTTTCGTTATTCAATTTCATATTTTATATTCAAGTTTAATGATGAGTGATAATTAACTTTGCTAAAATAAGATGGAAATAACATGGACGTTTTATTTCAAGTTTTGCCTCCACATTTCACAGACAGTTTAACCCTGTTATAAAAAGAACTACATTCAACAAAAAATTATATTTTCTGATAATCTGAGAATTGCACAATGCAACATTTCTATAACATTCGGTGAAGTTATAATATAAACGTACTTGCTTCTTATTACTTCTTCAGATATTTTAACGAATTTATTAACCTCCAAGGAGCATAGATTGAAGGATTCTGAAATTTTGCTTATTCGGATTCAAATTTAGGATCAAACAACGAATATTTCGTTAAAAATTTAATCTAAATTGCATCTTCCACATGCATTTCAATGGTATCTATCGCTGCGTTTGGGCCAACAATGGCTGACAAACTCACATGACAGCCGTTCTACCAATCAGCAGCTGCGGGCGGCACGGAAAAGGTTTGCCGTACTTTCCTAATCTAGAGCTTTAGTCTTTATCTGTAAACGCAAAATAGCATGCTCAACGGTTGAAACTGGAATCTACGCACATGGTGTCCTTAAGTTTTGACGGTAGACAAGTTATCATCCATCACCTGAAGATCAGCACGCATTCGTCCAATGAGCCTGTTTCTTCAAATTTCACAATCACTCTTCTTAGTCCGTACCCAGTGAATGGACCTTTTCGTAATTGCTTCAAAAAAATGAAACTTTCGCAAAGCTTCAGTAGCAGATTCACCATTTCGGTAAGACAATTTTACCAGCAAAACACGTTCTGAAAGATACTAAACACTTACTTACACCTTTGGTTCTGCATTAACAGCTCTAAGTAACCAAAATTAGCATCTGCCAGTTTTTCATCAGTTTTTCATAATTTTAATTTCTGTATTTAGCTGTATTTCATAAGGCATTAATAAAAGACTAGATGTTTTTGACTTACAGTAACTCATCCTATACCCATATGAAATATTGACCTTTCCTCCCGGGAAATACTGTACGTGAGAACAGAAGAAAAGATAAAGTTACTGCTCAAGTAATAACGTTAATGCTAGTCCAGATAAAAGGCGACTTCCCAAAAGTCATATTACAATCATTCTCATCACTGACTAGGAAACAGTATCCATTGTATTTACACCACTGTTTGGGAAAATTGGAACACCATGAAGGAAGGATGGAAAGCATATATGAGATGCAAACGATTAGCGTATGCCTGGGCCCGGCAGCCCCCTCTGTCGTGTGAAGCGTGGCATTGTCAGGTTTCACAATTCGGCGACGTCTGCTGCACAAAATACTGGATGTACGCATTCCTTTGCGACAGATTCCCTTGAGTGTAAAGCATGGATGCTGCAATGAACTTGTGAACCCAGACAGTGTCAGAGAGTGGATTGGCAACATATAGTGTTTATCGGACGAGTCGTGCTTCATCGTGATATACAATGATGGCCGCATACGCATTGGACGATATAGTGGTGAGAGCTATCTTCCAGCTGAAGCAGGCCGATCATTCGCGATCTACGAATTGCGAGTAATCTCAAGAACAACCAAAAGAAGACCTACACTTCCTTCAGCGCATTCCTGAAGCTATATATTCCAGCACGGCAATACCGTCCACATGAACTTTTTTGTTTGTAGCACGGAAGATACCCCTTCTTTCTACGTTTGTCAGGAATATGGTCACTTGGAAAAATACCTCGCAAATCCCGATGAACTATGGATTCGCATACAAGCAGACTGGCAGGCAAATTACCCAGGAATACCTCCAAAGTACAGGGTGATTCAGTCAATTTCTGACCATGTCAGTACTAGAATTTATTGACCCATTAATGTTTACAAACTTAGCATTTCAGTATAATATTTTAGGCAGTTCGGGGTTTTTATTCCCGTGGAAAAGTCTTGATGATATGCTCAATGGGGCCCAAAGAAAGCCACCCCCGAATCGATCTGGAAACCTGTTTGAAATGACACGATTTTCGAATTTCTGATTGAGAAAGTCTAGCACTTCATTAGTGGTGTGAGGGCTTAGCCCCATCCTGTAGAAACCATTGATGCTGAAGCGGTATACGCCTCCTTCGCAGCTCGGGGATGAAGAAGGTTTCCAACACGTTAAGGTAAGCCTGTGACGTTACGGTGCCATCAAAAAAGAACGGACCAATGATGCCTCTTTTGGAAATCGCGCACCAAGCCATAATCTTTCGTGGATGAAGAAGTGACTTATGGATCTCATGAGGGTGCTGGGAACCCCAAAAACGAACGTTGTGTTTATTAACGTCACATGACAGATGGAAGAAGGCCTCATCTGACACCCACAGGTTGTCCACAATGTCCTGATTGGCTTCCATTTCTGCTCCAAACTCCATCGCAAATTGTTGTCGCTTCTGTCTTCCAGTGTCTGTTAACTCCTGACAAACATGGATCTTTTACGGGAACAGGTGTAAATCCTTTCTCAAAATTCGCCACGTCGTGGTATACGACAGCCCTTCTTCAATGGATAGGCGGCGGACAGATTTTTGGTAGGGGAATCGACCAACCTTGTGCGAACATTTTCGACAACTTCGGCCGTTCGAACAAGAGCTTCGCTCCCGCCTTTTTTCTTGCCTTTAACACATCCAGTGACACGAAATTGCTTGACAAAATCCATGACTGCTTGCCTGCCTGGTGCGTCTCGACACTTATACTCCTTCCGGAACTTTCTTTGCATGGTTACAGGTGATTTTGTCTCGAAATACCATTCGACAACCTTGCTTTTTGCCATTTTTCAACAATACGATTTTCATGCAGCCCCGTTGCAACAATACAAACTCCGACTATTTAGAAATTCGATATGGCGCTCATATTCTTTCAATTGTTTACCCCTAATGCACGTCATTCGAGTGAAATGGTCAGAAATTGACTGAATCACCCCGTATCTTTGATTTAATATCACGTCTTGTAGCACTGTTCATGCAGCTCGTGAAGGTTTCACAAGATACAGATATGTTGTTGTATTGGTCTGAAACTAATGACTTATCTATCTGTAATATGCATATAAATTTCATTTCATTCTATTCGCAAACTTTCTCATTGTGTTAGCAATTTTTACAAACAGTAGTGTATAATTATGCAGGCATCTTTAATTACTGCTTAAATTGGCTCAATTTTTTTGGACAGTGGACTTTAATTCCAAATAATTTTACAGTAAATTATTCAGGTATTTTAGCAACAATAAATTTCGTAGAATGATGAGCAGAATGTTCTCAGTGTAATAATAATAAACAGCGATATAAACATCAATGGAATAAATAAAGATGAGTATGGCTCTATTTTTTCCTCCTTTTCGCTTAGAATTTAGAAGCCAAAAACAGTTGAAGCACAAGATTGCGAATGAATCGAGATCAATGCAGAGAAGCTTGTTTGATTTCATCCAATCAGCAGCCTCTATCCAAGATGCGTCTCGACAGACCGAGCCTGTGGGAAAAAAGAAAAAGAAAAAAAAAACGGGCAAACCCGACATAAAAACTCAAAGTGAGTTTATGAAAGAAGTTGGTCAGAGGTGAAAAGTTTAGAAAAAAGGAAAAGCAGAATTGGTGAGCGAGAGACACGAGAAGAGGAAGGGAATTTCTATTTAGTATCTAGAACCGAGATTGAAAAGGAATCCCTTCAACATAGGTCGAGCAGCTGCGAATCGCTTGTTTGTGTCCTTCTATCATCGAACGCTTTCAACTTAATATAAAATACTTGATATGATGAAAAAGTCAGTTCTAAAATTGCTTAAAACTTATTTTCTGGAACTATTCGGAAGTTCGACGGCAACTTTGGGTTTTATCTCACGGCGAATAATTTTTTCTATATCTTAGTTAATCTAAGGCTTTACGAAATCTAGCACGTAGTAACAACAATAATCATAATTTTCTTAAACTTCATTCTTAGGAGATTCTTTCTTGGCCGAATTAAAATAAGGTAATCAAATTAGTTAAGACAGTTATTTGAAAAATCTAACATAACGTTCCAGATTGTAGTTGTTTACAGACTTTCTAATAACTGAGAAGAGTGCTATTTCGAATCACACTACAATCATCGAAGTTCGAATCACAGTTAGGACCACTGAAGTTTTTTTATATTTTATTAAGAATTAGCCGAATTTAAAGATTAAAAAAAAAAAAAGAAATAAAAATATAACTGTAAACTACAGGGGTTGGACAAAATAATGTGAACACCAGAGAAAAGTTACAAATTGTTTATTAATAAGGTGTTGGCCGTCCTAACATAAACCTAACCTAACAGCACTCATAACATTGGAGACTGTTGCTCTTGAACGTTCAACAATGTCGCTGTTCGGGGCACGGAAGCATCTGCTAAACGGGCACCAACGATCTATCTCCCTTTCAAAGTCTGTGAGGTCACACATTTCAGGAAGCATTTATTGCAAACTACAACTGAACACAACTTGTAAAATACTGAAATGTAACACTGGAGATAGAGAACTGGTTTTAATACGTGAGACATGCAAATTTCTATGAGCTTTCTCAAACATCATGATTATTTGGACGATCCTATTTTACGTTATTTTGTCCAACCCCTGTATCTCTCTCTCTCTTTTTCTATTCCTCTTTTACCTTTTCGATGTCAAGGATGTTAAATAACCACTGGATCTATTGGAAATTTAGCCTAGCAGGGGATCAGCCTACTGAGGCTTTACTTGGTGTTCCAAGCTTGTTTGTAAAGGAACAAAGACAAATATCCATGACCTCAGCGGGATTCAAATCCGAGATTCCCTGGAACCCCAGAGCGACCAGACACCAGAACCTTAGTGCTTTCATGATTGAACAAGTATAGAATAAGTATGCTTGCGCATATTTTACAATTAATTTTCTTCCCTGATCACCAAAATCATTATTTTAGTTGCCGTATAATCTCTTACTTAATATTATCCTTAGTATTTCAGCAACTTTCCAACCACTTTGAACAAAATTACCAGTAATTTCATGGTATTTATTGAGAGAGCAGCGCGCGCAGTGAGCACTTTCAACAACTCAGGGGCATTTTCGTGGGAGCTATACAGTACCATGGATCGGCCTCGGTGGTTCAGTGGTTGCATGATCCGCTCTGATGCTCGAGGACGCGAGTTCGACCCCGGCCGAGGACGATGAGGATTTTTTCAGGGGGGAAATCCTGAGATGACGCACTTCCTTCGGAAGGGAAATAAAGCCGTTGGTCCCGTGTAGTCGTTTGCCGGGTGCACCTTAAAGAACCCTTGCGAGGCAAAATTTGCGGCCCCTATAACGCCGTCCTGAAATGACCATAGCAGTTGAAAAGGACGTTAATACCAAACAAGCCAAACCAAACCAATAAACCATGGATTGTTTATGACTACCAAAAACGTGATCCCTATTTCCACTCTAAACGGCCAAGTCCTTTTTAAACTTATAAGATGTTCGTTCAAACTACTAGACTTTATAACCGATCAATTCCGGTTAGCTCAACTCCTTCCAAGCAAGTGTGGACGCTTTTGAAAAAATCTGTAACATGATCACTTTTTAAGTTCGCAGGCCGCAGAGGATTTTCGAACAACTCGTGCACGTGCTCATTTTAGCGCAAATAGTTCGACGACTACAGGGCGATTTAAAGTTTAAACTGATGTCTGTAACCTGACAACGCCATCTGTTGGTCAAAAACCGAACAATTCTAGCATTATTTTTTTTTTCCTGGAAAAAAAATCCGACTTCATTTCAATCGTTTCTGCGCAAACAGAATCTTTTTATCTGCAATCGTGTGCGAATTATTGAGTTTTAAAGTTTTTTTTTCCTGACTTTTGGATCACCCTGTATATCGCCAAAAAAAATCTATACACAATTTAAAAAATGTTATCTCTGAATTTTTCCATAATTGCAAAATGGAAAATTTATATCCCAAGATTATTACATGCACTGAATGAAGACGACCCTGATAGACGTACACCACATCTAGACATGGTAGATTACATCGATTAGAGTTTACCAAGGCAATAGACTGGAGCTGTAGTTAGCCGTAATCAAAGTGTCTTGACGCTAAGGTAACTACTTTGAGCACCTATTGTAATTATAGAAATCAAGGATGTTATACAGGATGAACAGTCTTTACTGATAAAGAAAAATAATGAAAAAAATATGTCAGATATATCATACATATACAAACGGTTTGTACTTGCCACATATTCGCCAGCATGTCTTTTGGTACCGTCAAAACGCATGCATTATTCTTGCCTTTGATTGTTCACATCGGGGATCTGTATAGCAAATACTTTATCCTTAACATATCCCCACAGGAAAAAGTCTAAGGGTGTTATGTCTGGAGTAGATGGGGGCCATGCTGTAGGACCATCTCTTCCAAACCACGAACTGATAATGCCCAATGTGGCGAGGCACCGTTCTTTTGATAAATTATCCATGGTTGGTACTCAGAAAGCATTGAGCTTTCTCTCCCCCATAGATGCCATTTTCAATAGGACTGATATTAGCGTCACCTACATCGCTTCAACGCTTATCGTACCAGCAGTTTAAAATCTTTTTGAGATAGAGATCATAATAAAAAAAAACAACCTTATGTACGAGTATCTATCTGACAGTTTTTTTTATTAATTTTCTTATCAGGTAAAGACTTTTATGTTCACCCAGTATAGATTTAATATTACAAATTTTATGCAATTTTTTTTCTTTTCGATGACAGTTTTCAAATTGACATCGAACACAGCTTCGGTACAATATCAGAAGTAAAGGCTCTCAATCACAAGCATGATAAACATATACTAAATTTTAGAATGCCGAAATTAGAATGGAACAATTGTCATCGAACTCAAGAAAAATATTGTCCATGCTACTCTTGAAATTAAAGAAATGGAAAAGGGGAATCCTACGTATTCACCAGATAATATTATATTTCGAAGTATAATGTTTGCCAAGGTCGTCGGTGAAATAACAGGCTATCTTTATTTCTACACTTGAATGAGAAACCCGCCATTAAGGAAATTTCATTATGAATGCTCCTGCATATGCGACAGAAAACTTCCACTGCAAGCTTCTAATTTTGCAAAAACAATTTTCGTAAAAGCCACAAGAAACCTTCCGCATCTCATTTGATTTTAGATAAAAAGTTCAAAAGGTTCCTTTTTTGGTTCTTTCAAAGTAGTTCAGTTTTCACGCAAATAAAACCGAAAATGGGTGTGCTTAACATATAAAAGAAGCCATTTGACATAGAAAACGATGGCTGCTCTAATTATTTCATTATTATGTGTTTAAATTTTATTGTTTCTTTGTTTTGTATGCATTTACTTGGATCAGACCCAAGAAGGAAGTTAGCGGACAGAGCACCCTGCCATCCAAGAATCAGAAATTTCTTTTCCAAGAATCTTAAGCTTGGGAAAGAAATGGAATCTTACCTCCCCGAAGGGTGTCAGCCTCCTCTCTCTCAAAAAACAAAACAGAAAAAAAAACAAACCCTTTGTTTATTTCACTTACACATTGCACGTAATGTAGCAAATGATACCAGAGCGAAATATTCAGGACCTCACTTCTAAATCTTTTATCCTTTTAACTTCCTTTACTAAATAATACTTCAGTAGCAATACAGTAGGCTTTAGCTCGTATTATGCACAAAATGCTATTTCGGAAAGCATGCGAACTCTTCGAAAAATTTTTTGAAAGATGACGTTTAGCTTGTTATTTTAATTTATTTATTAATTTTATATACTTCTTCGGAAAATGCAATATCATTAAGCTTTCCGGATAGTATACTAATGTTAAGCGCTGTATGGGTCTAGGAGCCAGACAAACTCTGTTGGCATAAGAACAGGCAGTGCTGAAAGGTCATAAAAATTATGGCTATATCATCATATTTGTAATTTAAATTTAAATGAGTTCAGTCTCCTTTTAATGGGGAAAATCGTAAAATTAATAAAAACAAAAAAATAAATATTAAATAAAGTCACCAATCATGAAAAACGATGAAGAAACTTGTGAGATGGAAGAAAACTCAAAGGATGTAGTCTATTGAAGATGTTGTTGATAGTAGAAATAAACCCAGTTTATTGAGGATGTAGATGAATTCTTGTGAAGATAATGTTGATAGGGGAAAACGATAATCTTGAAGGAAGTGTTGGTTTTGAAATACAGATGAAATTTTGAAGAGGGTGATCCAAATATTTGGGATAAAATTTATATAAAAAACGTTTTTGAGAATATTTCTCATCTTCAGTTGGATTAAACCACGGCCTTCTAGATACTACCAGGCCTGAACATGGAAAAGATAAAACATTATTACGTCAAACGGGTGGTGCTATTACAGAAGTTAGTTCGACGTCACAATCTTAGTGCTTCAACAATTCAGTAATGACGTCATGTTCAGGCCTGGTAGTTTCTAGGAGGCCGTGATTAAACATTTGAATGGTGAAAACAGTTGAAATAAGAATTTAACAATTGATATAAAGGTGATGAAGCTAAGTTGGTTGTAATTGTTGAGTTATGATTGTTGGCTATTGTATACTAGGGTGATTGTTGTTTAAAAGTAGTGTCCATTTATTGTTTATCTCTATTGATGGTTTGGCTAAATTTTTGTTATTTGTAATGATATTTATTGTTTCTTTAATTAATCTTTTTTTAATTTTCTTCTTTTCCAATGATTTTTGTGTTATTCCAATCTGGTGTGTGGTTTTCTTTGATACAATAATTTACTAAATGGTTGTTTTTGTCTTTGTGGCGAAGTGTTCTTTCATGTTCTTTTAATCTTATTTCTAATTGTCGTTTAGTTTGACCTGTGTAGATATGTTCACAATTTTTACATGGTATTTGATAAATTATATTTCTAGTGTTCCATTTTTCTTTATTATTTTGACTTATTTCTTTGAAATTGATATTTGTGCTATTATTTTGATTGATTGTCGTCTTTAGGTTGGTGGTGGTTATTAATGTTTTAGTTATGTTATTTGTTATTTTTGGTATGATTTTTATGTTTGGTATTTGTTCTAATATTTTTTTCTGTTTGTGGAAAATTTTATTATTGTATTGTATTGAATATCTTTTTTGTTGTTCTTGTTGAATTGGTATAGTTTTTGTTGTATTGTTTGTAAACGCATCTATTAAAATAAAAAAAGATTAATTAAAGAAACAATAAATATCATTACAAATAACAAAAATTTAGCCAAGCCATCAATAGAGATAAACAATAAATGGACACTACTTTTAAACAACAATCAGCCTAGTATACAATAGCCAACAATCATAACCAACAATTACAACCAACTTAATTTCACCATCTTTATATCAATTGTTAAATTCTTATTTCAACTGTTTTCACCATTCAAAAATGTTTAATCCAACTGAAGATGAGAAATATTCTCAAAAACGTTTTTTTATATAAATTTTATCCCAAATATTTGAATCACCCTCTTCAAAATTTCATCTGTATTTCAAAACCAACACTTCCTTCAAGATTATTGTTTTCCCCTATCAACATTATCTTCACAAGAATTCATCTACATCCTCAATAGTCTGGGTTTATTTCTACTATCAACAACATCTTCAATAGACTACATCCTTTGAGTTTTCTTCCATCTCATAAGTTTCTTCAAGATTGGTGACTTATTTATTATTTATTTTTTTGTTTTTATTAATTTTACGATTTTCCCCATTAAAAGGAGACTGAACTCATTTAAATTTAAATTAATCATTTAAACTCCTTAGATCAATAAATCATATTTGTAATTTCAAATTTTGTAATTACAGCGGAAAAATCTTCTCAAGTAATAACAAAGTCTCCAAAAAAGTAATTAAACTAACTTAAACAATAATTTAAAGAATATATCACTGGATATAAATAACGACCATTAACTTGGATAACATTATCAACACGATTCCTCATGTTTTTCAAGAATTGATGAAGCTTCTTTTATCCATGCAATAATTTCTGCAGTTACTCTTTAGACCTTCTATAATGCGATGATTATTATTGTATATATCCAGCCTTTGAGGTTGCTCAAAAAAGAATGCTTGTGTGAAGGTATGTTGGATGATCGTCTACAAGCCTCGAGAACTCATCGTTCTCCAACAATTTACTTGCAATGAAGCCATGGTTGTTCCCGCATCTTGACAAGTGACCTCAGTCTCCTGAAGCCATCCACGCATTCCTTTCGCCAACATTCAGCAACTCCGCTATTTGCATTAACATGTCGTGGCAACGTTCCGTTGTAACTGTTTCCTCGAAGAAACCTAGTCAATAAAATTTCCACCAGCGTAATGAAGTGCATTATGGATTGAGTTTTAAAAATAAACTTCTAAGAGATTTTCAGATTTTTTTTCTGAAAATTCTGAGGCAGATGTGATACAATTGTATGCCTAAATAATACTGAAAGTAGGATATGAACGCCTCTTCGGTTGGCCGTTTCTGGAATTTCATTATAGCCAATGAAATAAAAAGAATTCGATATACTTCCAAGAAAACGAAAAGGAAATCATTACCATATTCATTTACTGACTGATAACTTAGTCCTGTCGCTATTTTAAGATATTCATAAATTTTATTTAGAAGTAAGTTATTGTGCAGAGGTTATTAATACACTTCGTAAAAATTATTTATAAAATTCCCCTTTTTTCATGCTTCTGTCAATTTAACTGAGTAATGATTAGTATTTTAATGAACTATTTGAAATTTTTTTTGTTTTCTTGTTTTCATACTTTCATATTACAGGATAAATTCTCTTATAGCACAGATTCGGTAACATTTGCTTTAACGAACTCGACGTTTTCCTCTTTGAGTTTATTGACATATCGCTTAACTAACATGGTATGTAAAGGTTTCTTTCAACATTTGTTTTGACGAACTCATTTCATATTCAGGTCAGAATTTTTTCAGTTGCTTCGTTCCATTCAAACGGATATTTTATTTCCTTTGCAGAACAGTAGTTGAGACTGGCTTATTGTTAGTTGGCCTAATCCAATATCGGTCTGGTTGAATTAGCAGACATAACAATTACCAACGAAATTACAATTCCACTGGATCTCTGGGGTTGAAGCTCAACAATGTCAAGCTGGAGTCATCCCTTGAGTCGTTTTTGAAATGTTATTTTTTACCTAGAGTTGTATCCCTTCAGCTCTATAAGAATAGAGGAAAATGTGGTAATGTGGCCTACTGGTGGTAAATTGGCCCTCGAGCCTAATAAATCAATTATTAATGCCATCTACGAAATAGGTAGAATATCCAATAAAGCAATAACAGATTGCAAAATTTAAGGTATACGACGTGCTCCCTAAGACGCACCCTAATCTCCGGTGTCAATTTCAAAGTACTATAGTATTAATGGAAGCACTCCTGGAAGTCCGAAGGTTGTAGAGTGTTTAAGACCAGTTGCGATTCCAGTAGGATATTTTCAATGGAGTCAAAACTTCGCCTTTTACTTTTAACGAAGGGGAAGAAATCGCAGGGGGCTAGGTCAGGAGAATAGGGAGGTGTCAGGAACCCATCACAACGAGCGAGGTGTATGCGGGGGCGTTGTTATGTGGAGTAACCAGTCTTTGTCCTTCCACGACTCGGGTCATTTGCGAGAAATTTTCCCTCAGTCTCTTCAAAACCTCGCAGTAAAACGTCCTGTTGACTGTCTGACTAGGTAGAATAATTTGGATATTCGCAGAAGCACGAGAACACGCTGCAACACAAACCCGAATAACTCACAAATAAATGCCCTACGATTACGAAACCTGGCAGAGCTCCGATATTTTGGGTAGCACCTCATAGATATCGCTTCCTGTTGACTCATCTGTCAGTAAAATGGTATTATCAACGCACGTAAGTGATGAACCATCTATGATATATTGAAGATGAACTCACGTTAGCTTTTTCCAAGACCTTATTATCAGAAACGATGACTAAGCCCAACAATCAGAAGCGGAGTATCCTTATCCAATTTTTAAATTTGTTTTCTCAATTTATTTCCCTCACCCCCCCCCCCCTTACTTAGCTATTCCCACACACTACAAGGCGTTCTTCACATATGGTTGGTGGACAAACACAATTCTTAATATGCTATCATTTAGGCAGGATACTCCGCTTCTGATTGGTGGGCTTAGTCATCGTTGTTGTATTGTCAGTGCCCTTCATCGTAGTCTTTGTATACCTTTGCCTGTGATGATGATGGAATATTGAAACGCGTCGGCGTTAATAAAAATGTAAACCGTGTTGCTTTATCCAGTCCCAAAACTTTTATTTAATTATATCAGCAGCACTAGACCCATAACGGATTACGTAGATCTTAATATTATTGTTTGTCACACCGAGTGCTTTCTTTAATTCCGCCACCCGTTGTTGTTCATAATATAGCCACCGTGTTTTGTATTCAACATTTTGCTTGCATCATTTTATTTGGTAGTGATTGCGGTCGTAGCCGTAACCGAGGCCGTGGTCTCCGTTGTTAGAGGGCATGTTGTCCATGGTAAAGGCGTTGTACGAGGGAGAAGCAATCGTACCAGAGCCCAGAGAGCGGCTGCACCTACGACCAGGGCAGAAAAGGAGGAAGTGATTCCTAATCGGAAGTTGCCCTTAACCTTAACAGAATACCTGAAACATGGACGTCAAAGGTAGCATATGTGAGCTCATAGTGATTGTGCCGGATCAGAAGGATATTATTATGTCTGTAATTTCTGCCGTAAAATAAAATAATGCAAACGCAGAGTGCCCTTTTGCAAGAATTAAACTTTAATTATTTTGATTTGGTAATTTTTAATTTTTTATGTTCATTTTAGTTCAGAAAAAACTCGTCTAAGTTTCATTGTTAGATAATCATAAATGATACTTACTGATTTCAACGTTTTGACTATTGACTGTTGATTTTATTCTTGAGTTTAATGTAATATTTTTCCATAAATTTAAAATGCCCCCCCCCCCCCCCGGGCCCCAATACCCACACTTGAGCTCATCTGAACAAAAAAAAAAGATTATTAAAAAATTTTGAGCATTTATTTATTTCAAAAAATGGTACTTCATGTCAACATCTGATTTTAGGATAGCTTATAACTTTTTATTAAAAAAAAAATACAAAAGGGGGGCGCACATTATCACCTTTTCCTGTATTAATAAATAATAAGTACACGATTGAAAATTTCCGGAACAGTAGTACAAGACTACACCCCCTATCGAAATAAACATACATTAAAGTAAATCAATATTGCGCTTAGGAAATGAAAAATGAATTAAAAAAACATTAAACACGTGCGGAAAAGCAAACACCGAAGTTCAAATTTTGAAGTTCAAACAAATGTAAATAGCGGAATTCCGTTCCTGCCTTCCCACGCTAACTCGTTCAAGGTTTCAAAACCTTTCAAGGTTTTAATAGATAATCCCTTTTTCTCTGCCAATAATCTTTGTGTAAAAAATAAACAAACAGAGAAATGCCTCTTTAATCTACAGAAAAACTCAGGCTTAAGAAAATTAAAACATTGCCACGTTCTACATACATTCCAGGGTTCATAGCGATAATGCATGCGCTGTCAGTTATTTTCCAAACCTCCGTTCCCGTCATCGATCCAATGTTTCCAACGTTTAAGTGGAACCTAAAAGCAGAATGGACAGTATTTACCGGAATGCGGCGGCGCACTGGGCCTATCATGACCCCTCTTATTGCTGGAATGCCTGGAAGTGACGGCCTTTCATCAAGTCACAGAGAAGTCATTTGGAGCAGGGATGCCATGAATCTCCCTTAAATAATTCGTGATCCCGTCTTAAGATATGTGATCGCTACTGATATCTTAAGCCTTAGGCACCAGCCCATTTAACTTAATGGATAAAGTGGCCATGACGTAGATCTAAATCTTGAACTGATTTTATAACAAGAGCTACAGAATCTACAAAAGGCTAAAATCTTAAAGAGATAAGAAAGATAAACCGTGAAATTGAAACATCTGAAAAGAATGAACGAGGTATCAAATACGGGATACGTATTTCGAAGTTTCTGCGTTCATTCTCAGCAGGGGAAGCGAGACTAAAAAGAAACCTAAAAACCAATGAAAATGAATTCAAAGAGAGGGAACGGATAACATGGCTACATACCTAAGGGAAAAGTCAAAAGTTTCCAAAAAAGGGGAATAAAAAGAGTCAGTAATAAAATACAAAGAAAATCAACGGCATATCATCCTGACAATAGGGAGAAAACCAAAAACCTAAGATTTCAAATGAAACCAACTCTGGGATTGGCCCTTTGTCAGTACTTAACAACTTTCCATAATCCCTTTTATAGATTCCAATCCTCTCAATTTAAATGATAGAGCTAAGTACTTCAGTATTACCTAACCTAACACTGTGGCTCGTTTCTATTCTAACACTCGACCCTCTGACTTACTATATTTCATATGAGCGAAATGGTACTCAGTTAAATAGTAAAATGTAATTGGATAAGGAACTTTAACAAGGATCATTGTATAGAGGGCAAAATGTTTATGGTTTAGACAGTGATTATAGGAGTGATTTCCAGTGGACTTTTGATATAGTTCGAAATCTAACCCTATCGTTCATTAATTCTAATGGGTCAAGGTTTATTAATGGGAAAAATTATATTAATGCATAAATCTACAACCCCTGGGAAAAGGTTTTTGTATTTAAGTAAACAACCTTTTATCATTCTACAAAAGGTTTATTTTGTCATTAATATGAATGTGTAGATTGCTTTCAAAATCCTACATCAAGTTTTTGTTCCATTGTCTATTAATAGAAAGCTTTTTTTTGCTGCCAAATATGACACTTATTTGTCCTACAACATTATTACTGTATTACCTGGAAAAATTATTTTGTTTAACGCCTTCCTCTCCAAGTAAAATGTGAGTAGTCCAAAAAGATAGCTTATTTAGATTTTCTAAATTTTACTACTATAGGAAAGAGGAAACACTGAGTTGTAGTACAAATAAATCAGCGCCCAGAAAGCATAACAGTGACAATTTTAAACAAAAAATTGTTGAATGAAGCAAACAGGTGTTTCTCTGCTACTCAACTGTCCTTTAAATACCATTAACCACATCTGGAGGTAATTTCAAGAAACAGGAACTGTAAAAACCCAACCACGATCAGGACGTCCTCGAACAACATCAAAGAGGGATTATCGAAAGTTACGATCAATTTGCAAAAAATGAGAAAATTGCTTTCAAATCAAATGAATACTGAATGGTCAAAGTCAGGTGTCAACGTTTGTGAACGTACAATAAAAGACAGGCTTCATGAGATCTGATACAATTATAACAAATCTAGAACTAAACCATTCCTTACAAAAAAGCACATGCGAGAAAGAGTACAATGGGCTAAACAGCATTTCCAATAGGCTGAAGATGCATTGAAAAGTTTAATCTTCAGGGATGAATTGAATAGTTAGATCTTTCCTCTGAAAACCAAGCTTCCCCAGAATTTGATGATTTGGGGTTGCATGTCATATAAAGCGCCAGGCAAGTTATTTATTCTGAAGACCACAATGAATGGTTTAGAAAACATTTTACTGCATACAATCGAAGATCAGTTTCAGGATGCTGAAGTCGTCTTTCAACATGACAGTGCTTCATGTCACAAAGTAAAGTCCGTCACCACGTTTTTGTCAGAAAGGACAGTGAAGTGTTAAATTGGCCTGAAAACTCACCGGATCTTAATCCAGTAGAGAATGTATGACATCATTTGAAAAAAATGATTACTGAAAAAAAAAACAACCAACAAGGAAGAACTTAAAGCCGCCAAGTTGGTCTGAAATAGATGCAAACATCTCTCGTAAATTGATTGAATCCATACCACGACGACTTACTGCAGTTATTAAAGATTTATGAAGAGAAACAGAATATTAGTAAGGAATTCGTTTTCCTGTCCGGCATGTGTACACGAAAACTTTTTCCCAACCCTGCTTCAATACGTAAATTTTTTCCAGGTACCTTTGACAATAAAAATGTTGTAGGACAAATAATTGACATTGGAAAACAAAGAAGGTTTTTCGTTAATGAACAATAGCACAAAAAATGTGTGTTGAATTTTGAAATCAATGTCAGTGACAAAATAAGCATTTTGTAGAATAATAAAGGGTTTTTCACTAAAATACGAAAACTCTTTTTTCCAGGGTTTGTAAAAACGGAAAAAGGCTATTGATTTCAAATGTCACAGGAGAAAATGCTGCTAGGAAATTGGAATGGCTGTTCCCGGGATCAACTTATAAAATTTGGAATTAAATTGGAAGAAATTCTATCCCTACATGCCCAAGTTAAACGGATATATCATTAACTTTTTCGAAATTAACTTTGGAAAAAGAAAGGAGGCTCCAAGGTATCCTATAG
Organism: Rhysida immarginata; assembly: GCA_023313115.1. Lineage (NCBI taxonomy): Eukaryota > Metazoa > Arthropoda > Chilopoda > Scolopendromorpha > Scolopendridae > Rhysida > Rhysida immarginata. Next base: position 292,566 of record JAHWFO010013986.1, read on the forward strand.
TAATTGTGAACTGTTAGACTACGTTCGCACTACGAAACTAGTTACAAATAGAACTAGTTTCTTTTCTGGTTCCAGGTGAACCAGTTCTAATTGAACACTAGTTTTATCATCCTCCTGTTCGCACTGGAAATCCTGTTTAGAGGTGGAAATCCAGTTCTAGACACAACAAATAGAGCGTGCCCTGGAATGATTAATGCTTCTTCATCGTTATTTAAAGATGGCGCTTTTTGTTTTCCAAATTTAGTTTCGCCATCTTTCCACTTTTCTTGATTTGTTTGAGATTGAGAACACTGTTGTTCGGTAGGCATTGTGTATTTTTAATCCGTGATCGTATCGCTATTCGTGAAGACTTATGGGAAAACTACCCAGAAGTCTTTGCATGAACAAGCACTCTCCAGCCCCAGATCCAGTTTGAGAAACTGGGGTTGGAAACCCCAGTTCCAGAGCCGAAAGAACTAGTTATTCTTACACCCAGTTTTGTTCGCACTTCACTGATAAAACTAGTACCTCTGATAGAACTAGTTTCTTTTGGATAGTGCGAACGAGCCTTTACGCTGGGGAAACCAGAACAAACATTAAAGTAAATTACCAAGTTTCATCTGCTTTTAAGATTAAGGTCTTTAATTTTCGAAAATAATTCGAAAGTTTTTTAACTAAGAATCTTTGATCTCGAATGTGGGATCAAATATTTGTAACTCTTTAGTAAGAAAATTGATACCTTGAAAGGTGTAGAAGTAAAATAGGAGACTGCCTCATGAATTTTAGGCAAACGATACAATTTTGGGATTAAGAAAGCTTCTTTCTTCTGAATCAGTAAAATATACTGTCTGGTTGTAATTTGAACTCCAGTAATAAACTAAGATAAAGAGCTTTTTAAACTTTGGCGTGAGTAACATTATTGATCAGAGAAGTAGTCGGACTAACGAAAATAACTTACGTTTTCAATTAAAGACAGTATTTCCCCTTTAAACTTTAATAAACCGCAGGCATTTCGAATGAAAACTTTGCTTGAATTTAGACAATTTCTTTTCTAAAGCTATAACCTTAGATTCGTATTTCATATTGGTTGGTCTCTTTGGACTTGTTTAAGAACACCCAAAACAAATTTAGTAAGAATTTAACTTATAGGAATTAAGTTTTAAAACGGAAAGCTTGATGAACAGATTCTCGCAAATGATTTCCAAATTTAAACACTTAAGGTGCGTCCAATAACTACAAACTCACAAGGGAATCCCTCGAACATGTATGTCACAGATTTCCACCAAATTGAAATATGTTACTCAATTGAAGCTACAATAGATGCTTGCACAATAAGAGTGCGAAATTTTGTTTCTTTCAAAATAAACCACGCAAACGAAAAAAATTGAGCACACAGTCATACAAGGACTCCAGTGTTAAACCGGTGAATGTGTATTAATGCGCTTAACTGAATGGCTTCTCAAGTTTAAAAATAGATTATTACAACTAGCCAATTGCCTTTCAGTACAAAATGGCTAGAGTAATTAATAACCATTTCTTTAATTTATTATTTCATTTTATTAAGTAATTCGGTAATCAAACACGGGTCTGGCTTCATGTGCAACGTCGAGTAATACGTTGCGTTGGTGAGGGGGTATGTATCGCGGTGCTTTATAATTTTAAATAAAAATAGTATTCATGGATGACTACCTCATCTTATAAATTATTTCGAGACGAATAATTGTACAGCAAAATTAAGGTTTTACGCTTAATAACAGTGCTCTAACTGCAATTCTTTGGCGATCGCCGTTAACAAGTTTGCTTCCCCTCTTTCCGCCATGTTTGTTGAACTCTGCGCACTTCCGGAGCGCTTCACTGCCGCGCAATGCTATCGCTTCCACGGTGTGCTTGCGCGTAAAAAAAGGCTATGTGGGGTTCCCTTGTCAGTTTGCAAGGTGTCGCAAACGTGTCGTATATAGTAAAATTTGAGTACATATATACCCCAAAAATGGTACAATCCACTAACTTAACGTATAAATATTTTGAACATTTGTGCATTAAAAAGTGATCTGTGAACACCATAGACGCCCAAACTACAGTGCCTAAAAATAACAATATAAACTATTTAGGTAAATGTAGTGTGGAACAATCATATTCTTCATTAATAGTCTGTTATATAAAATGAGTATTTTATTAGATCTTTGGATTTTGCTTGATAGATTACATTATGCCACAAGGCAAGCGTTTAACTGATCATGAAAAGGGTAAAATTGACGCCCTTTCCACCATTATTTGTCGTTGCATGAAAATTATGGAAGAAAAAAAAGATCAGAAAGGCCACATAAGATGACGGTACGACAAAAACACGACGTTGTAAACGCTTGGAGAAAGAATACGACATCTTATAGTAAATTAGCTGCAGATCAAACTCTGCCAGTTTCAAAATCAACTATTGGAAACATCGTAAAAGCTTATGGTGTTGACATCACACCATAAACAAAAGCGCAGGTCAAAGACAAAATGTCCTGGCAAGAAGATTGGAAAACGGTCATCTTTAGCGATGAAAAAAAATTAATTTAGATGGCCGAGACAGCTGGAGGTAATATTGGAACAGCATAAGAAAAGAATCAGAACTCTATTCGAAACGACAAGGTGGAGGTGGTTCTTTGATGGTGTGAGGAACATTCAGCTGGCATGTTACAATTTCATTAGCTTTTCTGAGTGGACGAATAAATGCTGTAAAATATCAGAACAGGCTAGAAGAAGTGTTATTTCCAAATACCAACATAACTGCAGGCCAAACGTTTTTATCTCAACAAGTGCTAAAAACCTATTCATGTAGAAGAAAGCTCTAAAGAGTGGTTTGAACAAAAACAAATCATCCTTTTTGGATTGGCCGGGATGTTCGCCGGATATTAATCCTATGGAAAATGTTTGGAGTGTTCTTGCAAGAGATATGTATGCTAGTGGAAAAGTGTACAAGAGCATTGAAAGCTTAAAAACAGCTGAACCTCGGCCTGGAGACAAATTCCAAAGACTGGTACGATAAATGCCAGATAGAATGTTTAAGGTTATACAAATGTGAGGAGGTCCAACTGAATATTATCTGAATTTATAATTACTGGACGGACCCTATGTTCAGCAAATTTTTGATTTTTTAACTTTAGGATTTTGGAGTTTTTATAGATTTAGAGAAAACATCTAGCTTATATATTGGGTACAAAAATAATATCTGTTAAAAATTTAAAAAAAATAATAAAATATAAAAAAAACAGCCTGTGGAATTGAAAAACATAAATAGTCCATAATTGTGTACCTTTGGCCATTCATTTCTTTCTTTATCTGGATGATTCCGAAAATCATTCAGAAATCAAACCTAGGGCTTTTTCGCTGAAATTCCTAAGGAATTACCCGAAGTTTTTCTCCTAGACTGAGAACACTTTATTTATTTTTCCCCCTATATCGGTCCACTATTCGGTAAGGTCATAGTGCTATGGAAATTCTATAGCAGAACAATTTTCAATAGTAATTATGTTCATATTGCATGAATCAGTGAATTTTCATATGATCAAATGGATCGGAGGATAAAGTATTTGAGAGCCATAAAGACTGAGGAAATTGACATAGTAGATTCTGAACAAGCCAGGAGCCAAGGAAGAATCCATAAAGATTACTGAACCGAAGACCCTCATTATAATGGAAGAGCATCAAAAAACGAAAGAAATGTCCTTTCATATTGGCACACTAAGCTTTTTCTGGCAGTTGTTCACCCTCTACTAAACAAACAAGGAAATAAAACTCTTACTGTTTTGCCTTGTTATTCTTCCTCGCAAGAAAAATGTGCATAATAAGGATAACAGGAGCAATTGGCTCCGAGGAGAATTTGTTCATTGCATTGTGGTAAAAAAAATCGGACTCATTTTCTGTCTCGCTTAGGGATACAAAAGAAGTAAACGATAATAGCTACAATTTGTAATTTCTTAAAAGTTGGGTAATATTTTACCTAGAATGAAATGTACACTGCCGGCACAAAAAATGCAACACACGGAAGGAGTGGGCTATTTTAATAAATAAAATGCACAAGAACATAGTGTGGGTGGCATACAACATATGATTTACGTTTCAGCACGTTATGTACACAGGATCCTGGTACAGCGTGTCCCAAAAGTCTCATAAAAACAATTTAATATGCCGTATACGCTCCACGAGCATGAATTCAGGCCTCGACTCTTGCATGCATATGGTTGTACAGATGCTAGATATCATACTGGAATACACTGTTGTAAGCGTCCAGAATTTGTTGACACAATTGTGCAACTGTTACGACTAGTATGCTGTGACCGCGGATATACCATGCCATCATGTCCCAAACATACTCAATTGGAGCAAAAGTCTGAAGATTATGCTGGCCAGGGAAGTCGAGCCACATTTTAGAGAGCTTGTAAGGTAGCACGAGCAGTGTGTGGGCATGTGTTATCCTGCTGGAACAGCAGATTATCCTCCTGTTGCATGAAAGGCAGGAGAACGGGTTGAACAATCTCCTGTACGTACTTTGCGCTGTTCTATGTCCCATTCAGAAACACCAAGGATGAATGGGAGTTGTAACTGATGGCACCCCGTACCATTACGCCAGGAGTTAGACCCGTGTACCGTTGACAAATGCACTATGGAAAATGTCGCTCTCTTTGTGGTCTTCGTCACACGCGTTGACGTTCAACACTTGGGTGCAAGCAGAATCTGCTCTCATTGCTGAAGACAGCAGGCCTCCAATGAGCTCGCCAGTTAGCTCTTTCGCGACACAACGGCAAACAACGATGTTCTTGCAGAAGTGGTCGTCTGGCGAGACGGACACGTGATTGCAGTCCTACAGCAAGTAAACGTTTGCAAATGGTCCGTCTTGATCCGATTGGTGTTATTTTGGCCCTTATCTCTGCCGTGGATGCTGCTGCCAATCAATATCCTCTTTTTATCAAAGTATTGACTGGCAACTGCAAAAAATTGTATAACATGGTGCTGCTACAAAATTTTCCGTGTTGTTACATACTCTCTGTAGACTAATCTACGAGGGTAAGTCAATATATAAGTCACAAAATGGCACAGAAATGAAAGTTGGTTTATTTTTCAACGTAATCTCCATGAACATTTAGACACTTGTCCCAACGTTTAAAGAGTCCCTCGTTTGTGGGAAGGTTTGTGGTTGGGTCGTAGCCAGCTGGTAACCTCCAGACAGACCTCCTCCATATCCTGGAACCGGTGACCACTGAGGTGATTCTTCAGTGGGCCGAAGAAGTGAAAGTCGGATGGTGCCAAATTCGAACTGTAGGGCGGATGTCTCAGTCGCTCCCAACCTAGGGACCGTATGTGAGCTACTGTGGTATTGGCACTGTGTGGACGAGCATTGTCATCCAACAGAAGAACTCCATCTCACTTTCAAAACCTGGCTTTCGTGGATGAAGATTTGTTTCCTTGTGCACTTGCTCGGCATATTTGCCCTGCGCCCACAGAAATCGAATTAAGCCCGTTGTTCATCACAGGTACAATCAGCTAAGATACCTGAATCTTATCCACATGACACTCGAATGACTCACCGCCGCACGAGAACATGACCTTACATTACACGGTGGTGCTGCCACCTTTACCGACACTTATGTAAAGGATCATTGCAACGACCGATACTCAAGTTCATATTTCATTTTGTGACTTTTCGTATTTAAACGTGGGTTTTCAAATGGCGGCGAATTATTTTGTAATGTTTAATATTTCAAAGCCTATTATTTACCATTGAAGTTTGAAAATGCTTTAAAATATGCTCGTATGTATTCCCAATGACGCGTATTAATTTGGTAATTTATTATTCCAGCCTATTGATAAATGCATGTTATTTTGAAAACGTTGAAGTACAAAGGGGTTTGATAAGTATCATATTTGTATTTTCTGATGCGAGTCACAAAATAAGCGGTAAAAATAACATTAAAACAGGTAAAAGCCAAATTGACAAAACGCACACACACTTACTTTTCCTCGGAGATTCAAGGATGATTGTATAATGTAAAACATTCAAAATACGCAATTTATACTAATTTATGCTTTTCTGTAATGCGTGTCATAATTAATAAAATTTGCCATCTTTAAATATAGAATATTCTATATTTAAACATTCTAAAGTAGACTTTCCCTATTGCCAATCGATTGCAAACCTGGTCTGGCTCGCGAATGGTTAATTAAATACGACGAATTAAATAAGTGCACAAAGTTGATAAAGTAGCCGCGTGCAGTGATGGGACGATATAAGATTCTGACGAGTGTATAACTATAATCTGAACAAAGAAACACCAAATTAGTGCAAAACATGATTGAAGATGAGGAATGACTGAATAGAAACTATAAGTGAAGGTTTCGGACTTGAGTTTTTAAGTTGGTCTTTCATCACTCAGAATGAAAATAGATAAATCGTCTAGACAGATAAATCTTAATTTATTTTATGAGTTACTTAATGAAGTGTTTATAGGTTTACTAACCCTAATTTCCCTAAAGTAAAGAAGAATATTTTTTCTAAGAATATTTTTTCACCTGTAATTAAACAAAAACCCAATCGTTTTTTTCACAATTGGAAAAAAACCCAACAAATTTTCTTCTCAGAAAAAAAATTCAGCCGAGGTTTAGCAAACCGAAGCATGCCAACGATATAGTGGAGGGTAGCTGGGTTTCCAGTTATGAATATTAGTAACTAGATAAGCAAAGAAGTCTGACGAATAAGCTGTCATGGACAGATGGCCACGACAATAACTGGAAACTTTATCAATTATACCTCCACAGAAGATGCTGAGTTAAAGACAAACGAGGCTGCCTTGCAAATAAGCCTTAAGCAGGGCGAACAGTCCAGGTAATATACAGGTATTGGACATTGAAACTTAAACACCTTCGCAAATAGCACTGGATACCCCCAGGGCTGAATAGAAC
>JAHWFO010013986.1:299883-310985 GCA_023313115.1 Rhysida immarginata
TCATCAAAATTGACATATCTGCTTCGGTTCAAAAAATAAAAGGGGGGTTCAGACTTTTGTATTCACCCTGTATATGTTACCAGCAATGTGTGAAAGGGCTTTATTGTATAGAATGCCTGGAGAATATATACAGTAGCGCTCAGAAAATAAGGCACGAGTACAATTTTTGGCTTTTATTCTAACAGAACAATAAGACTTGCGAGTTTTTTCAACAAGTGGCAGATGACATGGAAATACAACTTTATAAACAAAAATATCTCAATTCTTTTATAACATGTTACTGTAAAAAATTAAATTGTCTTTTATGTGTGTTCAAAAAATAAGGCACTGGTTAAATTTTGATACATATTTCATACCAAACATGTTGCAAATCTGAAACAAAAGTGAGAAATCAAAGGAGATGATGTCATACATTAGTACTTACTCTTGATAACAACTGGGCATCTGCTAGGCATAGAATCGACTAACCATTCTTCTTGAAGCATTTGAAAATTTTCATCCAAGTTAGATGCCTTTTTGTCTTTGCAGCGACGAAACAGAACCTCCCAGAGATGTTCGATGAGTTTGAGATCAGGGGACTGCGATAGCCAGTCAAGTACTCGAACTTATTTGGAAGCCAGATAATGCTTAACAAGGTTGGACGTGTGTTTGGGGTCGTTGTCGTGTTGGAATAGATAGCCTCTGGGCATGCAGTTTTTTCCGTGGGGATGCATGTGGTTCTGTAGAATATCTCTGTACATATTCTTATCCATAGTACCAACAACACCCACAAGAGGGCCTACCCCACTTCTACTAATACAACCCCAAACCATAAGAGATCTTCCTCCATGCTTCACTGTGGGCACTCGGTATTTTGGATTGAAACACTTGTTCTTGGGGCGTCGAATATACTGTATTCCGTCTGTTCCAAAAAGAAGAAACTTAGATTCGTCATTCCAGAGGATTTTCGCCCATTCGTTGGAGTTCCAGTGCTGATACTTCTTTGCAAAGGCAAGTCGAGCCTTCCTGTTCGCTGCTGTAACGAGAGGTTTCTTTGCAGGACGGCTACCATTCAAGTCTGCTTCTACTAGACGCTGTTTTGTTGTGGAAACACTAACTTTAACTCCATGAGCCTCTTGCATTTCAAATGTTCAAATCCACTGCTATAAGTCTGGGCTGAGCTTTCGATAACCAACAAAGCAGTCTATCTTCCTTTCCTGTAGTAGTATGTGGTCTTCCTGATCCAGGCTTTCGTTGGAGGTCTCATAGGTTGAATAATATTTCTTACTGTACTTTTTGGAACATCGAAAGCAGATGCAATGGTGTTGTAAGATTTCCCCTCCTCAGCGGCTTTTGCAATTGCCTTCTGGACCTTCAAATCCAGATGTACCCTTTGATTTGACATTTTCCTATAAAAATTGAAGGAGTATTATGTTACAGTTTTTTTTATTCATTTTCTGGTGACAATGGACACTTTTTTTTTTTTTTTTTTTTGTTTTTTTTTTTTTTTTTAGCAAAAATGACCTGTGCTTTATTTTTTGAATGTCACCAAACCAGCAAAAGTATATGTTCAGTTTTTGTATGAGAATTATCTCCCAATTGTCTGGGTCTTAAGAAGTGTTTCACCTTTCTACACCATCCTTTAAAATATTGGTTCAGTCCGATAATCGTTTTTAAATTTACATAAAAAATTGTAGTCGTGCCTTATTTTCTGAGCGCTACTGTAGAATGCCTGACGTTTTTAGGCAAAGTATAAAAATGTCTGTTTTTTTGTGATTATGTTGGATACTTTTCTTAAGCATTACCTAGGTATATACATAATGACAAGTACACTATAGGCAAAGTATCAAAACACGCCTTTATTTTTGATAATGAACGAAGAACTGCGACATAAAGTAAAGGATGTTCTTACCAGTTACAAACGAAAGCAGAAGTGGCGTTTAACTACTTACTGCAACAAGGAAGGCTTGAATGGCATTTTGAATTACACTTAATTTTCTTTTTCGCACAAAAACACTTCATGTTTTGGCATTTGGTTTTTGCACATCATGCACCTCACGAATCCTCCTTGACCGCGTCCTGTGGACTGAGAGGCAGCAACAGATCGGAGATCTCTTTCGTAGTCATAGACGTCTTCAGAGATATTCTACCTTGGGACATACAGTGATTCCACAAGGTTTGACACTTACTTTTTATTTTTCAAGCTTGGCTCACAAAAATACAATTTAGTATCATGACGGCAATAAAGTTCTTTCAATATTTTTTCGCCTTCCCCATGTCCAACGGCCAAATCAGCTTCATGAAATACGTCAAATAATTCAGAGTACATGATATAAAAATGAATAGTGCTGATAATATCATTACTTTTGTTCTCTACTACCATTACATCATAGCGTTTCAGCAGCCAGTAATGCCGTGGTTCCTTCTTAGTAATCGTCTTAGCTTTTTTCACATCGTCCACTACTTTTGACGAAGAATACATCTTACATTTCGATACTGGGATGTCACGCTTAAATCGTGAATGTCACAAAAAGTGTTAATCACGAGAACTTTATTAACGTGAAAACTATTAATGATAGAAGAATGAACGACATTGCATAGTGTGTAAAACAAAGCATGTTCTAGACCTTGGTTGACTTCGTGCTGACGTCATCGGCTGATGCAATCGCAGTGCAAATTTGAATCAGAAAATCTGCTCTGTGGCGGATATTAATTTAGTCTGGCTCCGGCTTCCTCAGTGCTAGCACGACGTTAGGTGTAATTTGTTTTATCTTTTTGCGCTTTATGAAATAGCTTAAAAATTAAACCTCAATATTTAATAGTGTCTAAGATATCGGCCTTCAAAGTGTGGAAATTTCGCATAAATTACAGGATTTCCAAATTTATGTATAATAAACACCAGAAAATTTATAGAAACCGTCACAGGAAAACAGATCGAGAGATGGGGAATCCATGAAGACCCGGATGTCTAATCCTGAGCGTCAATGGGCTCAGCAGGAACGCCTCAAAGTTGAGGCGTCGCGTCGCCACGGTGAACTACAGCCCACCACTCATTTCGACGCAAATAACTTATCTGATGACATAAACGTGTCAAGGCGGTGTTGCGATCTTCAGAAATATTAAGGTCCCTTTCACACGAGGCCACCATGGTGGCGCGGCCATGGTAGTGCGGCCAGGTCGTTACACTGCTGACAGTTGAACCTTTCACATGTGGTGGTGAGGGCGCCAGTGGACGCGTGGCCAGAAGAGGGGATGTGCTCAAGACGCGATTCCTCGAGCCACCAACTTGGTGGCGCGGCCACGTCGTTAGACTACGTTCGCACTACGAAACTAATTACAAATAGAACTAGTTTCTTTTCTGGTTCCAGGTGAACCAGTTCTAATTGAACACTAGTTTTATCATCCTCCTGTTCGCACTGGAAATCCTGTTTAGAGGTGGAAATCCAGTTCCAGACAACAAATAGAGCGTGCCCTGGAATGATTAAGGCTTCTTCATCGTTATTCAAAGATGGCGCTTTTTGTTTTCCAAATTTAGTTTCTCCATCTTTCCACTTTTCTTGATTTGTTTGAGATTGAGAACACTGTTGTTCGGTAGCCATTGTGTATTTTTAATCCGTGATCGTATCACTATTCGTGAAGACTTATGGGAAAACTACCCAGAAGTCTTTGCATGAACAAGCACTCTCCAGCCCTAGATCCAGTTTGAGAAACTGGGGTTGGAAACCCCAGTTCCAGAGCCGAAAGAACTAGTTCTTCTTACACCCAGTTTTGTTCGCACTTCACAGTAGAGCCTTTCACACGAACTCGCGCCACCACCATTGTTGGGGAGTTGAGGAAAGGGGGTTTCCATAGCAACGATTCGTTTGCGGCAACGTGAACAGAGGGTGACTCATTTCCGGTGGCCGCGTTGGAGGCAGGAAAATCTGAACACGCCACCAAGAAATGTTTTACCAAAAAGAGTGGTGGCGCGACTCTGGTGGCGTCGTGTGAAAGAGGTCTCCCTCTTTAACCGAATGCGAACCTATACTGATAGACTGGTCAAACTATAGACGACTGATTGACGCTGGTATGGTTAAGGTGTTGTACAATGGTGTGAGATTTTTATTAGGCAGTGTTTATATTCATCCTAATGTGTCGATATGGAAATGTTGTTGTTATATCCACCAACAACTAGACTAATCAGTGACAACATGGAGGTGGATACTGATGTGCCGATTATTATAGTTGGCCACTTTAATATAAACGCTGGATTAAATTTACACGCTCTTAGCTTTATGAAGAAACATTTCAATTTAGATTACATGCCCATTGAATCACCTACTACATTGGGTGGCAGTACTAGAGATTTGATGTTTGCGCAAAATATTGATTCTAGTCTGTTGCCATTTGTATCATAATTCTCTTATCATAGAGAATGACCTATAAATAATGTCTGGTTAAAAATTTATGATATATTGCAAGTATATTCGTTGTTTGAACATTTTATGTCGGAAATTAAATTTCTTAAATTGTGTTGTACAAAATTATTCCTTATTCGCCCATGTGGCCACAAGACGTATTCTACGACTTAAGTAGCCGTTCAATTTATTTTGGTAATTATTAGTGACTAGCGGGAGTATTCTATACTCTGACCGCTGGCCCTTTGGGAAATATAGAATGCTTAGGAAATGTGTGAAATATAAACCTTTTCATACTTTGCCCACAAACTTTAGTCATTCTATATATTCCCTGAGTATTCTATACAATGCCGAGTTTAACACATTGCCGGTAACATATACTCTATATAAAGAACTACTAGTCAAATTAATGGCAAAAAAGAATGTACCACATGCTAATCAAGGAAACGAGGGGGAGTAAGAATGAGCTGAAAAAGTCCCAAAATGTCAAAGGGAAAGGCACTTTTTTTTTAATATAATATTCTGGAACACCATTATAGGGCAAGTGCTTTATAGAAAAGAAAGTTGAGATTGAGGATTAACTATAAAAGAGGAACGCAACCTATCAACGATATGAAAAATGCATAAAACTATAAAAGACTTTTAGAAGATGGATGTGTACGAATAATAATACAAATGCAATACATGACGATTTAAAGGCGACTCGTAATCAAGTGAAAGCAATTCGTGCTCTGCAGGGATTGCTAACTTTATTCTAATCACGACAGAAATTAATCTGAATTTTTAAAAATTGGAGGAAATAAGTTTTTTTTTTATAGAGCATGAAAAAAACCTGAAGGACGAATTTTGAAACGAGAAATGGAAAATTAAATGAAATAAAAAAAAAAAAGGAAATTAAATTGCAGATGCAAAATGTAATGACAAAAAAAAACAAACTGCTGAGCATCTGTTTAAAAAAGACTGAAAATAGGAAACTGCAGGAAAAAAAATATGACAGTATACATTTTCATTACGGAAATTAATTATTATTGTTTAGTGGAGTTGGTTGGTTCTGATTAATTTTTAAATTCAGGATTTGATGATTATCTAGCTTATTCTGAACTTATCATTAGATGTTTTAAATTTTAATTTTGTAGTCTACTTAAGATGAAAATTACTAATTGGGGTTTGAGTTTAATTTAATATTATTAATTAGACATAAGACTTGAGTTCATTTAGAAAAATTGTTTTTTTTTAATATGGTGTTAAATTAAGATTATGACAGTTTATCAAAAGCAGAAATATAAAATTCAACAGAAGAAAGATTTGAAAAAAGATAATATACAAAGATATGAAATAAGTTGAAAATGTGCAGTAAGAAAAAAAAAATTAGATACGGATAAAAAAAAGGAAAGACGTAGTAGGATAATGTTAAAAAAACAGCTTAGAAAGATAGGGAAAAAGAAGTAAACAGCAATATAAGATTATAATTACAACATGAAAGTTAACGTTTGGATAAAGAGTAATTAGGAGACTTAAATCAGGGGTGGTCAAATTTTTTTTCGTGTAAGAGCTACTTTTTATTTTCTGAAACACTGGCGATCGACTAATATCGACTCTGTTTCTGTGGAGTTGGTGAATGATTATAATATGTAATAGACCTTGACGTTTGGCCATCTCTGCCTTATATGAAAGAAGGAAATAGATAATCCGAAATACAAAAAAGAAGGCTAAAACTTGGATGAAAGTCTACAAAGCACTTCTAAGACGTAAACTAACAAACCACCAGGAGGAGACAGTATACAAAGAGCTCAAAAATACAATAAAAATTGGCTATTAGACTGGTGCAAAACTAATGGCCGATGTGTAGTGACTACTTTAAAATGCAACAACTCGTTTCAAACAACACTTTATTAATCAAAGTAACATCCATCAGAGTCAGCACACTTTTGCCAACGAGACACAAGCCTATTTATACCGGTGGCGTAGAATTCTGGACTTCTGGAGGCGAAAAACTCGTTGAAGGCAGTTTTCGCATCTTCGTGGTTTTTGAAGCATCTCCCACGCAGGTAATTATCGAAGTGCTTGAAAAAGTGGTAGTCAGTTGGCGAAAGATTAAGTGATCATGCTGGATGATCAAGAGTTTCGTAGTCCAGTCCGAGTTTAGCTGTCGGGTGACCATTGCAAAGTGCGGCCGAGCGCTGTCGTTAAGCAAGATGGGACATTTCCGATTGACTAATGCTGGTCGTTGTTGTTGAAGTTTCTGGCGCAAGTCTTCGATTTGTTGAACGTATGACCGGCCAGTAATGGTTTCAACCTAATTCAGGAAGCTGTGATGAATGAGTCTGGTTGCAGACCACCAAACAGTCACCATAGCCTTCTTTTGGTGAGACTTCTTTTGGAGCTTTTTCAGCTTTTATAATCAGCGAACTACTTCCGAATGGTCTATCTTGAGCTTTTCGGCAACTTCTCGTGTGGATTTACGCGGTTCGGATTCGATTAATGTCTTAAATTGGTTGTCATCAACTTTCGATGGACGGCCGCGACCAACCTCATTTTCAAGGGTAGTATTGGTACCACGGAATTTTTCAAACTATCTGCGCGTTGAACGTTAAGAAGTTGTCCCGTCCCTTCATGCTTTGATGACATTTCGAGTTGCTTCAGCAGCATTATGGCCAAGTTTGAACTCATGCAATGTTTTACTTCAGCATTATTTCTTGTGTAGACAGCATTTGCAAAATTGATCTAATTTTTCACAACGTAAGGTGTTTGAACAAGTTTTTAGCATCAGCTTAAAGAGAACAAATACAGCTTTAAAATGATGTGTCACATGGCTGTATTAGTCGAGAAATAATTTGTATACACGACTCACCTACATCTACAAAATGCAACCTGCCGTTAATTTTGCACCAACCTAATACTTACTCTAATACATAACTAAAATGAGAAAGAGCAGAAGAATTGAATCCAGAATTCCAAGAGGAAGCCAATCCCACAAGACCACTTTTTTAGGAAATACGAGAGCTGTTTACAAATGAGACTAATGACATTTACCGTGTAGTGGATGGTCCGAGCTCCCACGTATTCTCCCTGAAGAGTTATGCATCGTTACCATCGTTTCGGTAGCTTTCGTGTAGCCGCACTGTACATTCTCTTAGGGTGTCACGCACCCAGTCTCTGACGGCTGCTTGCGTGACGTTATTGGCCTGAAATCTGACACCACGTACGGGGTTCATCATTTCACTGAAGAGGGCATAATCGCTGTGTGCGAGGTCTGGTGAATACGGATAATATGCCAACACAGGATGTACCAACAGGATGTACCAACAATGTGGGAAGTGGTTTCTTTGGTGCAACATGTGGCGATTGAGACTGGTTCCCACTCAAACTCATCAAACCGTAGGCGAAGAGAAAGTGAGGCCGCGACACTGAAGACTCACCTGACCATAGAAGTTTGAGCAAAAAATCCAACTTTCATTGTCTCCATCTTGGATTTTAACATTAGTGTTTTTTCGTTTGCTGGATCAGGTGACTATTCGCGGCCTGTCCTGTCATTTTTTTTCGGCATAAAGCTTAGAAACACGTGCAATGTTCGCGTCAGTCCGGGAGGTGGACGACCGACCACACTGCTTTTCCTCTTCTCAGCGGTTTCGTTCCACTTTCAAATTCACTTACCCTTTGAACATTAGCGCAAGTAACGGGGCATTCTGACAACATGCTACGCGCAACCTCCAATGAATGTCTGAGGGCCTGCTGCCGTCCTTCCACGCAGTCCACCTCCGCAAGTGATAATCACACTCCATGATTTGTCACTAACGATAGGCATGTTGCTTGTCAGATGGCACTCTCGTCCACTCCTCCTGGCATCTATCGGCCTCCGGCATCATTATTCACTCTTGCAGGTCGACTCTTTCAGACCATGCAAATGTCGCCGATTTGCTGCTTCCAGGGTTTACATACCAAACCAAGCCTAAATCATTTATAAAAAAAACACTATTGAAATCTATGCTCTCACATAAGAAATTTCACATTTAACTTTAACTTCATATACAAAAATTGAGTCCGGGCATTACTTTCGTTCCACTAAGTTGTTCACACCTGAGGAGTGAAATTGTTAAAATTTAGGAATCCAAGTGTCAATTATCCTAAAAGGGGCATTCAAAAAGTTCCCCGAATTGCGGTAGAGTATACTGCAATTGCGCTCCCCCCCCCCCCCCCCCCCGCCGTCGGTGTGATACTCCTAGATAAGATATATGGCAACGCTTACTTAATCACGTTCAAAGTAGTACCCTTCCGCGCACTCACACACCTATTCCATCAATGTTGCAAATATTGAAAACACCGGTGGAAAAACTTGTTTTGAAATCTTCCGAAGTTTGGTCATCGCATTCGATTTGATGTTTTCCATGGTTGCAAAACGCGTCCCCTTCAGGCTCATTTTCAGATTATGAAACAGCCAATTGGAGCGAGAGTACGGTAATTGAGTGATGAATTTTTTTTCTCGAGCAGAAATCTCTGTACAACAAGCGAAGTTTGGCTGGGTGCGTTATCCTATGCAGAAACCCACTCTCCCTAAACAACTCACCGTAAATTTCCTGTAGGACGACCGCGTGTCACGGGGTTTGATGCGCGAGCGTGCTTCGAGCGAGCCCAGGTGCCAGGAACAAAATTAAATTATAGAATAAGAGGCAAACAAAAAAAAAAGGTTAAAGAGAGCTGGAGGAGATGATCAGAGAGTGGACTCGAGCGTGGAGCCGTTAAGTGTGGCTGACAATAATGGACGTGCGTCTTTCGAGAAAGCCGATGTTAAGAGACGGACGCTAAGTAATGAATCAACTAGCGATTCAAACGTGACTGCAGTGATTGACTTTCCTTCAGTAAAGAGAAGAAAGCTTCTCGACGCAGAAGAGAACAAGGCTGATTAACAGGAAGACGAGTCTTCATAAAGTAGCCTAACTGCGTAAAAGTGTTCTACGCTCGCCGTGAGAGGAGAGGATGCCTGCCTTCTCTCGTGTTTCTTGGACTTATTTCTAGCCCTAACGCAACTACCACAAAGGTTATCGACGTTGATATAAAATCGTATTGTGTAAGCGAAGGTATTTATGATTTTATCACATTCGATAATTCTAAAGGTGTGCTTGGTTTGTTTTCCGCTACTTTGGTGCGTCGCCCAAAGAGGAAGACTCGACATTGATGCAGTATAACTCTTCCAGGTTCCAATACAACATACATGTATTTCAGAAGATTTACGAGTAGCCATTGAGACATAAGGTATGCTCGCTCTCTTTCTTTCTCTCTCTCTTTCTCTCCCCAACCATCTCTCTCTGCCTTCTAGATAAATCAAATGTTGTCTAATACGCATTCTTTTATCTCTTAAATTAGTAATGTCTCATCTTGGATCCAATAAACGTCATTGACGTCGCCGCATTCTTTAATTTGCGGTCATTCAACTTGCGTCTATACCGTAGCTTGATTCAATTTGGGGAGAGAAGTCCAAGACAATTATTTAATTATATTTATTTCATTCACTTTATATAAATGGGTGTCCCTTTTAACCTGACAAATGAAAATAACTCAAAAAATGCGCATCATCCAAAAAGTATAAAAATATATGTATAAAAACTTTTAATATGCGCCCTATGGGTCATCTTTGAAATTTCAAATGGGAACCCCCATTTTTTTATTGCAGATTCGGATTCTACGCTAAAAATACATCAGTTTTGTCTGAAACATTTATTGATTCGTGTTAGATGGCGCTGTAATTGCACAAAATAAGATTTTGCATAATCGATTTGTTGGTGGCTTCTCTCCATGGTCCGTGCTCATAGTACTTCAGAGAAGATCCGATAATTATTAAGTACCGAAAGGTGCTTTATGCTATCAGTGTGGGGAAACGTGTCTGTCCGTCTGTCTGTCTGTAACTCAAACTCCTCCGAGGTTATGAAAGATTTTCAAAATCTGTTTTCGTCAGTCGATGAATATGGTTCATGGCACGAACCAGTTACAAATATTATCTAAATCGGTTCATTGGCACGTGCACAAATGGTACCTCTATTTTCCCGTCCAGCAATTTTCAATGGGAAGAAATGTTGAGTAATATATCAAACAAATCGTAATGACGAGATAGATGCGGTTATTCATTACTATTTTCGTCAGTCGATGAATATGGTACATGCCATGAAAAAATCATAAATTTTATCTAAATCGGTTCATTAGCACGTCCACAAATGGCACCATCACGACCCCATCTAGCAATTTTCAATGGACAGATATATTAAGTAATATGTCAAACAAATCTTAATGACGAGATACAAGCGAATATAAATTACTATTTCGGCCAATAAATACGGTTCAGGAAATGAACCATTTTGAAAATTGTTGCAGTCGAAACATTGGCACGTGCACTAATGGTACCTTTATGACACCTTCAAAAATTTTCAATGATAAGATATGGCATGTAATATATCAAACAAATTGTGATGATGTATCATAAATGAATATCACGTAAAAGTAATGATAGTCCAAATTGGTTTCAAGGAACCTGGTTGACTAGAACCATTATGGTTCATTGGAACTTTCAATACCAAAATATGGCATGTAATATATCAAACGATTTGGAATAAGGTGCCATGAATGATTATAACGTAAAATTCATTATAATCCAAATTGGTTTCAAGGAACCTGGTTTAGTGGAACCATGATGGTTCATTGGAACTTTCAATGCTAAAATATGGCATGTAATATATC
>JAHWFO010013986.1:323005-351743 GCA_023313115.1 Rhysida immarginata
TACAGTAGATTGCTTGTGTTAATTGTTAAAAATAAAATAATCTAGGCCTACCAACGCACACTGCGTCCCCGGTGTCATTTGATTGTTCAATGCAGTATTGTAAGTAAACGGAGCTGCGGGGACCCCATGTTCATATGACAAAAAATATTTCTAAGGACCTCTTCTATCATCTCCCAAAAAATCTGTACTCAATTCAAAAACACCCTGTATATATAAAAGTCTCTGTATGTCTGTCTGTCTGTCTGTCTGTCCGCTATGCGTTTCAAAATGGCTAGACCAATCTTAATGAAATTTTTCATGGTAATTCAGATGGACCCTGGGAAGGTTTTAAGCAGGTCATGGTGGAGATTTCACGCT
Organism: Rhysida immarginata; assembly: GCA_023313115.1. Classification (NCBI taxonomy): domain Eukaryota; kingdom Metazoa; phylum Arthropoda; class Chilopoda; order Scolopendromorpha; family Scolopendridae; genus Rhysida; species Rhysida immarginata. Next base: position 323,363 of record JAHWFO010013986.1, read on the forward strand.
TCATGGATAGCACACTTTACAATTCGTTACCCCCCTCCCTATAAAAAGCTTATATGTGGTTAAGTGTGTAGTGCAACACCAGTTAATGTGTTAATGCATATTCCATGGCAATATTGTATATTGTTTATTTTACTAATTTGTTATTGAAATCTTGATGAAATTTTTAATGATAATTCAGGTGGACCCTGGGAAGATTTTTACCCCTTCATTTCCGCAATCACTGTTTAGTTTACTCAGTTTGTTATTTGTTTGTTTTTTTTTGTCACCCGATGGCGCTAGCATATCACGAGTAAAGGTTTACGCCCATACAGTTCGCCCGTCTCGCTTCGGCCAGAACACGCAACAATGACTACAGACAGCATTCAGCGACACAATAGAAATGATTAGGCTACTTATTCTGTTGCGAAAAGCTAAATCGAATACTAAAAAAAATAATTAATAGCAACACCATCTCTGATGCGAATAATGAGTCGAGATGTTGTTGTTAATAGATCTTTCCCTTGAAAACGAAACAAAATAAGTCAGCAAAAAAATTAATTGCTTATTTTACTAATTTGTTATTGAAATCTTGATGAAATTTTACATGGTAATTCAGGTGGACCCTAGGAATATTTTTACCCCTTCATTTCCGCAATCATTGTTTAGTTTACTCCGTTTGTTATTTGTTTGTAATTTTTGCCACCCGATGGAGTCAGCATATGACAGCTATACGTTTTCGTCCATACATTTCGAGGCATGAATGAAACACTGAATTCATGTGGTGTAAAGACATTTCATTTATAATTAACTTTATTTCACACACAACCTATGCCATCAAAACGAAACAAGAGCTTAGGCCGTACAACTGCTGCAGCCAAACGAGTTGCTTCATCTCGCAGAAATGAATCGCAAGAAGAACATCGGCAGAGACTTGCTCAAGATCAAGCTAGACATGCTGCTGCAAGAACTTCTGAATCTCAGAAAAATCGACAGCAGAGACTTACTCAAGATCAAGCAAGACATGCTGTTGCTAGAGAAGCCGAGTCTCAAGAACAATGACAGCAAAGATTAGCCCATAACCAAGCAAGGAATGCTGTTTCTAGAAGACCACCAGCAAGGACCCCTTTTCATGCACCTGGAGCTGCCTTCCTGTATAACCCTAGGGTTGATTATGAAGCAGACAATGTTGCCCAGATTGGTTATTTATCAGTTGTTTGCCATTTCTGTAGAGCCAAAAAGTTTCCAGGAGAAACTCAAGGAATGTGCTGTTCAAATGGGAAAGTCAGACTGCGAAGACTGGAGCCTCCACCACAGCCTCTAATGGAGCTTTTGGAATATCAGTCGCGAGAGGCTAAACACTTTCTGTCAAATACAAGGCAGTACAACTCTGCATTCCAAATGACATCATTTGGCGCATCTAAAGAGGCTGTTGAACCTGGATTTATGCCAACATTCAAAGTCCAAGGCCAGGTGTATCGTCTCATCGGATCACTTTTGCCAGCTCCAGGAGCAGATCCTCAGTTTCTGCAAATTTATTTTATGAGAAATAGCGAAGACGAATGCAGCAGAAGACTGCAAAACTTTGAAAATCTTGACAGAGGAATTCTTTTACAGCTCCAACAGCTGCTTCACTTGCACAACAATTTGGTGAGAAGTTTCAAGACTGCAATGGAACAGCCACAAGAGACAGCAAACTTTCGTATTGTCATCAGCGCACGAGCGAAGGTTCAATGCCCCAACTGCCAAAGAGGTAGCCATTCTTATGGTTGGTGAGCTCTCAAGTAATCGAGATATTGTCATCAAGAGCAGAGACAACAGACTACAAAGAGTTTCATCCACACACCGTTCTTATGATGCCTTGCAGTACCTCCTGATTTTCTGGAAAGGTCAGGATGGATACTGCTTCAACATACCACAAGTTCAGCCGGATACTGGCCAGCAAATTCCCAACAAAAAGGTTTCTTGCAACGACTTCTATGCTGATGATTGGAGATGGTGAAGTGAACCCCTAACTATACTTAAGTGGACATGTTTGGTGGACATGTTTGCCAAGGTGGAGTCAGAACGATTATTGTACATCAAAAACAATCAGCAGAAGCTGTTGCTGGTGATGGAGACATTGCCAACATGGGCCAACTGGTTACCTTGCCATCCAGCTACACAGGTGGCCACGATACATGCATGAAAGAACTCAGGATGCCATGACTTATGTCAGAAGCTATGGAAGGCCTGATCTGTTCATCACCTTCACATGCAACCCACAGTGGGACGAAATTCAGAGAGAGCTCTTGCCAGGACAGAAATACTATCATCGTCATGACTTGATTGCACGTGTCTTTCAGCAAAAGGTGAAAAAGTTGATGGCCCTTATCACCAAGCACTTCGTATTTGGTTCAGTCATCGCCTTCATTTACACCATCGAATGGCAAAAAAGAGGTTTGCCTCATGTGCACAGTCTGATCTGGCTACAAAACAAAATCCACCCTAGCCAGATTGACTCCATCATAAATGCAGAAATACCAGATCAGGGTTATGACCCAAAACTTTTTGAAACAATTATTAAAAACATGGTACATGGACCTTGCGGAGCTCAGAACATGAACTCACCTTGCATGACAGATGGCAAATGCAGCAAACCTTATCCAAGACAGTTTCTTGCTAAAACTAGAACTGGAGAAGATGGCTATCCTAGATACAGAAGAAGAATGCCAGGACAGGGAGGCTTCAAGAGATTGAGATCGACAACAGGTGGAACGTCCCATACTGTCCTTTGTTATCCAAGATCTTTAAAGCACACATAAACGTAGAGTACTGCAACTCAGTCAAATCAATTAAGTACGTGTGCAAGTACGTGAACAAGGGCTCTGATATGGCCGTGTTTGGACTCCAAGATGTCAACAAGAATGATGAGGTCACGCGGTATGAGATGGGTAGATACATCAGCAGCAACGAAGCAGCCTGGAGGCTTTTCTAGTTTCATCTCCATGAACGAGACCCAAAAAGTGGTTCACCTTGACGTTCATCTCGAAAATGGCCAGAGAATTTACTATGATCCAAGCAACCCACAGCAGCTTCAGGAACAGCTAGCTACTCCAAGGGCAACAAAGCTGACTGCATATTTCAGTCTCTGTCAACAAGACCAACATGCTGCAACACTTCTCTACAGTGAAGTTCCACAGAACTACACATGGCAGCAGAGGGCCAAGAAATGGCAAAGAAGAATCAGTGGAAGAGCATTGGGACGAGTTTACACTGTTCATCCCAAAAATCCCGACTGCTCCTATCTTCGCCTCTTGCTGCACAACATTAGGGGACCAACTAGCTTTCAAGCGCTGAAGACCGTCAATGGTCAAATCTGTGAGACTTTTCGCCAAGCATGCCAGCTAAGAGGCCTTTTGGAGGATGATGCCCATTGGAACTTGACTTTGTGTGAAGCTTCTGTTTCCAGTTCTCCAACTCAGCTTCGGAATCTTTATGCAATCATGCTCACAACATGTGAAATGTCCAACCCACGACAGCTTTGGGAAAAAGTACAAGGAAGCGATGAGTGAAGACATCTTGATCAAGATTCAGAGAGAGAGAATCCTGGAATGGATATACCTTACTCGGATGCCATTTTCAACAAGGCTCACATTATTATGGAGGACAAAGTTCTTCAATTGGGAGGAAAGAAGCTTGACACGTATGAGCTGCCAGTTCCTGCTAGAGACCAAGATGCTGTCTCGGATCAGGAAATGTTGAGAGAAACAAATTTCATTATGGATGAACTAGAGGCATTTGTTGCTGAAAATGGGCCAAAGCTACTCGATGACCAAAGAGCTGCTTACGACAGAATAATTGATGCTGTCAGAAAAACTGGACAACTTTTCTTTCTTGATGCACCAGGAGGCACAGGAAAAACCTTCCTGATCAACATTCTGCTCGCAGAGACCAGGCAACACTGCATAGCTCTTGCTGTGGCATCTTCTGGCATTGCAGCAACACTTCTTACTGGAGGCAGGACTGCACATTCAGCTTTTATGATTCCCTTGAACTTGGCCGAAACAGATTCTCCAACATGCAATATTTCAAGGAATTCGGCCATGACCAAAGTTTTGCAACAAACACGGCTCATTGTCTGGGATGAGTGCACCATGTCACATCGCAAGGCACTGGAAGCTGTTGACCGTCTCATGAAAGACATCAGAGGCAGTGACAGTCTCATGGGAGGAGTGACTATGGTACTTGCAGGAGACTTTCGACAGACCCTTCCCGTCATCCCAAAAGGCACAAAGGCTGATGAGCTGAATGCCTCTTTGAAGACCTCTTTTCTCTGGCAACATGTTCAGAAACTGGAACTGAAGATCAACATGAGAGCCCGTCTGTTTGGAGATTTAGCAGCTGCTTGCCATTGGGTGCGGAAGATTGCCTTTCTTCCAACAAATCGACATGCATCAACTGCCATGTGGACAGATGGTTGACACAATCGATGAGCTCAAGGCAAAAGTCTTTTCTAACATAAACAATCACTACAAAGACTCCAATTGGTTGTGTGAGCGTGTGATTTTGGCTCCAAAAAATGACGAAGTCGACAAATTAAATCTAGATCTTCTAAAAACGTTGCCTGAAACAGCCAGTTCTTTCCGCTCCATAGACATTGTTGTCAATCAGGATGAAGTTGTAGAGTTTCCGACTGAATTTCTAAACTCTATTCAGCCACCTGGAATGCCACGGCACAACCTTATCCTCAAAGAGGGAGCTCCAGTCATGCTGCTGAGAAACTTGGACCCTCCACGATTGTGCAATGGAACAAGGTTAATCATCAAAAGCATGAAGCCTCATGTTATCGAGGCTATGATCATCACAGGGAAATACAAAACTGAAATTGTGTTCATTCCAAGAATCCCACTGATTCCATCAGATTTGCCATTTCACTTCAAGAGACTGCAATTTCCTCTAAAGCTCAGTTTCGCTATGTCAATTAAAATGTCTCAGGGGCAATCTCTTAAGGTTGTTGGACTTGATCTAAAGCTTCCTTGCTTTTCTCATGGTCAGCTGTATGTTGGTTGCTCACGAGTTGGTAGTCCACGAAATCTTTATATCTACTCTAGCCAGAAAGGCTTCACTAAGAACATTGTCTACCAGGAATATGGAAGTCAACTTTAAAATGTGCAATGGAAACTCCCTATTTTTTTAACGGTATTTTCAGATTGTACACAACGTTTGAGAAATGTTTTATTCTTGATGCTTTTTCAATTGATCCGAACGTTTAGGAGATAGAGGCACTGAGAGTGTGGTGTGTTTGGATTTAAGGAAAAGGCAAAAATTAGAAATTGTTTATCAATTTAAACGAAAACAAAGGTTGACGGTGCGTCTCTAAAAAAAAAAAAAAAAAAAGCAAACGTATGGCTGGTTTATTATAATCCGTTGTGTTAAGGAACAATTTCTGTTTTTAAGCTAAGTCGGCTGCTGTGATAAGATCTTCTCTTTTAAGCTCGGGCAGTTTTAGATTCTCAGCTGCTTCTTGTCAGCACCCCATAAAGAAGAAATACCACTAAATCATTTTTTTCAAGACGAGAGATGCCTGTCAATTCATCGCCGAGGGAGAGTTCGTCTTAAAACGTTTTTTGTTCCTTGAGAAACCGTAACAAAAAAAAAAAAAAAAAAAAAATAACCCCTCAAGAATAACGATCGGATAAAGCATGGAATTGAAAAGAAAGGAGAAACCTCTAATCCAAAAGTAAGAGCAAGATATATAAAAAAAAAAACTGGCTACACATTATCTACAGTCTTGGATTTCATTTACTTGTTGCCGCCATAGTAAATAAGTGAGAATGTGAAGCTGGAATACCGTTCTCTGAGTAGGGGGTTCGAATCCTGTCTGCAATCATTTCTTTGCATTAGATGAATTATAAAAAAGAAAAAAAAAACTTGAATCAAAAATTAAATTTTGCTAGTGGGAAAATCCTTCCCAGTGCATTTGACGTGCCCTGTGAGATAAACGTTCATTCCATTCCATTGAGATTAGCTAAAATGCCCACCTGATCCCTTGTGAATAGAGAGTTTTCCCTTCGGTTTCATCGTCAAACAACTAGTAAATTGTTTCCATGGGAACTGGCACTGTGCGACGATTCTATCGAAGGATTCAACGAAAAATTTTTAGTTTGAAAACGAAGTTTGTAACCTTAGTTTGAGCATAGTCTTTCTATCCCCTGGTCTGTGCACAGGTGCTAATCAATTGGGCTTGTGATGGAGTCAAGGTCACACTTTAGATGACGTTAAAAACGACTCTTCCTGAGGAATACCACAGTTTTCCCCTATAGAAACTATGGAAAAAATTATTTTTTCTTCCTTAAACACATTGATAATTTTTAAGAAAAAATAATACGAGGGTGGGCTGAAAAGTAATGCCTCCATGGCTGTAACTTTTTTATTTTTTAACCGATTTTCAAAATTCTTTTTGTATCTGATACTCGACATAGTCCCCATCCCTTTCCACGCATTGTACCAACGCGTGACTAGTCGGGTGAACCCGTCGGAGGGGAATTCCGGGGTTGTTGTCGACACCAAGACCGAACGGCAGGTTTCACCTCCTCGTCAGAACGCAACTCATGCCCCTTAAGGTGCTCTTTCCTCTTTGGGAAGTGGTGAAAGTCGCAATGTGCAAAGTCTTTCATTTTTGAACTGCAGTTTTTCTTCTTTGAACTGTAGGCGCTGCAACCCTCTCTGATGTGTGGCGTTATCGTGCTGCAGAAGAGGACCCAAAGCTGCCATTCAATCCTCGTGTCGACGACAACGCCGGAATTCCTCTCCGACGGGTTCACCCGACTAGTCACGCATTGGTACAATGCGTGGAAAGGGATGGGGACTATGTCGAAAAGTGAATAGTGCATTACATAGAGGAGAAATGTGAGTATCTGATACAAAAAGAATTTTGAAAATCGGTTAAAAAATAAAAAAGTGACAGTCATGGAGGCATTACTTTTCAGCCCACCCTCGTATAATCCAGTAACTATAAAAATTGTTAGAAATTTTAAATTTTTAAAATAATTATATGTTTAATGGTAATAACATTAATATCGATTAATTTTTATTTGCATTCTATTTTTGAGGGTTTTTTTTTTTAGAGGTAATACTCCTTTACATACTTTATAATTATGGAAAGTAAATAAAATAAACTTTAAAAAATGCATCTGAATAAGAATTCACCGAATAGTTGAAATATGAGATGTAGACTGCTTAGATGCCGAAGAGGCTGACTTCTGAGTCGCTGGGTCGCGTGTTCGAGTCCCGCCTGTGGGATGGGCATTTGTATTTTTCCGTTATATATAAAAGCCTACTTTCTTTATCTACTTATTAGTCACACGATTAAATTCGTTCTGGCTGAAAAGAAGAAGAAATATGAGATGTTGATCAGTTATTATATGAATTGAAGCTCTACAAATGAAGATCAGCCTTTCTTCTAATAACTGGACAACATCTCATACTTCGATCATTATTTGTACTAAAATTTGTGAACTCTATCATCAAATGTATATTACTTGAAATTTATTTCATTTAATTTCTATCATTACACGTTAAGTAAAGGAGAATTACTTAAGAGCCTACTGAAAAGTCGTAGCTAACGCCTTCTGGTGGACAATATTGGCTACGGACCAAACTTTAACCTAGAGAACAGACCAGGGGATAGAAAGACTATGGTTTGAGTGAGATGAGGAATTCAGTGAGAGAGCTAATGACGTCGTCTTCATCGAGGACTGTGTTGGTTGGTTGGTTGGTTGGTTTGGTATTAACGTCCTTTTCAACTGCCATGGTCATTTCAGGACGGCGTTATAGGGGCCGCAAATTTTGCTTCGCAAGGGTTCTTTAACGTGCAGCCGGCAAACGACTACACGGGACCAACGGCTTTACTTCCCGCAACCACTGAGCCACCGAGGACGATGAGGACTGTGTTGATGAATTGTGGAGGCTTCGAACATATCCAGTAAAAAAGTATCAATCCTCACTGCTTCCTCGTTCTCGCGAAACCTAAAATTTTCTTTGCTCAAAATGTTGTCTTATCCGTGTTCAGATAGATATATCCAAATATAGGAAATGATAGCATTTATTGAGGATACGTTAAGGCCGTTCACCTCAACTATAGTGCTTTCTCCAACCGAGCTCTCATGGTCTAAAATTTTCTTATAAGGCAATAGAGCGTTGAAATTTTTAGAAACTGTCAATATCATCAGCTGTGACGACGGGAAGAGTATGATAGAAATCACCCGAGAAGAGGAAAGTGAGACCGCCAGTAACTCTTTCGTCTTTGCGGATGGTCCCTTAGGATTCTATCCAAAGCCTCAATATTGTGACATTCATTGATATTATAGCTCGCTTCACGCTGTCACTAATATCATCAGCCATTTCTGATGAGTGCCCGATTACATTTGGCAAGTCAGTGTACATATGTACAGTTTCCTGCAAGACGTCGATTCCATAATTAGTTGTTTGGACGGTTGGTTAGAATTATCGGCACGTTATCACCAAAGCAAAACATTAAACAGAACAGGCAGCCCTACACATGATTTGCGTATCAATAGTATTAATTTTTCTGCGCCATTGTGCACTCTCCCAGACAATGAGTACACAGTCCTGAATACTTTAGACTTGTGTCTGTATTTAATAGACTTTACAAAATTCCATGTTGATGTGAGCTTTAAAAGTTCACGACAAGAAGAATCAAAGAAAAGATAACAATAAACTGAAGAGATACTTCCAAAAATCGTAAATACAAAGGAGAACCAGGGACCATTGAGATATCGCGGACAACGAGCTGTTATAATGTGTCCAAATGTACTTCCTTGAAATCACAAATTAGCTCAACCGGCAGAGCAGGCTCCCGACTCGAAAGTAGGGAATCCTCCTTACCTTTAATTGTCTGCGATAACTCAATTGGCAAGAGCAGTGCCAACGATATAAATGGTCCCTGGTTCGAGTCCAGGTCGCGGAATTTTTTCTTCCCTTTTTCTCCTTTGTAATTAATATAGGAGGGGGGACCACACGTTCGAAGTAGCGCAGTGAATCCTTCAGAATCGGGTTCATACGCCGAATAACCATGTTCTCCAGTAACCGTTTAAACGACAAAGCTCTTTGGGATTCGCTTCGAACAATGTCTGTCTTTCATTGTAGTGACTGAGCGTTCCCAGTTATCCATGGATCATATGTGCCTTCAGACGGGAATTCTGGCCAAATCACTTCCTTCATCTACCTGATCCTGCCTTAATTTTTACTGGAGTTATAGAAGAACATGATCAGAAGGCAGACCATGCTTTGCCACTCGACCGAGAACCTTTGAGTTCTTGGTGGCCCATAAACACTCTAGCTTTGGTATGCATACTTACTTACTTACTTACTTTTCAAACCCGCTTATCCGTTAGGGTCGCGGGGGCAGCAGCCCTATGGCGGATCTCCAGCGATCGCGATCTTCCGCCATCAGGCGCATGTCCTCCCTGGTAATATCCAAGCGACTCGAATCCAGATTCTCCATGTAGTCTAGCCACCTGGTTCTAGGCCGACCCCTTGGTCTCTTACCCACCGGCTTGGAAAATAACAACTGCCTAGGAAGACTAGTTTGCGGCATCCGTATCACGTGGCCATACCAGCGCAAATGAGATCTCTCAATGCGGAGAAGTAGCGGCTCAACACCTAAAGATTCCCTTATTGTGCTGCTCTACACTCTATCTAGTAGGGTAACACCTGCCACACCTCTCAGAAATCTCATTTCGGCCGCTTGTATCCGCGATCGCACTCTTTCGGTCATTACCCAAGCCTCATGACCATAGGTGAGAATGGGGACAAAGATAGATTTGAAGACGGAGAGCTTGGCTTTGTTACCCAGCTCGCATTTCGTTACTACGGATCGCCACAGTTCACGTCTGACACAGCTTGCTGCACCGATCCGAGCATCCAATTCTTTCTCCTGCCGTTCTTTGGTATGCATATAGAATGAATTTACTTTAAATATTATTGACCCGTGTCATTTGCGCCTAGAACATATTTTTCAGATAACAGATGATTTTCTACGGTGCCGATTCTCGCATAGCCCTAGAAATTCGCAGTCAACTTATGCTGAAAATTTGTCATAAGTACATTTACTTAATCACCGAAGCTCAATGCAGTCTTCATGCATTTATGGAAACTCGTGAACACACATTTGACAAAGACACGTGCTAAATAATGAGACGAAAGCCGCGAGAATCAGATAGATGATGGCGTTTCGAAACCTTTTGCTTATCTAATACGTTCGCGAATATCCGAGAGGTGACGGCAAATAGCAAACTAAAGGATCCACTTTATCACTCGCGAATATGGACCACAATTAGCGAGGGTTGATGTGCCTCCCTTTTTTCATTTTTATCTGCATAATTTATGAATTCACTAGGGTTTTAATTTTACTCACACCTTTTCTAAACTTCTTAATTTTATTAAAAGATGTTTTCCTTTTACTATATAATAATTTATTCATGTGAGAGAATGACACTTGTTTAAAGGTTTAAAGCCGAGGGAATTAGGCCTACGTATGTGTGATTTAAAAAGCAAGTGGAAAGGAGGAAGGTTAAGTAAGTTTCCTTGTTATTTTTTTGAATTATCACACACAAATTATTCTAGTTGCAGTCTCCTGTAATACAAGTTTTAAGCCGTTAAAACAAGCAAAGAACAGTTTTTTTTAAAAAAAATTTTTATCTGTTACGATTGAAAATAAAACGAATTGTTACGAATCCATGCAGCACAGCCAATATTTAAGGCTCAAAAAATTTCTAAGCATTATTTATCCTTGTTTTTATAATCTAATGCACACTGCAATCCATATGCCTTGAAATAAAAATCAAAATAATAAATGCAATCATTATGCATTCGATTTCTCTTCGTAACAATAATAGCTGTTAATCTTATTCACAAAGTGAACGATTAGTTTCCTTTTATCCCGCAAATTCCGCTAAACCCATTCTAACACTAGTCTAATGTACAGGGTGTTGCAGATAACTACAGGGCAGTATCAAAATGATAATTGGGTAATTTTACCAAAAACATGACAGTTTTGACGTTCACCTCCCCCCTCTCCGACTGTGGAAGCTGCTGCAGGCCACCTTCACCTCCCTCCATTCTGCCAATCGACAAAACCGGCCCCTGCAATCGAGCTGGTAGGCTTCCCGTTATACTGCCCTGTAGTTATCTGTAACACCCTGTAAATGTAGAGTGGCTCCATCGTTGTATTTGATATCTGCACTTAAACTTTGAAAATAGCCGAAATGAAACTAAATTAAACCAAAAATCATTATGAAAAAAATATCATTCCCAGAAGTCAGCAGTCAGCGACCAATGCTGATGCCAGCCCACACTGATTCCACCATCACCGAAGAAGTCCGTTTCTCGCTCGAAACCTGCATTCTCCCGTATTCCTCATTCACGCCAGATCAGGAGACGATGATTGTCAGGCTGCAGACTGAACCTTGAGTCATAGAGAAGAGTCATCGTTTAAAAACCATGATTAACCACTCATCACGGGTTCAATGACGATGCTCATCAGCCCACCTTAAGCGGTTTCTACGGTGTTCGGCAGGTAACGGAATGCATACCATTGGTCGTTCATCAGTCCAACACCATGGAACCGATTTTGTATGCTGTGGGTGCATATCTGTCTCCAGTGGGAGTAAGAACCTACCCTCGCAGCTCCGTGACATTGCCGGGCTGGCCCCTTCTTGCCAAAAACGTCAAGTAACGGACATCTCTTGATATCGTTTTCTTCGTACTATGCCAGTCTTTTGAAAGCGAATCTACAATCTGCTAATCACGATTTGGGATGTTCCAAGTGCTGCCATTATCATCTGAGTTGGACCAGCTTCAAGAAGTCCTATAGCTCTCCAGGCTTAGGATTCGGGCAAATCGTATTGCATAGGCATTGCTAGAACAGGGGAAGTGCGGATGCTCCAGTACTGTCACCCTTTGTATAGTGCATTTTGACCAATGCATTTTGCATCTCATTTGCATAATCGGACAACTTTCTTTGACTTATCATTTGCATTTTTGATGTTCTTGTTTAATAAACAAAAATCAAATGCCTCTTTTTTAACGCTTCATATTCTTTTTGAAGTATGCCTAAATTTTGTGAGCATTCTATATTGAAATTTCTTTAAAAAAGTCTACATCGGAGGAGTCGAATTATAAGAAGTTCTCGATGCATAGATCTTACGGACAAGTTTCTGTTTCACTTCGCTCAATGTTGTCCCTATGTATAATTCTCTTTTACACACTTTTATTTAACTTCACTAGTCTTTTGTGGGTTTATGTGCAAATTTTGTAATCAATATTTTGCCCACTTCCTGACACCTACAGCTCTGCAACTTTCCCCAACGGCGTCTTATCGATGACAACGCATATTCCAATCGTTAGTTTCACTAGTCTTCCATCTATTCGGAAGTAATTTAATATTTAAGTTTAACATGTTTACAGTGTAATCATGATGTAACGGCTGCCCGTATTGTTGTTTATTGTTATCCTTGTTAATTGTCGTATGTGCTTGTTGTTAATTTGATGATCAATGCTAGCAAATTTGTTGATTGTGACGTGCTTGGTGAGAGGATTGTTACTGTAAAATTTTAAAACGAAAATACTACAAAATAAAATAAACGCGCCACCACACTTTCATCTGTTTTTAAATTACATTTTTTACTTCTTACTGCAATTTTTAAGGTGAAAGTGTGCTTTAAAAGTTTTTATTTTATATTTATTTCCTGATACAGTAGTTTGACATTGTTAAAACTGCAAGGCATATTTTTGGAATTCAATTTAATTTAAAATAGCTCCCAATACCATATATACTATCCCCTCCCCGCCACAAAATAATAAATTTAATAAAGTATGAAATGAATTTGAAAATAACGTAATCATTTATTAGAAACTTGAATATTTTAAAACAGATTAATTAATTTTCCCGTCATTCAAAAGAAAATTAATTTCTTTAAAGGGGAAGATGTTAATGCGGATGAAACTTTTGAAGTGCAAGTTAATATTCATAGGTTAATTGGGAGTGTGTCCAGAAATTTGGGTCACAAAGGCCAGAGGAGCTAGACAGCAAAGATTAAATTACCGTTGTAGACGCATTATAATTTGTAACAACAAAATTAAAGAATTACACAGTACAACCAAGAAAAAGAAAAAGTAACAAAACAAAAAAAAAACAACTTAAATCTTGGAACAACGGCACAGTGCTAAGTGTTATTATCCGAGTTGGCGCGTAATAATTTGGCCGTGGATAATCAAGAGGAGATGTTAGCCCTCAAGCCTTCCTTCGAAAAAGAAATAATCTTAAAAACCTTGCGAATCGGAACACTTCATGGATTTCATATTTAGTATGTCTATGAAAACTCTGCAATTAAATAGGGCATTCAAACAATATACCAAGAATAATTTGAAGAAGCTTTAGAAATACTAATTATTTTCATATATTTCATCCCTAGCTTCAAACGAAAATTTTGAAATTTTTAATTACTATTAATTTTTTGTAATGTATTTCCATTAAGTTTTTCTTCAAATCCTTCATACTTTATTATATACGAGGGCGGGCTGAAAAGTAATGCCTCCATGGCTGTAACTTTTTTAATTTTTAACCGATTTTCAAAATTCTTATTGTATCTGATACTCACATTTCTCCTCTATGTAATGCACTATTCACTCTTCGACATAGTCCCCATCCCTTTCCACGAATTGTACCAACGCGTGACTAGTCGGGTGAACCCGTCGGAGAGGAATTCCGGGGTTGTTGTCGACACCAAGACCGAACGGCAGGTTTCACCTCGTCGTCAGAACGCAACTCATGCCCCTTAAGGCGCTCTTGCCTTTTTGGGAAGTGGTGAAAGTCGCAAGGTGCAAAGCCTTTCATTTTTGAACTGCAGTTTTTCATCTTTGAACTGTAGGCGCTGCAACCCCCTCTGATGTGTGGCGTTATCGTGCTGCAGAAGAGGATCCAAAGCTGCCATTCAATCCTCGTGTCGACGACAACCCCGGAATTCCTCTCCGACGGATTCACCTGACTAGTCACGCGTTGATACAATGCGTGGAAAGGGATGGGGACTATGTCGAAAAGTGAATAGTGCATTACATAGAGGAGAAATGTGAGTATCAGATACAAAAAAGAATTTTGAAAATCGGTTAAAAAATAAAAAAGTTACAGCCATGGAGGCATTACTTTTCAGCACACCCTCGTATTTAATAATGTAATCTCTCTAGAAATAGAAACAGCTTTTGAAGGCATCCACTCTTTCACGGCGCCAGACCGTATGCGTCGGAGAACATTGCTAATGAGTGAATACTGCTTGCAGAGATTTAAAATAAGCACAATCAAAAATGCTTTCCTGAAAGCAGGGATTACCCCAGTGAGGAACACGAGGGAGATTAGGAAGACGAGCAAGGAGGAATGAGAAACTGCCTGCTAATAAACTGGAACTAATTTCTTCGGATACTGATGATTCTAATTTTGATAGACATGAAGTGTAAAACACAAGAAGCCAACCGCTTTTCCACAACAAGGTTTTATTTACCATGAATACGTATTTCGAGTGTCACAATATCCACCCACGCTAATATTCATATTAATAAATGGTTACCATGACTTATGCCCCAACTCTCATAATATAATATAATATAATATAATCGACATCTGTATCTGTTGCCACGTTCGCTTGCTACGTTAGAGTCATGTTGAAAAATGGGTGCATAGTGCTCGAAATACGTGTACATGGTAAATAAAACCTTGTTGTGGAAAAGCGGGAGGCTTCTTGTACTTTACTGATATCATATCCATAGGTAATAATTGGTAAATTTTTCTATTTTGTGTGATATGAAGTGTAATGTAATGTGTAATGCTATTAATAAATTTTTATTATTTTTATTAAAATTATTTTATTTTATTTTTATTTTTTTTGTAATATGGTGCTAATTTGTTTTGTTTACAATGCACGGATGCGTATTATATTCCGAAAATTACGGTATATCTCTCATATACAGGATTTATAGTTGCAAGGGTTTGACAAAATGGCAGTTGGTTTAGAGTATAGCGTTCAATAACTCACGAGTTGGAAAAGTGGTGAAATTTGAAGTCCGCACTCGATTTTCAGCTGTGCTATGAGTCAATTTTCAAGCATGTCCAGATAGATGCACCCCATCACATATTCTTCTGCAGAGAAAAAATGGGCCATAAATTTTAGATTATGAGATGGCAAGCACTTTAAACAAAATCTTGAAGATATGCTTGTTTTAAACAACTACATTTCATCACCACAATGTTAAAAGAACGGCTACAAGAAATTCAAGGAACTGCTACATCATTTGTAAACACTCTTTATTTCAGCCAAGGGGAAGGGGCGGAGGACGGTCCCTATGGGCGGGATCGGTCGTGGAGATGTCACTTGAGCTACGTGATCCGGCTCAGTTACTTCCGAGTCTTTCGTGTGTGCAGATCGCAAAGCCTTTTTAGTGCTCGCGTCGAGAGTCAAGAACTCTGGCATCAAGTTTTGCGTGGAATGAAGAAATCTGCTACGGAAACTTTTGAAATGGTCCGTGAGGCTTACAAGGACGAAGCCATGTCCAGAACGCGTGTTTTTGAGTAGCATACAAAAATCAGAGATGGCCGGGAAGACGTCGAAGACGAAACACGTGCTGACCCAATAAATGTTGAACTGTAATCGCCGCTGAAGTGTCGTTTGATAGCACAGTTTAGAGAAATCTACTGTGCATTCAATTTTGACTGAAGATTTGCAAATGCGGAAGGTGTGTGTGAAGTTGATGCCGAAGGATTTATCCGAAGAAGATAAACCGTTCGACGATTTGTCGTGAACTGCTGGAACGTTTGCAGACCGATCCAAATCTCAGGATCAAAAGGAGCCTGAAAGGATATAGTTTCGGGAAGATTGAGGCGGTCCGAGCGGCTTCGACAAGGTGCCTGAATAGCCTTACGGTTGGCGACTTCCAGAGAGCGTATGAACATTGGAAAAAGCGCTGGCAACAGTGTATTGATGCGAAATTGACAATAATAATTGGAAAACGGTCATAGGAGGATTTTTTCACGCCATTACCTCCGATATTAATTAATAAATAGAGAAAAATAGTAGAGAAAATTCCACGGCCTGGACTCGAACCAGGGTCCTCCGGGTATACGACGCTCTAACTACTAAGCTACCGCGGACATGGAAGCTGTCGCTATCAAACATGCCTTATGACCATGTTCCAATTATTAATACAGGGTGTTTCAAAATTATGTACAATAAATTTAGTGACATATTCTTCAGGTCAAAAGAAGACGAAAATGTTCTATAGCACTTTGTCTGGAAACGATTTATTTACGCGATGCAGCCAACTAAACCCGTGGCTCCAAATTACAGGAATTGTTCAAAGTGCCCGCCACCAGCTCGCACGCACGCTTCGGCTCGTTGCATGAGCGACCGTCTGATGTCATGGAAGAGTTCGTCGCCAGCATTACGAACGGTTTGGCATGCATTTTCAATTCGTTGTCGCAGATCCATAATGTTAGGAACTTCTGTGCTGTAGACGATCGTTTTCACATGACCCCACAGAAAAAAGTCCAAGGGATTAAGGTCGGGTGATCTTGCAGGCCAAGCTACCGGTCCACCTCGACCTATCCACCGATTCGTGTATGCAGCATTAAACGGCTGAAATGTGCTGGAGCGCCATCATGCATGAACCACATGTTAGATCTTATCAAAAGAGGAACATCTTCCAGTAATTCTGGCAATGCATTCTGCAGAAACAAAAGATACGTTCGCCCAGTCAATCGTGGCGGCAACACTTAAGGGCCAATTAAGTTATTTCCGACAATTCCACACCAAATGTTCACTGAGAAACGCTCTTGATGCGCTCGAGCTCTGGTAATATGCGGGTTAGCATCTGCCCAATGGTGCTGGTTGTGAGAATTTACGATTCCTGTCCGGGTGAAGGTTGCTTCGTCCGTGAAAAGTATCTGGCTGAGACAACTAGGGTCTGCAGCATGACGACGTTGTATCCATTGGCAAAATAGTTGTCGGTGTGGATAGTCCGTTGGGTTTAGTGCCTGAACCAGTTGCAGGTGGTATGGATGCAAAAGCTGACGGTGAAGAATGCGCCAAACAGATGATGCGGAATGTGTACCATGAAAGAAATACGACGGGTGCTTGTCTGTGGTTCATCATGTATGATGTCAATTACACATCCTCCTCATCCGGAGAATGTGCTACAGGCCGCCCTTGTCCTGTTTGACGGCCAAAGGAACCACGCTCCCTCAAATGTCTGTCGACAGAACAAATGTTCGGTTATTTGGCAAACGTCTATTCGGAAAGCGTTCTTGGTAGAGTCTTCTTGCTTCCACGGCATTTTAGTCCGCAAGACCATGCATTAGGTGCATGTCAGTGTATTCTGCACTGGAATACGTGTACATGACTTTTTTTACGTAAATCCTAATGCGTATGTCAAAGCACGCAAACGTTCTGAATATGATATTCCTAGTGGATGTACAGTAGTGAAACTACAGTAATGGAAACAACCGTACACAACTAATGGAACAACCCTAAAGTAGGTTTAAATGGAACAAACTACTCAACCTAGTGTTGGTCGAAACGCTGGAACTGCTAAAATATCGTCCGCTAACTACTGTGCTTCCCTACTGTATGATATTGGATTACTCGCAAACAAATCGTTTCTAGACAAAGTGCTATAGAATATTTTCGTCTTCTTTTGACCTGAAGAATATGTCACTAAATTTATTGTACATAATTTTGAAACACTCTGTATAATAATATTCGCCACTTAATAGTAAAGATAGTCCTGGCTTGCGAACAACGAACCGAGCTTTAACCTATGCTCATAGGGCATGTTTAATAGCAACAGCTTCAATGTCCGCGGTAGCTTAGTGGTTAGAGCGTCGGGGCGAATACCAGGAGATCCCTGGTTCGAGTCCAGGCCGTGAAATTTTCTTTACTGTTTTTCTCTATTTAGAAATTGAGAATGTTTAACTGCGTTTGATTGTTTATTCTGTAATTTTTGAGGATACTGTTTGCGACGCTACATTTACTAAAGAAGACTTAAGGAAAAAGCGCAGAATCGAAAAATAATTTCCTTAAAATGTGTTCATAAACATTTTACAGGTATTTGTTCCTGCATTGGGTTTCTCATAGAAATTGACATGTATTTTTAACATAGCAGAATATGTCAGATATCCTTCAGAAACCAACCTTTCTCATTTAGAAACTCCTCTTTGCAATATCATTAAGGAAACAGAAGACAGCTGATTTTCGTCAAACGCTTCCTGATATTGCTTGCTTGAAATATTCAATATCTTGACAGAAACGTACTCGAACAAACTCAAGGCCAACATCTGAGATCATTTACGAGAGGCACTCCAAAGGTTTTTAGCCAGGAACGCTGTACGCATCCCACCAATTTTATTTTACTTTCTCCAAGTATACTTCACTCTATCATATGGTCGTGTACAGCATTTGAGGGTGCCACGTTCCACTGCTTTCGTGTGGCACAATTGTAAAGCTCGCGCACTGGCAGATAGACGTAAGACGCAATGGGTCGAATCAGCAGGCAAGGCATGCTATGATTTTCTATAATTTATCCAAAGGCTTAAAAATGTCGGATTGTTTTAAACTTTACAACAGACAGAGCTCCGAATAAAGCCACAGTTTCGTCCTGGTATCGCTAGTATAAGAGGGCCAGCCGATGCAGTTGCGCCGGAAAACATCCGTGCTGTGCCAGATATGATCGCGAATCACATGTCACAATAGCGTAACCTATTACCGGATTGAGGCAAGCCTGGGCATCGGATCGTTAACGGTTAAAACAACCTTGCATGAACACCTGCAACTCAGTTAGGATGCATCCCTCGTTTGTTGACCCACGAGCAGAAAGGTTCGAATAACGGGGCATCAAAACGTGTCAATAACATCTGCACAGGTAACGAAACGTCGCTCTATCATTACGACCCCGAAACTAAGGAACAATCCAAACAGTGGCTCCCCACAGGGGAAAGACCACCACAGAAATACAAGCGTTCTAGGAGTGCTGGAAAGATTATGTTGGCAACTTTCTTCTGTTCCAGTGGTCATATATGCACTGTTGTGCCTGAAAACAAAAGACGAGTACAACAGCGTCGTATGTGACATCCTGCATGACAGAAGCCCTAGAAAAAATGGAAGAAGAAGCATCCGAAGACCGGAACAAGAGGTCTGTTGTGGCATCATAATTAGGCCCTAGCACATGCTAAGACAACTGAGTTTTAATGTGAAAATCGGGTCAGTATGTTGACGCAACTCTCCTATTCTCCATACTTGGCATCTTACGACTCATACCCCCCCCCCCCCCCATAATCAAGAGGGAACTCAGGGGGTTCCGCTTCAAAAGTTACGATGACGTCCTAGCAACGTACAGCGACTACATTTTGATTTTGGAGCTCTGGAAAATGCATGTCCGACTTAAAATTTTCTAGGAACTAAGAATTAATACAAAACAGAGGGTTAAGATTCCAACAAGAAATAACATTAAAATAAAATTTTGTTTTTAAACCTATCAAAAGACCAAAGATTTTTTCACAATAAAAATTTTCAAGAGTCGTTCAAGGTTGACCTAGACTTTCGCGTATATAAAATAGAGAAATAACTCTAGATTATTATATTTTTTAGAGAACGTTAGGTAATCCTCTCTGAGTATCCCCGGAACGGCATGACGCATGCGCAGCAACTGCGGCAAACATTGTAGTAAGAAGTGTCTCTGTAGCTGTGGGCCAGCGGTTCATCTCTCTGGAAATTCAGATATTTTTTAAGTGGCCCAAACAGGTGGCAACTACCGAGAGCCAAGTCTGAACTGTAAGGGGTATGGGGCAACACTTCACAGCACATTTTGGCAAGATTTGCTGCTGTCAAAATTTGGCAAAATTTATCAGCCTTTTAATGTATTTATTTATTTATTTATTTATTTATTTCGAAAATACTACAGAGCAACATTTGTGAACATTTTGAAGCTAAATATTTGCGACAGAGAATTCCTAAAATAAATAATGAAAAAATGAATAAAAAAGACGAAATTAAGAAATCCTGAAATTCTTGTTTCTTTTGTTTTTGTGTTTTTTTATTTATTTATTATTTCTTTTTAAACAACTCTCAAGCGAAAGGATTGCGTTGCCTGGGATGTACATCAGTGAAGAACAATTTTTAGAGCACGGGAAATCTCCAAATTGTGTTATATATGATAAAGATGTCACAGGGAAGATTCGCCGGAATAACTTTCTTTAACTTTAAACTTCATAGGGCGAGCGAAATTTGCATAAAAGGCAAGCAGATCATATTAGAGCGTTGAAAGTAGAGAACCTTGCAGTGGACTCGCTTAAAACACCAGCTGCGAGTGAGAAAACTTGGCAAGAATCCAGATCAAGAGTGAAAACGAAAGAAACCACAGGTAGCTGGGCAACTATTCGAAAAAGCTCGGGTTCGAAAGACCAGCAAATGAGCGAACGATCAGAAGGGCTTAGTTCCTCGTTCTAGATCATCGCTCCAAAGGCTAAAAGCGAAATCTAAGCAAGGGGAAGAGGAACGTATCCAAGTTCCTCTCTTACTGAACTTCTTCGCTATTGCAGTGTGCTACGATTGTCGAAAGGAACGACAGCAGCATGGGTTTTCCCAGCGTCTTAGATGCCTACCTGTTAAAGAAGAATTTGTGTCGACGTTTGTAGTTTCCTGTTCTTTCAGAAGATCTGCAATACTTAAGTGAAATTTGCAAATTTCTTTAGTTTAGATCCCTTACTTTTATGGCAAAATTTTTGGCAAGCTTTAGTGTAAATTATCCTTTACCATATGTTTACATTATGTTCACTTTATACAGGATGAGCTAAAACATTGGGAACAAAAAAAAATATCATCGTATGTTCGGAAATGCATAGTTTAAATGGATATGGCAATAACTGTATGCACGACACATTGGCCCCATAACAATACAGACAGTGTGGTTTTTTTTTCTGTCGCGGGGCTACTTTTGAGTGATCGTCATGCAGTGGAGGTACAATGGTCCGGTATTCATATCAGGAACAAGCCGAAATGGTATTCACATACGAAGAAGCACATGGAAATGGTCGACCGGCGGTAAGAAAGCATTCAACATGTGAGCCACCCGAATCACAAAAAGTTTGAAACCATCTTTCAACGTGTGAACTCTTGCATTACATCCCAAGTAGGCCACTTCGAACATATTTTTGTAATATTGAACAATTACTACCACAGTGAGGTCATATTCTGTACTAATTGCTCTATTACAGACAAACCGTTCATTTCTGGATATATACTCACATGAGACGGTTTTCTTTCTTTTCTGGTCAGAAATCACCTCCTGAAGTTTGTCCCTATTGTTTTAGTTCACTCTGTATAGCTTTTGTCATATGCTTAATTTGTTTTCTTTTAAACAGAGAGATGGAGAATTTGTGATCAGTCGGGAAATTCGCCAAAGGTTTCCTTTTAACTTCGTCCTCTCCCGTCAAATTATTAAGTGGGCGAAGTACAATCAAAAAAGTTTAGAACTCATTAAGAAACTGAAGGGGATACATGAAAGTGCCTTTATCAACTATGCTGTAGCTTATCCTTCTTTCAAATGCAGACAAATTTACGTAAAGTAGTTCCACTGTAATTTAGGAACAAAAGGGACCACACATATCCTAATTTAACGTGTCTGCATTTAGCTTTCATAACAGGTGAGCAAAGTTTGCTTGAAAAACACGGTGTTGCTGACTATAGAAGGTAAATGTCGCTCTTAAAAATGGAGCAAATGGTAAAGTATATAGGATTCATATCTGGAATGGATGGAAACCACATGGCCTTATTCTAAATATGCTGAAATGCTTCTTGCACCACTGCTGAATAAGATTTCTTGTGTGATTTGGTGAAGACATTCATTCAGTTACCATTCATAGGAGACTATAAAGAGGTGTTTTTCAGCCTACGTTTTTTAGAGAAGCGAGCATTTTTATTACGGGGATGCGTTAATATTTCTTGTGACACCATTCATTGACTTATGAAGTCAGTGCTCAATCAATCAGAATAATCGACTATATAACAACTTAATGACTCATGGTCTTAATAAAGTAGCCAGGCACTATATACGAGATATATTTCTCCACGTTAGAGATAAATATACGACATAATTACTGAAAGTCAGTGAAATGGTAAATAAGATCAAGGCATTATAGACCTAAACTCTTATAATTAGACCAATTTACTAGAGACAATTAGTCAGCTGGGAAAAGATTTCAATGATAAACTACGAGGAGACTGCTTCAGGCTATTCCACGTGGAATCGCAACGGGTTGTTGCAATTAGTTTAAAGCCTTCATCAATAAATATTTTTTTTATCAATAATGAAAAAACATATTTAAAACAGTGGTATAGCGGGTTAGAGGGTTATTCATAATTCCCTCCGGGGTTTTATCAATGGATCGTGCATAAACTATGACAGATACAGCCAAAACACTCATATCAACAAGATACACAATCTATCCAAGTTTATACCTACAACAGGCCCCATGGCGTGCCTGTAGAATTCCCTACCAGAGAGAGGAACGTGAGATTTTTTTCCCTACTGAAGGACCTCTAGTGGCAGATTGGGAAAACCGGTCGCGCACGCCACAGCCTACTATATAGGTAACAGCCTGTTCAATCGACACGATTTCCAATGAAATCTTAAGACCGCCTTAGTTCAACGACCTCTCACGTGAGGGCGCTTTTAGTGAGGGAAAACCTTGGTAACAACTGTGTTTACTTATGCACAGAGCTACAGCTGATCAAGTCTTTTTAAGTGTCAAAATGAAACAATATTCCTAGATATTCATTAAATATGCACCATTAACAAGCCAAAGAATGTTACTTTTCAAAAAAAAAAAATGCGACATGTTGTAAAAATAAATATAAGATTAAGTATTAAATAAGATTAATATATTAATATATAAGATTAAATATATAAATAAGATTACATATATATGTAAATATGCAGCCTGTTTGTAGGCTAACCAGTAGAAAACAATAGAATGGTAGCAGTGGTAAGGCTTTTTCAATGCTAAAAAGGCTTTCTTCACCCTACTTAAAAGCGCCCTCCTCCTTTACTGCGGTGAAACTTGGAAACTGTCGATTGGACAGGCTGTTATCAATATAGTAGGCTGTGCGCACGCATTACAGTGTCGTTACGGAGCGAGCATAGGCAGGCTTTGTTAATCTCGAATGCCTCGTTTTAAACTTGTCAATAGTCTCGAAACCAAACGACAAACATTACGTCGTTAAATGTAAAATGAGTAACGACACATTTTGAGAATTACATTTAGGTGGCGAAATTTACCGAATTCCGAGACTTCCGTTAATCCGAGGCATAAGTGCGATCCAAAGTCGGCAACCATTATTTCAATTATTTCAATTAGGCCTAGTTTCAATGTCACCAAAGCGGCAACCATTATTTAAGCCTATATGTTTTAGTGCTTTACATATGGCCAACTCCTAATGCTTATTCCAAAATCATATAAAATCTCAATTAATTTCATTCTAATATTTAGATTAATCGTCTACGATGAACCATAATAAATTTTTCTTTCAGGAATATTTTTAATGTTAATTAGTTTGACGAAAGGCCAGGCAAAGTGCAGAGTATTCCCGACAAGAGGTAGACTGCAGCGAGAAATGTTTGGTATAGTACTAGTTTGGTATTAAAGACTTTTAATCTATTTTCTAGTTCTTGTTACTTTTATAGTTTTGAGTTTTTGGAACGTTAGTGGAAAGAAAAAGATACACGCTTTCTGCCAGGGGTTATTCCTGTATAACCCAAATGAACAAATACAAAATTAATTTAAAATTCGTGAAAATGTTTGAGAAAATTACCGTCTTTTTATTTGGGGATTTCTCTATAAGATGGTCAAGATCATACAACTAAAGAATTTTTGAAATAACTTGAATATATATACACTGACTGAGCATATTATTATGACCACCCTGTCAGTATCTCGTTGGGCCACCTTTTGCCTTTAACACTGCGGTGATTCTTCGTGGCATTGATTCCACGAGATGTTGGAAGGTGGTGGGAGGAATCTGACACTATGCCTGGTGGCTAGCACTGTCTAGTTGTGTTAGATTGGACGGTGATGTATCCAGCCTTCTGATGGTTCGTTCGACTTCGTCCCAGAAATGCTGAATTGGATGAAATTTAGGGATTGTGGGGGCCACCGAAGTAAGGTAAAGTCCCCCCTCAAGTTCCTGGAACCACTCCTGCACAATACGAGCTCTGTGGCATGGCGCATTGTCTTGCTGGAAGTAGCCATCTCCATTGGGGTACGCCATCAACATGACAGGGTGGACTTGATCGGCGACGATATGGAGGTATGCCAGACGTTATTCAACACGTATTTACGGACCCAACGCATGCCAGGAAAAGAATCCCCAGACTATAACACTGCCCGCACCGGTCTGAAGGGTTGTACTTATGCATGCGGGGTCCATGCTTTCGTGCTGTTTCCGCCAGATTCTCACGCGGCCGTCTGCATGATGTAACTGGAATCGTGACTCGTCAGACCACATGATTTGTTTCCACTGCTCGATAGTCCAGTCCTTGTACTCCTGAGCGAATTGGAGTCGTTTCCGCTTGTTGGCTGCAGACTAGCAAAGGTGTGTAGACAAGTCTTCGGCTTCCGTATCCCATGCGATGCAGTGTGCGGCGAACAGTGCATTCAGAGACCGTTTTGGAGGACCCCTGATTAAGGTCAGCAGTGATTTGATGCACAGTTGCCCTTCTGTTATCCTTTACCAATCGTGATAGTCTCCGTTCTATCCGATCATCAACCATCCGCGGGCGGCCACAACGCGAACGTTCAGACCCCGTCTTCCGGCTAACCGTCCAGTGTTTAAATACTTTAACGACGGCTGCTCTTGAGCACCCCACGAATGCTGCTGTTTCGCTGATACTCCATACTTCCGAACACCTACAATCATCCCGCGTTCGAAGGCTGTTAAATCGCGTCGTTTACCCGTAGTTGAAGAATGGAACACGTCTACTGTTGTCGACGACACAAAGCTTCCCTTTTTATATTGGTCCGGCCTGCTAGCAACATTGCGGCAACGTCCGTGCGCGCATTTGCATAAACATGTCAGGTAGTCATAATAATATGCTCACTCACAAGGGAATCCCTCGAACATGTATGTCACAGATTTCCACCAAATTGAAATATGTTACTCAATTGAAGCTACAATAGATGCCTGCAAAATAAGAGAGTGCGGATTTTTGTTTCTTTCAAAATAAACCAAGAAAACGAAAAATTTTGAGCACACATATCCATACAAGGACTCCATTGTTAAAGCGGTGTATTAATGCGCT
The DNA here is from genome assembly GCA_023313115.1 of Rhysida immarginata. NCBI lineage: Eukaryota > Metazoa > Arthropoda > Chilopoda > Scolopendromorpha > Scolopendridae > Rhysida > Rhysida immarginata. The sequence goes on from JAHWFO010013986.1 coordinate 348,737, forward strand.
TAACGGAACTTCTTTCTTCCACTACTCACAGCAATAAGCACGAATCCAATTCAGATGAAATAGACAGCAGCAGATGGCAATTGAATGGCTTCTCAAATTTCTAAACAAACTTAGTTTTTAAAATAGATTATTACAATTAGCTAACTGCCTTCCAGTAAAAAATGTCTAGAGTAATTAATAACCATTTCCTGAATTTATTATTTTATTTTATTAAGTAATTCGGTAATCAAACACGGGGCTGGCTTCATGTGCAACGTCGAGTAATACGTTGCGTTGGTGAGGGGGTATGTATCGCGGTGCTTTATAATTTTAAATAAAAATAGTATTCATGGATGCCTACCTCATCTTATGAACTATTTCGAGACGAATAATTGTACAGCAAAATTAAGGTTTTATGCTTAATAACAGTGCTCTAACTGCAATTCTTTGTCGATCGCCGCTAACAAGTTCGAGGTTTTATCGATCGCCTCTTTCCGCCATGTTTTTTGAACTCTGCGCACTTCCGGGGCGCTTCACTGCCGTGCAACGCTATCGCTTCCACGGTGTGCTTGCGCGCTAAAAAAGTGCATCGGAATTCTATGTGGGATTCCCTTGTCAGTGTAAATTGTGAAAAGAAAGCGTTCTGCATCATGAAATTCGCTAAATGTCGCACTGAAGCACTGACGGACAAAGCTATTCATGTGTGGTTCCGGTTGTCTGTGCAATCGAAAACGACCAGGCCGGCCAGGACCATCGGTTGAGACAATCGAGCAGCTTAGAAAGTATTTACTAGGAGCCCGAAAGAGTCAACAAATCGTGCAAAGATCTGGTGTACGTGCCCCCGATGCCACGTTTTGTAGCAGAACAGCGAGACAGTGACATGTTGGGGCGTGTGTCGCAGGAACTGGAATACAGGACTGACATTTCCGTGTCACCAAGGATGCTTATATTGAGCAGCTGTAGCTTCCACCACAATCTTGGAGAGTTTGTATATCTCTTGCAGGAGTGTGTTTGCTGAATCGGTCATAGTTTTGCACAATCCATTAATAAAATCCCGGAGGGAATTATGAATAACTTTGTACGAGGTCTGTTCCAAAAAAAGACCGGACTTTTGCCATAACGTACGGTTGAGCTCCTGTAAGTAGCGCCACCTAGTGGCAACCTTTAGCAACAAAATGCCGTTCGGTGCATCATTCCACCTTTACCCGTTGGCGATCTGCAACTGCGAAAATGAACTCATGCAATTACCTACTGCTAAGTCACCTTACCGAACGATTTTGGATGGATCTATCCAATGAGATTTCGTATCGCTCCAATATCTCATGTTCTGATGGTTCACCTCACCATGGACATCAAAAATTTGCCTTTTCACTGATCACAATGTTATATGCAAATGAAGCATCCAGTCGATAACAGTACAGTCAAAATGTGCTGCGTTATGGACTCTTTGCAAATCCTGCCAACAGCATTGTTGAGTTGCGTCATCGGTTGATGTTTTATTTGCCTGTACGAGCTTTATGATCAAAAGTCCCAGTATCTCTGAAAATGTGATATCAAATATGCGACGGCGCTGTGCGCGATTTGTTCTCTTTCGGGGTGGCGGTCGTTGAAATCAGCAGCACTCGTATGGTAGAAGAACCCTTTCCTCCTTCATTAGTACCATCTCCAAATACCTGCAACGTACAGTGTCAGTGTCTTTGCTAATAACTTGTGAACCTGAACAGATAACTGAAATCCGATTGCAGGAATAAACTCCTGAGAAAAAACTGGTGTTATTTGATATGCCACATGGGCCCCCTTTCCATTTAAGAAAATGAACCTTGACCCAAATTGGCGGATTTCTAGATGGCGGCCAAAATCCAAACTGTCCCAAAAAATAGAGCCACCTATTCTATTTCTTGTTAACATGGTCACATCGTTCATTTTATACACCATTTCCGAAATACAGCTATGACCAGCGACCCTGTACTTTCAATCCAAATATCAATACGCAATTATCAGTTAGGTGAAATCATCAATACACGAGTTCCGTCCAAAAAGAAAAAGAAAAAAAAAACCCAGATGAATTAAATTAATTTTCTAAGTTTAGGCTCGTGATAATACCAAAGCCGTCTTTAAAGTAGACCGCCGCGCTCCATGGACGAGTTCTTTTCAAAGCGCTTTTATCACAAATATGTTCCCGGAAAATTCCTTGTGGATTAATTTTCTTTCAACTTTCAAAAGAAGCAAAAGAAATAACATTTCTCTTCGCAGAGATTCTTGGAATCCTAAAATGAAAAGAGGGATGCTTTGAAGAGGCAGCTTTCTCGCTTCGACGCGAGATCCCGACTGAATTTACTAATTTCTTCACGCCTTTTAAGCGCGAATCCACCTGCCTCATTGTTCGCGTGTCGGGTGACGCTTTGAATAAATGTGTGATTATTTGAATTTCGAAAAATCAGATGACTCTTTGTTCTCTGTTTTCCAGATGTGCGCAGCCTGGAAAATAACGATATGCGTCATGTTTTGAATATTAGACGTCTTCTGGTTGTTCCTCGATCTCATTTACGGAATAGCAGTTTCTGTTCTTCTTTAGTTTGTTATTATCATTTGTCCACAGTTCTTGGCATTATACCATCTGCTTTATCAGGTTAATATTGCCTGACGAGTGTTACTGTGAGTTAATGCTAATGTTCGTAAGCCATTTAGGTTAATATTCCTTAGTTAGTGTTAATAATGAGGAATCACGTCATTAATAAATTAGTTTTGGCGTATTTGAAAAATAAAACATTATTGTTCGCGTAAATTAGATAATATCCAAACAGATTACTCCCAAAACAATCTTAAAAGAAGGAACTAATATTCTAGCCAACCAATAAGAATAACTCTAATTTTATCTCGACCCTCCTTTTTGAGACTAACCATATATTGAGACTAACCATAACAATATACGTTAGGGTATTAAAAAGGAGGGTCGAGATAAATGGCTAGAATATTAGTTCCTTCTTATTCTAGCCATTTATCTCGACCCTCCTTTTTAATACCCTAA
>JAHWFO010013986.1:377783-417133 GCA_023313115.1 Rhysida immarginata
TTTTTTTTGGTGATATTACTGGTGTCTTTAAGTGCGAAGGAGGATTCGTTATGATATGTGCTTAATTCTTTAAATTCCAATTCATAACAAATGTATAATTTTTATTTCCTCCATTTTCCAGGCACTCCTTAGCTGTTAAGTCATTTTAAATGATTTTGTGACTGTGGGATTGAATTATCTTGTGACTGTGAGACTGAATTACCTAATAAGACTGGATTATGTTTTTCAAATCTTTGATTTGAATATGTGAGAATTTCTGACTTTATATTTTTTTGTTTAGCGATTAAAACCGAGCGTGAACTTAGTTCGGTTCCCGTTAAGACATTTTGCTTTTAGCAACAGTTTGTTTGTGCGTTCTTTTTGTGTTCCAGTCATTATTTACTGAAACATAAGTTAACTCTTGTTTGTTATTACTATGAGTTATGTTTTATTGATTGTGTTGCTTTTGTAACCGAATACCGAGCTGTGTATTTGTTTTATACCATCTAATTTTATTTGTTTATATATTTCCTATTTTCTTAGTTAGAAAATAACTGTTTTTTCTTTTGATTTTTTTTCCTGTTCGGAGTTATTAAATTAAACATTTTCAGTGCGTACTTAAAACGTAGTGCTTATTTTGTTTTACTTAGTGTCTCGTATTCCACTTTTAGTATTTGATTTATTCCACTGCGTATTTGGCACTTGACACCATCATTACATTACAATTTTAATGTCTTCCGTTTGAAGAAGAAAAGAACAACAACATCAACTTCTTCTTCATTCTTTTATTCTTCAAGAACAGTCAAGAAATCGTAATTAAGCTTAAATGATAAACTTTGATAGGGATAAGGAATAGCTCTAAAAGATGTTTGTTCACAGATATACTAAAAATTGCATTTAGGGGTACAGTCCTGAAATGTTGAAAAAATTTAAAAAATAATTAAATTAAAGTGTTTGAGAAGATAAAAAAACAAAACAAACGGTTCTGCTGTGTCCGAAGAGAATTTGTTTTTTGTTGAATTTATTATTCTTGAAAATATTTGATTAACGTTTTCCAATGCGCTTAATAAATTCTATGACATCATAATCTCATTATTTAAATAGGCATTCAAAAGCGAGTGATGAAATGATAATTTCCATACAACATTAAAATTGTAAAAGAAAAAAGGTCCAGGAATAGCAATATGGTAGTGTTTTATTGCGAATCTACGCGTTTCGAGGAACTCTCATCATCAGGATCCTGAACAACTACAAAGGAGGCAGCGGAAAACCACTTGGTTATATGGGTATTGCCCTCCAATCAGCGTGAACCGAGTCAACACCGATTGGCGGGCTTACAATAGCTGAAGGGAATACACAATTTTGCCATTGTTGGTTGGCTTTTTATATACAATACTCATTTCCAAAAAAGTTGGGACAGTGCAACATATAAGAAGAACTCCAACACATTTGTTTGGATTATTGTATTGCCGTTTATTTCAACACATTACAATACATAAACGATAAATTAGGCATGGGATCACATATCTTATATGCTTAAAGAAAGATACAGGTGGTTTTCCTGTTTGGCACGTGCAACACACTCCCAATAAAGTTGGGACAGCACGGCGTTTACCACGGTGTGGCGTCACCTCTCCTCTTGATGACACACTGTAATCTTCTGGGCATCAATGACACCAATCTTTCTAACACCGTAACCGGAATTCTGCCCCATTCCTGTTGGATATAGGTTTTCAGCTGTTCAACTGTCCGGGGTCGTCGCTGTCGTAGTTTTCGTTTAATAATATGCCAAACGTTTTCTATAGGCGACAGATCCGGGCTGCAAGGGGGCCAATCCAACATACGAATGCGCTGCCGACGTAGCCATGCTGAAGTTATGCGCGCTGCATGCGGTCTGGCGTTGTCTTGTTGAAATATACACTGACATCGTCCAAACAGGCGCCTCTTAGATGGCACCATAGCTTGTTCCAGGATCTGTATATACGCTTCGGCATTAACGGTGCCATTGCAGATGTGCAAGTCTCCCATTCCATGGCCACTAATACAGCCCCAGACCATGACAGACGGTGGTTTCTGTACCGAACGCCTGTAGCACACGGGAATATCCTTTTCGTCTTTGGTCCGGAGTGTACGGCGTCCATTATTTCCGTAAACAATCGTAAAGGTTGATTCATCGGACCACAATATGTTCTTCCAGCGTGCTTGGGACCAATTGCGATGGGCTCGAGCCCATATCAGACGGCGACGTTGCTGTCGTTTGTTGATGTATGGCTTCCGTTGTGCACAGTATAACTTAAGTTTGCATTTGTGGATGCACCGGCGTACAGTATTCAACGATAATGGCTTCCCGAAGAAATCGCGGGCCCACGTGGCTATGTCCGTAAACGCAGCATTCCTATGCGTGACGCAGTGACGTCGGAGGATCCGAAGAGCTCGAGCATTCAGAATAGTTTTTCTACCTTGGCCTTTCCGAACTGTGATCTCACCACTATCTCGGTAGCGCTTGATAATATTATGTACTGTAGATGATGACAGGTTAAATCTTCTGGCTATTGCACGCTGAGAAACGTTGTTTGTGAATTCTTGAATGATTCGAACACGAAGATCTTCGCTAACTGGCTTGCCTCGACCCATCGTTCCGAATAAGTTACCTGAACGACGGATGGCAACTGTTATTTATACGGAATGTAGTACGACGTCATCATTCTAGATTATTCCCGAACAATTCGGAAGGTTCCACTACTAACGGCGCTTTCTACAACGTATGTCCCTACTATTTTGGAACGTGTTGCAACACCCCCATTCAAAATGAACGTCCCGGCCACGATACAAAATGTTTTGGTGCACACAGTATATTTATGTCATTTCATAAACGTATCTGCTATTTTGTATTCGCGAGAAAGTTTTGTTACATCATCCCTTTTTGTTTTTTCTATATATTTTGCACTGTCCCAACTTTTTTGGAAATGAGTATTGTACAATGAAATAGAAATGTTTAAATATAGAAATAACAATTAAATAGAATATTAAGATTGAAAAATAAAAAACCGGGGCAAAAGACCGGGTTCCGATCTTTCCTTTGGCGGAACAGCTGGGGCAAATATCCATGGGGCAAGATGTCCGGAGACATGAAAAAACTATCTTTTCACTGGCAATCTGTCCCTATCTTTGAAGTAAATATAGGAGAAAATGAAGCATTATCGTGGGATAAGGCTTATGTTGGATAAATAATATCATTGATGACGTCCAAGATAGGGTTTTTGTCAAAATTCGTCTGGCTATTCAGTACTTTATCTTTGTCCGTTTTTAGAGATTTTCTGATAGCCAGGGACTCGTAGTCATTATCGTCTTGGGGTCCTTAACTATTTTTAAAACGCACATAATTTCGTCAATCGGTCCAAACCTGTGCTTTTGTGATTTCAGATGGTCCGCGAACGTCGACTTTCCATCTCGGTTGGTTCATGATCTTCTGTACTCGGAGAAACGTTCCTTGAAAGACCTCTTAGTGCATCCCACGTAATAGCACCCACATGACGGACAAGTTAACTTGTATGCATATTCTCGTGTTCAACTGGTGTTTTGGGATTCAATGCGGCCTACCTGCACTTGTTTGCCGTTTTGTATGCGATCTTCATCCCACGTTCTCGGAATATGTTCGACATCCTAGTTATTTCGGGGCCCGTGTATGTGAACGTAGTGAAGTTGTTTTGTGATTCATTTTATTGCTTCATTCTGATGTTCCGCTTTGTTTTTTGTAATACGGAACGAGTGACATACGAGGCCTGTGAGAAAAGTATCCGACCTTCGGCCGGGAAAAAAAAATTACACACCTGGAGCATTGGAAACCTAATCACCCTCAAAGTAGTCTCCTTGGGGCTCCACACACTGCTCCCAGCGGTGCCGCCATTGTTGGAAGCATTCCTGGAAAGCGTCTTTCGGAATGGAGTTTAGCTCGGCTGTCGTTGCAGCCATAATGTCCTCTCTTGTCTGAAATCGCGTTCCTTTCAATGGCCTCTTGAGTTTGGGGAACAGCCAAAAGTCGCAGGGGGCCAGGTCAGGAGAGTAAGGAGCCTGTTGTACCACGGCCAAAAAAAGTCTGAATCGAGTTTGGTTTTTGAGGCGCCAATTGCCTGTTGACCACAACTGCGGTCTCTTGCGCCGCACTGCATTACGTAGGCGACGGAGGACATCCCTGTAGTACTCTTTGGTGATTGTTTGACCCTGTGGTGCGTACTCGTGGTGTACCACACCGCGAGAGTCAAAGAAAGCAGTCAGCATCACTTTCACATTGCTGCGCACTTGGCGGGCCTTTTTTGGTCGTAGTGACGAGGAATGCTTCCACTGTGACGACTGATGGTTTCCACCTGGCTGTCGCCCAGTTTCTGGCAAAATTTGATGCAGTAACGCTGCTCCAGTCGTTCCGTCATTTTCCTTCAAATCAAAAACCGACGAGAGCACAACACACTACCTCCCTCTAATGCTGATTGCCAGCAACTGACGCTATTGAGAGGCAGGAAAAAATTCACGCATACGCACAAAGGTTCAAAGTCGGCTCATGCAAGCAAGCGCGACCCAAATCCATCAGGTTTTCGCAAAAAAAAATTAGGTCGGATACTTTTCTCACAGGCCTCGTAATCCGGAAAGGAGTTTATCCTGACTACGTCGTATGTTAGGCGGACCTCTTCATTCTTGTCCTCTTTGGTTATCGGGTATGTTAAGACCCTGTGGAATAAATAGTTCAAGGCTGCGGTCTTGTGTTGGGGCGGATGGTCGCATGTATAATTCATGATATTACACGTGGCCGTTGGTTTTCTATAGATCTTGAACTCCAATTTTTTCGTTTCTTCATTCCTCTATCCTGAAAGGTCTAGGAAGTTGATGTTGTTGTTCTTTTCTTCTTCAAGAAGAAAGTTCAAGAATGAATGCCTGTTTAAATAATAAGATTATGAAGTCATAGAATTTATTAAGCGCATTGGAAAACGTTAATCAAATATTTTGAATAAATTTTATATCTTTCTTTCTGAAAAACAAGAATAATAAATTCAACAAACAACAAATTGTCTTCGGACACAGCAGGACTGTTGTTTTTTTTATCTTCTCAAACACTTTAATTTAATTATTTTTTAAACTTTTTTCAAGATTTCAGGACTGTATCCCTAAATGCAATTTTTAGTATATCTGAGAACATACGTCTTTTAGAGCTATCACTTATCCCTAACTGTTGTTCTTTCTAATTGTTATTAAATAGGTTAAACGAAGACTTTATAAGCGATGAACTTTAAGATCACAGAAGAAGTAACCAGAGATAAATTGTGACGTCGAATTTTCAGGCTGACCAGAGCGAAAAAATATAAGTGAAATTGTAAATAAGTTTCAAGAGGTACTCTTGTTAGCATTACTGTTTTAATATCGTTTGGTTCGAATAAGGATGTCTACAGGGTGAGTCAAAAGTCTGAAACAAACGAAAAATTGTTTTTATCTCTTTGCAGATTTATAGTGACATTTGATGGCGTTATCAAAGGAAGAGCGTATTGGTGGTGACAGTTTTAAAGAAATCGAAAATTTTGATGACAAAATATGAAATGGATGCACATCAACAGATGAAGCAGCCTCCACTTTTATTTTGGCAGCTTTCTTTTTGGTCCTCTATGTTTTAGTCTTTGGTTCACCATGTAGATTGTTTTAACAGAAAATGAAATCCTTTGAAAATTTCTTTTGATTATTCACGTTCTGAGAACGTGACAGACTGCTCAAGATGTATCAAATGCACATACGAATTTCTTGAGAAGTTTTCTTTTTCGATTTAATTTAAATTATAGGTTTTCCCCGCTTGACAACGAAATCTTTGACTGTGGAATCCGCGGCAAACATCTCGAGAGTAAGCATAAACAAATAAAAACACTTCAGAAAAAACTTATCAATAAATCCAGTATAAAAGAAAGTAATAGATACGCATCTAAATTTAGAAGCAATAAGAAATAAGAAGTCCATGTCTACGAATCCACATCAGCAAATTGTTTATTCCACGTGTAACGAAATTACTTCAGGTGCACTCCTAAATCTACAAAAAATTACAAATGTGCTCCACCTTTTATTTTTCTCATGAACAATCTTCAGATTCTGCTAAAACAGATTTACAGATTTGAAACAGATAAAGTGAAATATTTCAACATTTTAAACGAGATCTTAGAATTATTGAGTTTGATAATTGCGAAGACAATAAGAAAAGTTTCAATTTCGAGTAAATGGAATAAGTACGCCCTTATTGAAACAAGTAAGTAAATTTGCAAGCGTCTTTTCTATATTACTCGTAATCCTGTTCTCAAAAAGAACCCACGAAAAGCCAGTTTGATCATTTTTTATGTTGGCTGATGCAATCATTACGTTAACAGCTACAGTATTTTCATCAGATTTTAGAAACCTGACCAGATGTGATTCGACCAGCGTTCGAGATGGATGTGACTCCTAGGAAAGACTACGAAGATCTAACTTTGCACGAACACAGCTAAGACGTATCAAGAGATTGCTTCAGTGGTTGGTGTGAGTTTAGCAACTGTCAGACCGGAGTGGTGTTTCCTAAACGTAAAGTAAAGTGTGGTCGAATGAAGAAAAAGCTCTTAGAGATGACGCTTACTTGCTTCGACAAAGCATAAAGGGCGTAATGTTCAGTTATCCATATCATAATGGTAAGTCACCATCAGGACAATCTAAACTTATTTAGACGAAATGACTTCTTTACATGGTCAAACCTTACTTTGAATATTACTCCATGACTCATGCATTATAAAGAACACGAAATGATTCTTACAGAATACCAAAGGCATTTTTAACAAAAAATTAAATTGAACAGGTTTTTGTTCCTGGAGACAATAGGCGAGACAAAAAAATTAAATCCTTTCTGTTCCCTTTTTACCTTTTTGGTGTCAAGGATGTTAAATAACCACTGGATCTAACTGTATACAGGGTGTTCTCGAATAACGTGTACAAATTTGGGGGGGGGGGGGGAGGGTGATAGAGGGATCAAATCTAAGCAGTATTTCCCTTTTTCATTTTTTTCTCTGGGGCATTGTTTTTGAGATAAAAAATGTTGAAATCCTACCTGCAGGAAAGAGTTGTTTGGATTCTGTGGGGACACTTAAAGACATTGGTATACGAGCATAGAGAAAGGAAGTAAAACAAAAAGGAAGGTTTTTATTTCCTTTCTCTGTGTATACGAGACACCTGTGGGATCCGATGAAGAGCTGGCAGCCAGAATTCTGTAGCTGCAGAGCAGATTCGCGAAGAACCAGGAACTTTTGAACGTGTACGTCAATCCATGCCGCCAGAAGGAATGAATTTGAACACTTATTGTAAAACATTTGCATGTTTCATAAAAAAGTCACATTATTGTACTGTAAGCAATGTGTTTTTGTTCTTTTTATTACAGGATTGACCATGATTTTGACGTGTTCCAGAAGCACGGGTTGAGTGGCATATTACGTCTATGCGACGTCCAATATTTTTATTTCAAAAACAATGTCCCAGAAAAAAAATGAAAGAGGGAAATGTTGCTTAGATTTGATTCCTCTATCATTCCTGACAGTCTGGTCATCCTTCAGCCGGGGCGAATAATTGTACAGCAAAATTAAGGTTTTATGCTTATTAACACTGCTCTAACTCCAATTCTTTGGCGACCGCGGTTAACGATTTTGCTTCTCTCCTTACCGCCATGTTTTTTTCTGACTTTTCACATCCGTTTTCAACGAAGCACTGCTGCCGCCGCGCAACTCTACCGCTTCCAAGGTATGCTTGCGCGCAAAAAAAAGTGCGTCGCACACATTCGTGAAAAAGAATTGCAAAAAGAACTCATTTGAGGTGAAACATATGGACATCAGCCAAATTAACACATATGGCAAAGCTGTTAATTGTACTGAACAAAATCAGCCACAATGAAGGCCATACTGCTACTGCAAATATGCGACATAACAGGGCCGTAGCCAGGACGTGATCTTGGGAGGGTCAATTTTCAAAAATTCCGGACCTTTTTTCAAAATTTCCATTTAGTCGGACCTTTTTCCATATTTGGGAGGCGGACCTTTTTCCATAATGGGTTGGTCGTCGACCTCCCTCGAACCCCTGACTAGTTTGGTTTGGTTTGTTTGGTATTAACGTCCTTTTCAACTGCCATGGTCATTTCAGGACGGCGTTATAGGGGCCGCAAATTTTGCCTCGTAAGGGCTCTTTAACGTGCAGCCGGCAAACGACTACACGGGACCAACGGCTTTACTTCCCTTCCGAAGGAAGTGCGTGATCTCAGGATTTCCCCCTGAAAAATCCTCGTCGTCCTCGGCCGGGATCGAACCCGCGTACTCAGGCATCAGAGGCGATCACGCAACCGCTGAGCCACCGAGGGCGATCCTCCCTGACTACGGGCCTGCATAATCTGCCTTTAAAATTATGGGAGAGAGTAAAATCTCTTCTATTTTGTTTTTGATGTTTTTTCATAATTTTAAAATTTATACATAACTTGATATGTACATGAATTGTATATTTGTACAATTGTAAACATTTACAATTTTTTAATGTTAGTATATAAGACCTTATCATTTTTTAATGTTATTACGAGGGTGGGCTAAAAAGTAATGCCTCCATGGCTGTAACTTTTTTATTTTTTAACAGATTTTCAAAATTCTTTTTGTATCTGATACTCACATTTCTCCTCTATGTAATGCACTATTCACTTTTCGACATAGTCTCCATCCCTTTCCACGCATTGTACCAACGCGTGACTAGTCGGGTGTACCTGTCGGAGGGGAATTCCGGGGTTGTTGTCGACACCAACACCAAACGGCAGGTTTCACCTCGTCGTCAGAACGCAACTCATGCCCCTTAAGGTGCTCTTTTCTCTTTGGGAAGTGGTGAAAGTCGCAAGGTGCAAAGTCTTTCATTTTTGAACTGCAGATTTTCATCTTTGAACTGTAGGCGCTGCAACCCCCTCTGATGTGTGGCGTTATCGTGCTGCAGAAGAGGATCCAAAGTTGCCATTCAATCCTCGTGTCGACGACAACTCCGGAATTCCTCTCCGACGGGTTCACCCGACTAGTCACGCGTTGGTACAATGCGTGGAAAGGGATGGGGACTATGTCGAAAAGTGAATAGTGCATTACATAGAGGAGGAATGTGAGTATCAGATACAAAAAGAATTTTGAAAATCGGTTAAAAAAAAAAAAAGTTACAGCCATGGAGGCATTACTTTTCAGCCCACCCTCGTATTATCATATTTATTAATGTTAATGTATAGAAAATTTATACTGATCACAAAATTTAAAGGAATAATGGTTTAAACACTTAATAGTTAAGAATTGTGCCAATGCTACTTATCCGAGTAACTACGGATATTGCTTAGCACAGTTAAGTAAGTTGATTTATAAACTTTTATAAATAGACATGATTTATAAACATGATTATAAATAATACCGGCTAATAATTGATATCTTGATTTTTACAGCCTGACGTGATTAAAATTGTTTTTTTATAATCAATAATTTTCTAATCATGTACTTCATTATAAATCCGTTTATTACATTAAAATTCCTTTCTTTTCATTAAGTCTAAATTTTATACTAAAGTTGAGAAGCAAATGCGTTTAATATTAAAAGCTGAAGTACTAAAGAAGCCCTCTGCCTATCTTACAAATGGTTACCAAATTGCACTTTCAGAACTCGTGTCCTTAGCCTATTCCAAACAACGCCAAAACGATATTAATACTAAATCGATTAAATTTAACATTCTGTTTACAAGGCAACTCATTCAAGGCAGGAATGTATGGAATGTTAACAATTATTCAAAATGTTTCTTCTACAGCAACGTTTCTGAAATTGTGGATTGGAGCCGATTTTTTGCTGGGTAGTGAAAAGCTTTTGAGAGATTTTTTTAAAATTACATAGATATTAAAAATCGTAAGATATTAAAAGTAAGAAAAAAATGGGGATTCAAGAACGATCTCTTGATAAATCAAGTCGCGACTAAATTGTTTTTAAAAAATCAGTTCTATAGCTAAACGCTGATCTAAAGTAAATTTGTCTTGATGCAAGTGATGCAAAGCACGAACTTCTTTAACCAAATCCTATTATAATTCTAGGACACCATTGGCTCAGCCTGTCCAAACCAACCAGTTTTATTTAACTTAAATGATAATGAATATCAATAACATGAGTGCTATTATAGTAATCAATAGCCAACACGAGATGGAGATAATAGCATTAAAAGACCCTCGTCGTTTTCTATTAGGGCATAAAGGTAAATTCTAATTCACTATCACTAAACGGCGATGGTATTACAAAATCTAATTTCTCACGAGAAATGAGCATTGAAGGAAAACTACGATGACATACGAAACAAAAGATGAAGGAATCGTTTAGCTTATATAAAAATTTCCAAATCGAAATCTAAATTCATAAATTTACAGGGTGGCCCAAAACCTATCTACTACTTCAAATTTAAACTTCAAATTATCAGCTAATACCAACAAGGGAAGTACACGATTCACGCCAAATTGAAATATATTACTCATCTAAAGCTACTATTGATGCTTGCAAAATAAAAAATCACTATATTTTGTTTCTTTCAAAATAAACCGCGAAGAGGAAAAAAATTGAGCATACATAACCATACAAAAACTCCATTGTTAAAGCCATGTTTGTGTATTAATGCGCTTGACAAACTAGTTTTTCACTACTCAGCAAATAGCACGAATCCACTTCACATGAAAGCAATGAAAGTAGCAGCAAACAACAACTGAATGGATTCTCAATTTTTAAACAAACTTAGTTTTTAAAAATACATTATTAAGTACCGAAAGATGCTTTATGCTATCAGTGTGGGGAAACGTGTCTGTCTGTCTGTCCGTCCGTCCGTCCGTAACTCTAACTCCTCCGAGGCTATGAAAGATTTTCAAAATCTGTGTTCGTCAGTCGATGTACTTGGTTCATGGCACGAACCAATCACAAATATTGTCTAAATCGGTTTATTGGCACGTGCACAAATGGTACCTCTATTTTCCCACCTAGCAATTTTCAATGGGAAGATATATTAAGTAATATATCAAACAAATCGCAATGACGAGATAGAAGCGGTTATTCATTACTATTTTCGTCAGGCGATGAATCTGGTACATGGTACGAACCAATCACAAATATTATCTAAATCGGTTCAATAGCACGTGCACAAATGGTACCTTCACGAACCAAATTGGTTCAACGGTATGTGGTTTAATGGTATCATTATGGTCTATTAGAAACATACAATGTTAACATAATGTGGTTAAAAATATGGTTCCGCGAATGGTTTAGTTTAACCTTTCGGTACTTGGTTATGTCATTCCTTAATGGTTTATTAAAATTAGCTAATTGCCTTTCAGTAAAAAAATCTGTATAGACAATTAATAACCATTTCCTTAATTTATTATTTCTTTTTATTAATAAATTCGGTAATCTTCGTAAATTTTCCGGGGCTGGCATCATGTGAAACGAGGCAAGGATGGCGAGTTTTCTCGTACACCCTTGTGTACTTACCTTGTAAGTGTTTTTGTTTGAAAATTGTGGGATATGTTCTTGGCATCCAGATATTTTGTTTAACGGTTTGGATTTGAAGGGAAATCTGCGGACCAGTTCATTCCTGTTCATTTCTGTCATTGCGGACCTCACACATCAGTTGTTTATGCAAGCAAGATGGTGCAAGCCACCCATCGCACAACTGACATTTTTGAACTCTTTGCATGAGAATTTCGGACAGCTGGCACTAGTATTGCATCAATCTATACATTGTTAACGATTGTTAACCTTTCTTAACGAATCGTAGCATGGGAAAGTTACGAATCCTAAGACCATTCTCTTTACTGAACCTGGTACTAGCTAAGAAATTGGCGTTTAATCTTAGTAGATAAATTTTGGGCAACCCTGTAATAACAAAAACTTGCATCTCGGCGACAGGAACTGACAACCATGAATCTGGGAGCAAGGCCAACTAGACAGACAGGTCCCGGCGCTGAAAAGTCACATGACCAAGATAGGCTGATCAACAATGTAACCTTTACTTACATTTTTAGCACACTTTAATCTATTAAGTGCTCAAAATGTTCTCCTTCAACACTGAAACAACTGTAAGTCTACTTTTGGCCCAGGTATACAGCAAAGTGCCAAGAAAAATGTTCTGAAACTGTAAGCCTACTTTTGGCCAAAATGTTCTGAAAATGGTATACAGCAAAGTGCAAGGAAAAATGATCTGGTACTTGGTTGATCTCCCGCGGAAGCGTATTTGCATTGAAAATTTTTTTTTATATCGGGAGAGTAGAACTGCCCATTATACAGTTTGGTTTTAGTAAGTTTGATGTGTATTATTATATATTTCACATTTTGAGGGAAAGGGGTGGCAAACTGAAGGACTGCCCCTGGCAGCCTAACTCTAGCTATGCTTCTGCGCAGAACTGCAGAAATATGATGGCTTATATGGCCATGATAGGGCCACAAACACAGATGAGTGTTCCTGTAACCATAATGTGGTGCCGTGGACCTGTGTGACATCACATTGTCTGGTTGGAAAGGGCCAAGCAGTCAGAATGAACACAGGATCTTGTTAATGTAACCCCTCAGAGAAGTTTGTACATGTACCAGGGGCCATATGAATGCCAATTGAATACACACCCAAACTATTATGAAGGCACCATCAGCCTGTACAGTCCCCTGTTGAGATGCCGGGTTCATGGCTTCATTTTCTCCACACCAGATCATTTCATCAGCCTGAAACAGTGAGAGACGCTACTCGTCAGACATGTCCATTCATCAAATTTCCAGTGGCAGTGTTCCCGTACCCAGGCGATGCGTGTTGTTTGTTGTTGGTATAGCATTGAATTCCGATATTTCTTGAGCAGTGTTCCACGCCTATCGCATGAAACGGCTCTTGTCAACTCTCGCTGATCGCATTCATCCAATATTTTTTAGGCCACTCATTTTTCGTAGATTCAATGTTTTCTCTTGAAATCACGGAACCTCCTTAAAATTATCGTAAGCGAAAACTCAAACTTTATTTCCGAAATGCTATGGCCCACCTCACGAGCTCCAACTATTTTACCACTTTCAAAGTCGCTTAAATAATGATCCTCTGCCACTCTCACGGCAGAAATAGCTCTAGAAGTTTCCATAGATGTTTACCATTTTATATATGCGCTTCAAAAACAATATAGGTGGCGAAGATATATAGTCTGTATGGGCTCGTCCATACCACTTTTTCTGACACTTTAGGGCACATTACGGAATTTTTCCATAATCTAAGTAGTCCACTTTGTATTAGTTTACTCTGCTTGGTGAATGAGCCAAATATACAGCATATGCTTCGAGAAAAATGACCTTGAAATGTGATGGCGGATTCGCTGGGAGTAATCGTGCTGAAGCGTGATGATTGTAAGCAGAGAGGTTTTCGCACGACATCTTCTCAATGAAAAAACATTTGGTTCAAGGTTAGGTTCAACATCTGAGGAAGACAGGATCTTTCGAAATAAAGGCGACAGATTGCGGTAAGTCACCATTGGTACGAACAACTGCATTAGAAGAAACCATGCTGCAGCACGTCGAAGAACATGCTGGAGACAGTACAAGAATTGCACTGATGAAAGGTGTCAGTCACATGACAATTTGGAACATTCTACAAGAAGGTATACCATCTGCTGTATCAAATCCCAAGTCATTTTTCTCAAAATGTACGCCGTCTATCAAATTCCGAGAAAGTTTTCGTCTTATTTTGTCTTTAGGAACGAGCCTCCAAGTAGCGTCCAACATCACATCATCTTGGAGAGTGAACCGTTGGCCATCAAGAAATGTTTCAAATGACGAAATATGTGGAAGTCTGATAGGGCTAAGTCTGGTGAGTACGTAGGGTAAGGAAGGACCTCGCATCCCTTCTAATAGATACATGTAGTCGTGCTCCATGATGTAGGAGTAAGGGACCCAAACGATTGACGAACGATTGTTGTTTGTTGCTTAATATCTGGTGACATTCTTCCATTTGACGGCAGTACATGTCAGCTGTGATTGTTTGGCCATGTGGTAAAAACTCTGTGGTAATAAACACTGTTTTTGCAGTCCACCAGACGGTCATCACGGTGGGTATAAATCACCTTTATACATTTGCTTCCTGGTCCCTCTTTAAAGGTGCCGTAAGGCGTCCATTTTTTATCAACCGTATGCAAAAAAGAGGACAATGCATGTTCCCAAGCATCGTATCTGCTGTGTTCTTTGAGTTCGCGTAGAACCGAGGTATCCACTTTTCAGGCTCGATTGGTAGTTCCTACTACTCTCCAAATTAGTCTTGGCGGCATCGGCCAACAATTAAGAAGTAACCCAAAATAGGCATCTGATACCGACTAGTTTATGTGAGATCAGGTATTGATTAACTCGAAAAAATTATCAAATAAAAAATTGAAAAGTTAATGCTCTACATTCTCATAAAATATTTTCATTTAGCGTGATCATGGTTTTAAGGATCCAACGAACTGCCGTTGATGGCGCAAACGACTTCCTCGTCTCTCGAACTTTCGGCAAGGAAGTGAAAATAATTCAATTCCATTATGACATTTTCCCTCTAAGAATTAACAGATCTGAGTTGTCAAGAACATTCTACCTTCTCATGCTGAGTTTACGTCGCATAAACTTGTTAACTGGTTCGTGCTCTTCAAGACTTCCTTCATTGCAGAATGAATGTTCCTATAAGAATCATTTAACTGTCAGGAAATAAAACCGAAATGCGCAGGTACCACATCGCTGCCGCTTTCCAATCGATCGTTTTCGGTCTGGACGAATTCCCTAAAAATCAAATAGGTGCATAGCAACACATACGAGAAAAAAAATACCCACGATTCCTTTAACACTTAGAAAACCTGCAATTTCCATTTATTTAAGGTTGCTCATGAAAAGGGTTATTATGCGGAATAGTTTGACTATTTGAAATTGCAATTTACTCTTAATTTTAACTCATTCAATGCAATTATAATGCATAATTCTTGAAAGAACAGAAAGCGGATACTGTTTACAAATTTTTAGTTTAACAAAGAATAAAGTCAGGTAATTCTAAGGTAACGTTACCCATATGAAAAATTACATACTTTAAGTTCCATGAACACTTAATGATTCTGGGTAATCGTAGTGTGGCATCCTTATACTTTGATTCATCTTCCATTTACTTGATTATTAATTAATTTCCATCCCTCCAATATTGAATCATTTTGAATCTACAACACCAAAATGTTTACATTACTCTACAACCTTTGCGAACACCAAACGATGCTTGCAAAGGTGGCGCACTAAAGCTCTCTGGCATGTCGAAAGGTAGACATATTGTGGTGTTCAGCAAAGAATCTTGCTTTTGTCTCGTAATGATGATCATTGAGTGTGAGTCTGGAGCCTACGTAATTATCGGGTTTCTTCGATTATTTTTTAGCGCCACATAGCTTGTCAACTTGGATTCATGGTGTGGGGTGCTATCAAATAAAATAACCGTTCACCATTGGCACTTTGACAGCTCAGCGACTCTTTATTCAAGGCATATCCTTAGCCATCTTTCAGTAAGACAAAAGTCGCTGCCCATAGCGAACTCAGAAGATTTTGGTGATTCATTGAGAATCATGATTGGGCTTTGAATTTATGCTCTCCAATGGCCAGAAAATGAAGATTAACCCAAAACTTTGGTGAATACCACATAGACCACAATACTCCAGGATAGTGTTGAACCACATATTCAATTCAGATATGTGTAATTTGTTTGAAATCTTTTTTTCAAAACGTACTTCTGTGTGCGCCAAGTTTATCTCATTTTTCATGATGTTCGTTTTCTCTTTGGATAATGTGTATAAGGATCGAATTTGTTTTTATGTTAATTATCGAGTTTATCATGGACACAAACACATTTTATTATTGACCCAGATATAGAATAACCAAAAGTGGTCGTGGAAGATGAATTGTTTTTTGTTATTAAAAAACTTTAATAGAAAAATATCAGTTATAAAAAGCTTAATGATATACATGTACAAGGTATGGCAATTAAATACTCGGACAGAGGTCGCTGCGTTAAATGTAACAAAAATTTCAACATATCAAGGATATGTATGAGTCACCTAACACACTGCAGCTGCATAGATCCATTTTTTTTTGTCGTGTTCAGACACGCATTAGAGCGACGCATGTGTGAACAAGTACGACATTTCGGTGACTTTTTGGGAAAAAAACAGCCGAGATAAAAATATGGAACAACGGACTTGCATTAAATTCCGTATATAGTTGGGTAAATCCTCTGTGATCTTGAAAACTGCCTACAGGAGCGATACCATATCCCGAACTATCCCGATAGTTTCATTCGAGTGGTTTGGTCGCTTTCGTGATGGCCGTGAAGACCTTTCAGATGAGAGTGACCGTCCGAACGCCAGAAACCACCGAGAAAGTCAGGAAACTCGTCACCGGTGACCACCGAATCACAATTCGTATGCTTGGGTTCTTCTTCACGATAATGCCCGGCCGCATACCGCCATGAGTGTGAAGCGATTTCTGGCCAAACGCAGCACCACAGAGCTCAACCACCTGCCCGATTCTCCGGATTTGGCCCCTCCACACTTTTTTCCTGTTCCCACAAATGAAAAACGCTATGAAAAGGCAATTGCAAGACTTTTCCAACATTGAGAAAAACGTGACTTCGGAAATCAAGAGGATTCCGTCCGAGGACTTTATACGCCGTTTTAAAACTTGTCCAAAAGCGCTCAAAAGTGTATTGTGTTTGGTGGAATAATATTAAACAGAATTTTCCTTTGGAATTCCCGTTTGTGAGTATTTGTATTAGTCCGGTATTTAATTGCCACATCTTGTTCATGTCATGGCATTAAGATAGTACATGTCTGGTAGGAATAATATTGATTTCAATGTAAATACTGTTTTATCCCGAATATAAGACAAGAATTTTTGAAGGGCGTTTACAAGAAAAAATAAAATATTTAAGCTTCGCCTATATGACGAGGACGTTTTTTATAAATATATTTTACGGGAAAAATATAGTCTTATATTCGAGCCAGTATGGCATTTTATATTAATTCCTTCATGGAAACCCATTCATCGTTTCCGCAAAACACATAATTACTTCGTAACATAAAATCATATTTTCAATGGAAATCATTAGAGAAATTAGGTTTATTTTTTTCCCAAAAATATCAAACTATACTGCGACCAACCCCAACTTTGGCCTAACCCCTATTGGTCAGGCACATCACCAGTCGTAAAAATACGAAACTATTCCAGCCACTGTAGCGAAACCATAGTTTCAGCCATTTTGGCAGGGTCGCACCGCATTTCAGGCAAATACCGCATTCGTGGGGGTTTTCCCGCTAGTTTTTTTCCTCTTATTTTAAGCCAATAAAAAAGTCAACAATCGAATGACATGAGCACTATCTCATGTTGCGCATTCATTATTTTCTTTGAAAAGCGTTGTTCGGCTTCAACCAATAGCAGTTAGGCCAAAGCTGGGGTTGGTCGCTGTATAGAAAAAATATCTCAACAATAAAACAAACTAGAAATTAAAAATCTGTCATCTTTTATCGTGTTATATTGTTTGATCTTTTTGGGGATTGTAATCTGATCTCAACGTATTGTTACTCTTATTTTATGTTTTTCTGAACAAAGGGAAATTACACATAAGTCTATAGATATTCATGGTCATCGAGCTTCGGCCATTTTCCATTGTTTCGAGAAGCTAAGGAAATAAGATCGCGCCTGGTGCCGCATAGATCGCACTAAGGCGACCGCAACCTGCGATAGAGATTTTCATTGAAAATGAATATGAAATTAAAGTTTCTATCCGCCGATAGGGCGGCGCTGCAGACGCAGTTGGCCCGATTGTACATGCAGCGCCACTTTTCAATAGATTTTCCGCCCTACCGGGAGCTAGAAACTTTAGCTTCATTTTAACAATGGAGCTCGATGACCATGAATATCTATAGACCGTGGTCTTTAGTCAAGATAGAAATCCGTTCATTAAAATCCATTTGGATGGAGAAAATATGTGCAAAGAAAAATTATTTTTATGAGAAGATTCGTAATCCGCAGCGCACGAATTACTTTCCATCGATCATCCAAAACTTTAAACAAAATAAAAATAATATTATGCTAAGATTTAATAAATATCTCATCAAATAACCTAATTGTTGTACTAATAAAATTAATAGCTTATTTTTGCTAATGATACTGATAAAGATATTCTTCTTTCAGAGTAGCTTACAGCAGGGTACAGTTGGTGTAAACGCCAGAAAGAAGTGCTGCATAATTTGGATGAGCAGCATCAAATTCTGCAACACTTTGGTAAAGTAATCATTTTGTTACATGAGATTTTGAAAGAGACAAGTATATAAAATGTTCCTTCTCTTCTCCCCCAGAAAGAAACAACTGCTAAGACTACTTCGGAAGAAAGCAAACAAAACTGGGTCTATACCATTATGATTATACTTTATGGGTGAGTCAAACACGGCTTCCCCAAATTTGGGCAATTACCGAACTAAGAAGTTCAGACAAAATGTTAAGTAATACAGAACGCTCTTAAATCGAAGGACTGGCGTATATACATATCACAGATTTTCTCTTATTTTCCTGTGCATATGTTATAACAGTTACTAAATTTCACTTAATCTCGCGTGCTTGGAATGGTTAAGTAATTGTTTGTTATACAACCGAAACAAATATGATTCTTGCAATACTTAAATTACATTTATTAATGTTTGTCGATTGCGTTTTTATTGTCCTAAGATATATCATATTCGACAAGAATTGATTTTTTGAATATCTACATCATGTTAAAATTTTAAACTTCAACTATCATGAATTTTTGAGACATCGTTTACCCAATTTAGGAAAATCATTTAACATGAAAATGAATATAAATGACCCACCTCTTCCCCCGAAACCCCCCCAAATTATCAAAAAAAAATATTTTTTTTAAGTAATCAAATTCTTTTAAAGTTAAAAAATTAGAAGCAGACATGCAAGTTTCATGGAAAAAAAAATCACCAAAATCATTTACACTAGTATGAACAGGAAAACACAGAGGAAGTTGAAGACAATAGGAGAACTGAAAAAGAGAAATGAATGAAACCGAAAACGCAAAAGCCGAGTGAGAATCCCTTTGCTTATGTTAGTGGGCAGTGAATGGGCATCTACAGAAATTGCCTAAATATAGGTAATGACGAAACATTTTAATGTCATATTTTTAAAAGCAGAGTGACTAACATACACAGGCAGGCATACACTCACTTAAACATCTACACATCCACATACACACAGACACACGCATACGTTTCATGCATGTACATATATGAGGGTATAGAGAAAGAGAAAAACAACGTTTGGAATAAATAAGGAATATTATGAGAAGTAAGGACAAGTAAAGAGATAAAAATGAATTTACGAGTCGTTTAACAATTTAAAACTGCAATGCGACATAATTAAGTGATGAAGTTTATCAATGAGATGTAGGCATAATTTTGTAGGATTTTTTTTGTTAATAACAGGAAAAGAGAGACACAGAGAGAGAGAGAAAAAAAAGAGAGAAGGCAAGAGATAGAGAGAGAGAGAGACACACACAGAGAGAGAACTGAGAGAGGAAGTTATGGACAGGAAAGAATCAATAATGTTATTAGGCAAATAGAAAATGCTAACAGAAAGGAGGAGGAAGAGGAGTGTCTGTGATTATTAATTGCATTATTTTGGCTTATTTATTTTTTACCTGATATTTTTTGCCGCCAAAACGCCTGCCACAGCAGGTGGAAGAACCACTTCCCGAATTATTTCCGTGGGACGAGAGAGAGGTTGTTGGCGACATGGGCGGCGTCGAACAAGGTCGATTCGGTTGACCGTTAAAGGGTCCGTCTATCTCCACGAACTCACGGTCCTGCAAGCAAACGTTTGAAAGACCCAGTGTCAATTTCTCACACCTCGGCTTTAAACAGTTGGTTTTGGATTTAAGATTAAACATTTCTAATATTACTTGTGTTTTATGAAACAGTGGCAGAAAGCAGAGAGAAAAGAAAGTCTGCAGTACTTACATGCACAGGAAATGAGAAGATATGTGAACGATAGTTAATGGTTTGTAATAATTTTGTTTTAACAGCTTTCACTTTATTTTTTTTTTTTAAAGGATAGTTTTCAAGCATATATGCTTGCCTCTTACAAATGTTCGTCGTGTTCTTTCATGTGCATAATGACTCAGTGATGAATAAACTTAGGTTTTTTCACAAACAAACGTAAACTTAAGAGAACGACATACACAAAATCTTAGTATTGGTGGCACAGAAAGTTTTGCCGTTTTCAGATAACATAAAACAAATACTAACAGCTTACATTACATAAAATTTTTCATCAAAGTAAACGCCGTCTGATTTAACGACCTACTCCCAATGTTCTACTGCTCCTCGCTGTAAAACTCCATGTTACATGTTAATTTTTATAAATATTCTATCATTTTGGTTTGGACTACTCACATTTTACTTGGAGAGGGAGACTTTACAAAAAATGTTTACAAAACTTTTTTTCAGCCTTGCTTAAATACGAAAAAATTTTTCCAGGTATCTTTTTCAGTAATAATGTTGCAGGACAAATAATTGACGTAATTGAAGACAAAAAAGGTTTTTCGTTAATAAACAATATAACACAATAATGTATGTTGGATTTTGAAATCAATGTAAAAAAATTATATTAGTAACAAAACAAACACTTTGTAGAATGATAAAGGGTTGTTGACTAAAACACGAAAACTTTTCCAGGGGTTGTATGTACCCTGCCTGCGGTAATCCAGTAAACTGTGAGCTTTATCTTCTTTTGATGGAGATCTTGTTTAGCGACCCTCTTCGGTAGTTCCTTTTTTTGATAACCACTGATAAGAACGTTTAATGTCATTATACAGTATTCATTTCTCGTCACAAATAATGATCTTGATTCCAGTGAGTCACGTTGGATCAGCGAAGAGCAAATAGTCAAATTTTGCAATTGTTAGCAGTAGTCTATAGTTCCCTAACTTTCCCTTTACTACGAAGATGAATTTGCACTGCATATTCGGAAACACCGAACCTATTTGCCAGTTCCTGATAGGTTTGGCGAGGATCAGACTCAATAAGGGTTTCCAGTTCCTGGTTATCGACCAGCCCTGGTTTCCGAGAACGGAGGTCATTTTCAAGCGTCTCATCTCCACTGCGGAACTTGGTAAACCAAACTTGGCCTTGCAATCTCACAAAGCGTCATTAATGAATATTTCTGTCTACCTCTAATTTATCTCACTGCATTAAGTAAAGCTGCACGAATTTTTACCTCAATTCAGACCATTACGAATGTCGATATCTCGCTAACCAAAAAAGCCTCAAGCATTTTATTACCTGCTTTTTAAAGAAAAATAGTTTTGAATCATACGCAATGAGGTTGATATAATATTTGCCTACTTGAATCATTCGCTAATGAAATGATGATATCGAATAAACGACAGAACCTTCTGCGCTACCTGATACTTTAAATTAGACATATTTCCTTAGTGTAGAGTAACAATTAGTTTCAAGTACAATTTCAAATACATTATAATCTTTCAATAACCGCTCTTTTATTAATTGGATAATTGATGTGTCATTTTGGCTCGGTTCATCTGTTTCAACTTACTGGTTCTTAATGACCCCTCCTCCACATATCAAATCTTAACTTTCGCGTGTATTTTTATAATCATGAAAATTCATAATCAACTTGTTATCTATTTTGGCCTCCTTAGTAGATGAAACGTGAAGAATGGGTTCATTGATGAAGAAACTGGAACTGAATGATGAAGAGAGAAGAAGAATCAGTGTATTTTTTGTTAATTATTTTTATTTTTATACACTATTTTCTAAAGAAGTGTTATTCTAAACAGTGAAATTTCGTTTAAAGTTTGTTTTTTTTAAAAGCGTTGTTTATTTGGGGCATTATGACCTCATCAATCAAGAGACAAATATTTCATTCTATTCATGGATAGCATGTCCTTTACACACAGTGGCCCATAATTAGGTTCACAGGTATAAGAGAAAAAAGGAACAGTACGCTCGACAATCAAAAATTTTTGAAAAATAAACAATTAAAATATCACAAAGGCTGGAGGAATAGTCCATTTACGAGAACAGAAGGATGAAACGTTGCGGATTTGAGATTAAAAAAATCAAAAATACGATGAGGTAATACGGCGTCTAACCGGACAGTTTACCTGTTTAAAAAAAAAAATCGCCTTTAGAAAAATCAATGAAAAATCGTTTAAGAAAGGGTTAGGCACTGATTCATTAAGAGTAAACTGAGAAAAAACTTTCAAGGAATGATCAATGAATCCAAAATGAAAAACTTTCTTAAATTTGTGCAGATATAAAAAAAATAAAATTCATTCATATATTAAAAGTTAAAAAAATTCACTGCCATTTTCTGCACTCGTCTTAATGAAAAATTAAAAATAAGCAAGTGATGAACCTGAAGGAAAGCTTTAAATTCCATAAAAGTCAATAAACATTAAGATTTAAAAAAAAGTCTCACAAAATCGGATTTTTCAAATTTAATACTCAGATTCATTTTTTGCCTATTCGTACATAGGGAATTGTTCCATTAATAATAATCTTTATATGCGAGCAAATGGGTGAATGGCATTTTGCAAAACAATGGCTGTCGAGAGGGTTATCGCATTCATACAAGCATAAACATATTCGTGTTCTTGAGTAAGTGTCTTCCAGAATATAAGGCTCCCTGTTTTTATATTTGATGACATATACACTCCTGCTCAAAAGTATACGAGGAACATGCCAAGTTCATCGTTTCACAATTAAATTAAAATGCTTATGAGGAACCGTTTTAACTAGGTACCAATTGAAACTAGTATAAGTATTAATGAACTAGGTACCAACAGATGTTGGAGCAATATTTACTGCTATGCGGATCAAACATCGGCACAAGGCATATATCAGCAAGCTAATACTTCCATTCACAAATCATCCTCCATAAAGAACTGGTTTAACGGGGGGGGGGACTTTAATTTGGTCAAAGTTCTTGAGTGGCCTGCATTAAGTCCCGATACTAAGTTTGGGGGATGATGGTGCAGGATGTCTACAAGGATGGTCGCCAGTATTCAAACACACAGGATTTGAAAAAGATATAGGCTTGTATTGGCAAAATATTCCATCAAGTATTTTGGAAAACCTCATTAATTCGATGTTCCATTAATAGATGTTCTTTCGAGCAATGGAATAACCATTAGCAACTAAACATTGTGTGTTTCTTTTGGAAATGTTTTTGAGCCTGGTCTTATAGTTTTCTCATCCTCATTTTGTCTTTCCATGGAATTTTCATTACTACTTATATAAATGACAAGATAGCAAGCCGTGATCATGCAATATTTTTGAAATTCACCAGATCGTTTGTGAACAAAGTTCGGAAAGTATTGGAAGCGTCAGGTGGATATGTATAGTTTGTACGACAGGTGCAAAACATTATCGATGCGATCCCAGGAATGGCCAGCAAAGCCATCAACAGAGGCGTCTAAATTTCCGAGGGCACAATCCGAACTGTAGTGCATGAGAACCTTCGTTATAAGTCATATGGGCAGTTCATTTCGGCGAAAACACAAGAACAACGACTGCTTCGAGAAAACGGGTTATTAAAGAAGGTCACACATCTGAAGGGCATGCTGTTTTTTTTTCCCGACGGAAAAAATTTCGACCAAGACCAAAAGGTGAACTGGCGAAATGACAGATGGCATGTGCGAAATCCTCGGATGTCCCTCGTGTTACGCACACCAAGTTTCCCGCAACTGTGAAGGTTGTAGGGGAGGTGAGTAGCGAAGGACACGTCATGCCACCCTACTTCTTTCCACAGGGTCTTCCGAGTGAATGCTACTGGCTACATTGCGGTGCTGCAAACAGTTGTGAAGCCCTGAATAGACAGTGTTCGCAATGGCAGGCCATATGTCTTTCAACATGAATCTGCACCTGCGCATAAAGCTTTGATAAGACAAGAATGGGTGATCACATCACAGAATTTGTGGTCACCTAACTCTCCAGATCTCAATCTTCTGGACTATTACACATGGAGTGTTGTTGAATGGGAAGCGAATCGACATTTCCACAATACCAAGGCCGTTATTGGCCCGGTAATGGTCGACATCGAGAAGGCATTTACTTCGGGCAAGTCAACGCTTCCGGTCTCGCATTGAAGCCGTCATTGGGGTTAACGGCGGCTACATCGAATAAACCTGTTCTCTAACCCTTCCTACATCTGTGTACCTAATTTTATATGAACCAAATACGTTGTTTGGCATATATGTTCTTTGGTTTCACTATCTGCATCGTATCCTACGCACCCTCATCCTTTACATAATATGTGCTCAAACTGACCGCCTTCATCCTTTCTTAACTTAGATTCCATGTTACTCTTACATCCGCTGTGTCTTCAAAAAAAATAAGAGGAAAAAGTCAGTACAGTAATTGCTATCCGTGTTCACCTTATCTATATCCCTATGGTGCGCGACTTTTCCCTCGCCATGAATATTAGAAATGGAATTTTTAAATACATTTACATGTATATTAGTGACATTTTTATCAACACATTTTTGATTAACTGACAAATGGTAATTAAGTAATTCGTTCTCTCCTGAAGAATTTCTGGAAGAAATATTAGAAAACACGGAGCGAGAGCTCTTGTTTTTAAGACGGGTTAAATTTTTGCCATTGTGGTGCGCACGAAAGAAATAAGGGAAATTATTACCCCGAGTCGGTTTTGAATATTAATTAAAACCAGAAAACGATTACTTGAATAACAAATTTAAAATTCAAAAATATAACTATCTCATCGCTTTCAGTCAGACTAATTAAAAAAATATACAAATAGATTTTATTAACAACAACAAAAAAATTCGTCAACATATCTGCTCTCAACGTGAAGAGAAGAAAAAAATTCAGAGGTATTTAATAAAAGGAATTCTCGGAATATTCTCAGCCTCATCCTGTATAAATTGAAATTAAAACTGAACTGACCCTTGTTGTTTAATAAAAATAACGAAAGTCAACGATTTTTAAGTTTTTCTTTTATAAAAACTAAAATCTCTCCAATAGTAAAATTATCGCACAAAGCTTTCATAGCTAAAGGAGAAATTTAGTTAAATGAGTTTTTGCCGAGTAAGAAAATAATGTTTTAAAAATTTTACTTAAAACTTAGCAACTTTATAAGAACAGCATTGTAAATCATAGATTTGATATCTCCTTGATATCCAAATTATTATGACCACCTGATAGTTTTAGGCAAATGAGCTATTGCGTCACAGCGCTGCTGCTAGAGGGCTAGATAGCTATAAAAAGGGAATGCAAGTGAGGTGAACCATCAGTTGCACTGTGTTTTTTTGCAACGATATGGGCAAAAAACGTGATTTAACCGAGTTTGAACACAAGATGAACGTCGGTGCGCGCAGTGTCGGAACCAGTACCAGCAAAACAGCTGAACTTGTGAAGTGTTCAAGAGCAGCAGTTATTAATGTTTACAGAGAGTGGACTACCAAGAAAAAAACCGGCTCTCAACGTCAAGCGTGTGGTCGTCACAGGCTTCTCAATGCTCGAGCTTAAAGGAGATTGGCCAGAGTTGTCCAGTGCGACAGAAGAGCAACAGTGCGTCAAATAGCGGCAAATCTTAATCAAGGACAAACTGTGACCGCCTCTGAACGAAGTGTTCGCCGCTCATTACACCGTTTAGGCTATGGAAGCCGACGGCCAGTTCGAAAGCCTCTACTGTCAGCCTTGAACAAGAGCAGACGTCTCCAGTTCGCCAAAGAGCACAAGGATTGGACAGTACATGACTGGAAAAGGGTCATGTCGTCCGATGAGTCACGATTTCAAATGCATCATGGAGATGGCAGGGTTAGAATATGGAGAAAACAAAACACGAAAGCATGGACCCCACCTGCATCGCCACAACACTTCAAGCTGGTGGCGGCAGTATTATGGTTTGGGGGATGTTTTCTTGGCATTGTTTGGGTCCTTTGATTCCTCTGCATGGATGTGTGCGTGCCCAAGATTATTTAAGTATTATCGCAGGTCAAGAACATCTCGTTATGTTAATGGTGTACTCTGATGGGGATGGATACTTCCAGCAGGACAGTGCTCCTTGTCATATAGCTGGCATCGTCCTCAGATGGTTCGAAGAACATGACGGAGAGTTTACCTTGCTTCGTTGGCCTGCACAATCCCCAGATCTCAATCCCATTGAGAATTTGTGGGATGAGATCGAATGCGCCATCAGGCAGCGGGATCCAGCACCATCAAATCTGCAGGAATTGGAAGGTCCAGTTCTTCAGAGTTGGTCTGAAATTCCTCCTATAACCTACCAACATCTCATAGAATTCATGCCCCAAAGAATGCAAGCAGTAATAAGAGCGAAAGATGGCCCAACACTGTATTAAGGGGGTGGTCATAATAATTTGGCCACTCAGTGTATAACTTATTTTAAAGCATAATAACAACTACGAAGAAAAATCAAGATGTTGCTACATGTATTCCTGAAGTGATCATATGAGTATTTTACATAATATAAACTATCTAGCTGTTTCTCTTATTAGCTTGAACAATCATAATTTTTTAAGAATTCTTAAAATATTTAAAAAAATAATCAATATCTTTTAAATTATTTAAGAATTTTTAGGAATTCTTAAATTATTTGCCTTATTAAAAGCAAACTTAATAACCAATACTTTGGAATTTCCACGTCCGTTAAATTAACAATAATAGCGAGGCATGGATGTGGCCTAATTAAAATAGAAATATTATCGATCATTTTTGTGTGAACTTCATTAATTAATGTCGGGCCTTTCTTGAAGAAAATTCTTCATTAACTTATTTTTCCAACAGTGATTTTTTCCCTTTTTTCCGCCAAATTATTTCATCGTTTCTTTGATTTCTTCAAGGGCACGTGGGATATGATTTCTAGAGCACACCTGATCAAATAAAACAATAACATTACCGGGAAAAGAGGAATGTAACAGGAGAAAGCTTTGCTGGCAAAGTGGTTTTCAGCGCGAGTAGAGGGCACCTCTAAGACTTTCTTGCGGAGTTTCTTTTGTTGTTGTTTTTGCCGGCACAACCCTAGACCATAAACCACTGATTTCTTTTTGTCGATAGAGAAAAAAAAAAAGAGTATCGCAATAGATAAACAAATATATCCGTTTCATGACAAAGTAAGCCTGATCATTAAATTTCAACATCAAAATTTCAACAACTATGATTTATATTTTCTACAATGAAAACGTATTAAATTCCATTATCTTAAACAATTTGAATAATTTCTTTTTTTTGTGTAGATGACAAGACTTTAAAATTTGACAAACCTCAACCAAGCCAATTATAAAAACTAAAATACACTGGTGCTCAAAATTAACAGGACAAACACATTTTCGTGGATTTCTCTAAAACTACTGGACCGATTCCATTGAAATTTGGGGGTTGAAGCAAGTTAACAATGCGGATTACTACTAACCAATAATAATCGCTCAAGTCCTTCTTTGCATATGTAAATTAAGCTACTTCGAAATAACCGTCTTTGAGACATCGCTTTAAAAGGCTGCTGCGTGTAAGTTTTGGACAAACTAGCCATTTTACGGAAAGATGGAACATCATCGAAGGTTAGAAGATTCCGAAAGATGGAGAGTGGTAGGACGATTGGAGGCTGGACAGACCCAAGCAGAAGTTGCGAAATTTTTTCATGTTTCGAGAAATGTCATCTCGGAATTATGGAAACAGTTTCAAGAGACAGGGACGATATGCAGACGACCAGGGCAAGGTCTCCCTAGGGCTACCTCAAGGCAAGAAGACATAGGCGCCATAGGGAGATGACGGCCACTCAGCTCGCAAACGAGCTCTGGTCTGCTACTGGAACCTCTGTTTCGAGGCATACTGTTTACCGGAGGCTTCATGAGAGAGGGCTGTATGCCAGGAGATCAGCGGTCTGCATCCCACTCACTCCAGGACACAGGAGAGCCCGGCTGACTTGGTGCAGACAACACCAACCTTGGACCCAAGCACAATGGGCCTGTGTTTTATTCAGTGATGAGTCGAGATTCAGTCTAAGCACGGATTCCCGGCGAGTTTTCATGTGGAGAGAACCAGGAGCACGGAATCCCTCTAACATCACGGAAGTTGACCACTATGGTGGTGGTGGTGTCATGGTCTGGGGGGGCATCATGTTGGACGGACGCTCAGACCTCCACGTTTTTGAGATAGGCTCTCTGACTGCTCAGAGGTACAGGGACGACATCTTAGCATCCTATGTAAGGCTCTTCAGGGGTGCCTTTGGTCCCCGTTTCATTTTTATGGACGACAATGCTCGTCCACACAGGGAAAGGCTGGTCAACGAATACCTCGAAGAGGAGGATATTCAAAGGATGGAATGGCCAGCAAGATCTCCAGACCGGAACCCGATAGAGCATATTTGGGATGCACTGGGCAGGAGAATTGCAGCTCGCCAGGTTTCTCCCAGAACCCTCCAGGAGATACGAACTGCCCTGATGGAGGAGTGGGGTTCCTTGCCCCAACACCTCATTAACAGCCTCATAAACAGCATGAGGAATCGCTGTGAGAGCTGTATTGCTGTTAGAGGTGACCATATGCTATTATTCTCCTAAAAAGACCCTTAATGCAATCTTGTTTTTGACATTCCATAGTTTCATGAGCATGGTTTGAAAGTTAAGTTCAATAATTATTAGTGATAGCTTATTCTTTTAGCCTACCAAATTGTGATAGCTTATTCTATTATTCACCAAATTTCAATGGAATCGGTCCAGTAGTTTTAGAGAAATCCACGAAAATGTGTTTGTCCTGTTAATTTTGAGCACCAGTGTATGTTAAGAGTATGAAATAGCCGCATACCATACGCTTCGAAAAATGTAATATTCAAATATAGTATTCAATCATTAATTCATTGTCAAATAAATACAATAGCTTTCTTTTTTTTAATTTTTTTTTTAAACTTTTGTCTCTCTCCTCTGAAGACGGGTGCCTGATACCCGAAATACGTATCCAGTATTTGAATTTTTCCCCTCTGGATTTGAAGTTTTCCCCTTTTTGGTTGTTCCATTCCACAGTCTTTGCTTAATTTTCGTTTTTTCCTTTTCGTAGAATTTATGTGATTTTCTGAAACACTTTCTGTAACATAATTCTAAAACCATGATTCATAACAATATTTTGCATCTTTCTCTGTGGCATTAAATCATTACGGTTTGAATAATTAAAATAAGAGATGTTTGATCCCAAGCATCCATAATAGAATTGGAGAATTGTCTATTTCTGGACTACACAATGTTAGTTAACAAGCTCCCACACATTCTCCATTGAATTTAGGTCCGGACTTCGTGATGGCCAATTTAAGACAGTAATTTTTTTCTTTTTTGGACCATTCTTTGGTAGATTTTGATACGTGGCATGCAGCGTTATCCTCCTTATATAGCCAGGGATAAAATTTTCATATAGCAACTGCTAATACTTCTCAGAATTCATCCTTTTGTGACAATTGCTAGATCAGCTTTTCCTTCTTAAGCCAACGCACCCCATATCATGATTGACCCACCTCCACATTGGCGACCGAATCATGCCAACAACACTTATTTCCGTCGGGCCCGTCCGAGTTAAATTTTTTTCATCCAAAAAATAAAAAAACAACAGAATGCCACTCCTCCTTCCAAGACATTACTTCTTTTCCCTATTAAAATCTGGCTCCTCTGTGCCCATCACTCAATCTAGGTTTGCTCATTATCTTCATGTAAGCTGCAGTTAATGATGCATTTAAGGTTCTCCAAACGGTGCTAAGACTTAGAGGCTGGCTTAAATGTTGAGCAATTTGTCGTGTAGACATGTTATTACGTGTGGCCAGGTGAACGAGTCTCCGGATGTCCCTTTTCATCCGTTTACGTTTCCGTCCAGAAACTTTTGATGTTCCATATTCCATGTTCCATAAAAGCAGATATGCTTAAAAATAAAGCGTAAAAAATGAAAGATTCCTTTAAATAAACTGTAGACTGTTATCATTTGATGAAAGGTGATCTTATAATCATGCAACAGAATAGTCTTCAGAAAATCACAAAAGATTTAGTTATCAAATAATGATGCAATGGTGAAACACACTATACTTTTTAAAATGTAATACTATATGTTAAATGATTCTAGGAAATAAATAAAAGTGACGATTAATGTTTGCATTGTAGCATTACCAAGTGGTCATATAGTTTGCAACATACGGCATAATACTGGGTTTTGCAAAAGTTCTGTTTCACCTGCGGATGCGTCGATGTCGGGGAATGGAAGCATCCACGGAGCAGGTGCTGTTGAAGACGTGGGCGATACAGTAATCTACGTGTATATAGGTGGAATGAATGCGATCCGGATGCAAGGCTATTGCGATAGAACGTAACAGAATCGAGATCTCTGCGCTCCTTCGCGCGGCCTCCAACAAGTCTGACATCGCTAAGCAGCTCAACGTCAGCCAGATGACTGTCCACAGAGTCGCAGAGATGCTGAAGAAAGGGAAAGACCCCAAAGATCGCCCACGTGCAGACAGATCTCGTGTTGTCAATCGTGTGGGTGTCAGAAAAGCCTTCTAACGTGACCCGACTCTCAAAATGACACAGTTCGCATAGAAAAAGAAGATTCCTGTGACCACGGTGTCCAGAACCATCAAGGAAGAGGGTGGAAAGAGTTTGAGGCGCTTGGCAAGACCTTTGCTGACGGATGGCATGCGAGATAAACGTCGGGAGCGCTGTCGTCGACATAATCGTCTCATGTCGATCCGGTCGTCAACAAGCAGAACGCCGCGTGGTCAGCTTCGGCCAGGACATCTCTGAGGTCCGCTACGTGACTACAACCAAGCACCGGGCCTCAGTGATGATGCTCTGCGTCGTGGCGTCGAATGGCAAGAAAATGCCGCCAATCTGGTTTCCGACCGATTACATGTTTACCGCGGCCGACTACAAGGACGTTTTGACCAAGAACATTCTGCCCTGGGTGAAAAAGGTGACGAAGAATGTGGAGTACGTCTTTCAACAGGACGGTGCCCCGGCCCACAGTGCCAAGACCGTTCAGGAGTGGTTGGGATCGAACATGAACTTCTGGTCTAAGGACTTCTGGCCTCCTCTGTCAACCGACCTCAACCCTCTTGACTACAGCGTGTGGGCGCATATCGCGAGCAAGGCTTGCAAGATCCGTCACAGTAACCTCGACCAGCTGAAAGCATCTGTGAACCGCGTGTGGACCACCATGAAGAAAGACTACATCCGTAACGTTTGTCGGGCCTTTAGACCTCGCCTAGGGCGTGCGCTTGCCGCCAATTCCGGTTACATCGATTAATATGCATTGTGTATACACCAAAATCAATTCTGACAATATAAGCGGTGTCTAATTGCATCACACACTTAGTTATGCCATTTTTGCGGATGTCCTCACATGTGTAACAGAACTTTTGCAAAACCCGGTATGTAGTCTCATTGGCCATAAAAATTTATTATAAATCTTACACATTACTGAAACATAAAAAATGTCACGGGTAGGACACATGTAATATGGAATCTTAAAGCTTAACTAAAACTTTTAAGTTTGTACTATCTTCTAATCGGAAGTTCCAGAGTCATGCATAACCGATCAAGTTCAATAGCTCTCATTCAATAAGTTGAATTTCCGGAAAGTAGGGAAATCTGACAATAATTGAAAAATATAAAATCAGAATGTACTTGAAGAAAAATTTCTCTGCTAGAGATTTTAAGCATATTTTGGTTTTTGCAATCTTAATGAGAGAGATATCGTAGGATGAGGCAATATAGCCGAAGTAGGGATCCATTCAGATATGTTCGCTTTTTTCAGTACCAAACTATTAGAAATAGCGGTTCAATTGCAGTTTATACTTTGAAATCATGAAACCATTGAGTTTAAATTGGAACATCAAAGCAGTTTATCCCCCCTACAGTACTTTTTATACATGCCTTTTACAGAAAAGGGAGAAAAAAAAATGCTGAAAAGAGATTGAATTTTCTCAATTGAATGCGGTTGCCAGGAAACTGACAAAATAATCATCTTTTTAAAGCTGGCCGTTATTGCATTTTCAGGACATAACAGAATTTACAGTGGAAAAAAATAAAAATTTTCGTAATATAATTATAATATGTAAGACACCGAGAGCGGGAAGGAGGTTGTGCCTCAACCTATTAATGAGATTTTGACTCTTCAGTATTAAAAATAGACTGACATTAAAAAATAAATTACTTCATAACGACATTAAAATAAACAAAGGTATTTAATCAAAACAATTCTTTTCATCAACATCTGAAAAGATCACTCCACTTTTAACACGTTCCACCCACTTTTCCTCTTTAAAATAATTTCTAACCACCTAAATTAACTCGCACCAAACCTCATAAACATTAAAAAGCCCCTTCCCTAAAATTTTCGAACATTGACACGTTAACTGCATATATTAATTTATTTTCTAATAATACAAAGGGCACAGCAACTAATGAAACAAGTGTTTAACAAAAAATAAAAACAAATTTTTACCACATTT
This sequence comes from Rhysida immarginata, assembly GCA_023313115.1. Lineage (NCBI taxonomy): Eukaryota > Metazoa > Arthropoda > Chilopoda > Scolopendromorpha > Scolopendridae > Rhysida > Rhysida immarginata. The sequence continues at coordinate 410,387 of JAHWFO010013986.1, forward strand.
GTTACATTGATGTAACTAGCTTATATATGCCCGTCTTCGCCGGGGATTATATTAATGTCATTCACTTTTCTCTTCAATGACAATTTAACAACAAGAAGTTAATCCTCCCGAGGAAGGTATAGGAAAGTAGCGGAAGCTCTGAGTTCAACTATTTTTACCCTTTTATCTCACTTTTTAACCCCCCTCCCCAATTTTTTTACTCGAAAAATTGATTTTCTCAAACGTAGTATTTAGAAAGTGTAAAAGAGCTCTATCTTCTTTCGTTTCTCATCATTTCCGATCGAATGATATATGACATGCCATATGTTGCCATAGTTCTAAAGACCAAGTAACTGCCACCCCACAATTCCGACCCGATGTGGACAATTTGCCCCAAACTTCATAATAATGTTGATCTTGGTTAGAGGAATCGGCATACCGAATTTCACTCCTTTATATGGATAAATACGCTTAGACCTTTTGTTCTCCTCTAATTTCCGCCCCCGAAACTCCGGTCCCAGTGGACCAATCAAAACCAAACTAAATACTGAAGGTGCACATGCCCATAGCAGGCTACATCCCGAATTTCAACCTTCTACCTCAAAAAAATGCCGAAATTATGAAGGGGACGGACATTGTGAAAACTTAGGGTTGTGCGCGAATGATTCCTGGAACCGGGAGAGCCGATTCCTTCAAATCGCGGCACTGGAATCGAATCGCATGCGAGGAACCGGTTCCACGAACGTCATACTCATCCACGCGGCGACGTTATCTGTAGCTATTCATGGTGTAAATGTAAATGTTCTTAGAAAGTTTGGAATGTAAATAGCGATTCTAGCGTTCGTTTAAAATAGAAAGATTAAATTTTCACAAACTTGCCACGCCCTCAATCATTAAAATGCAAATGTACTTGTTTATTTAAGAAAAGCTAAAAAGTACTAGGCCTACAAACGTTATTTGAAATGACCGAAAAAATTCTGAGAAACATTTTTAAATGTGGAAACTGAAAGAACTATCCATTTCAGAGTACATTTCAAGAATCTTGTTATTTTTTACTAGATTCGTCATTCTTTACATAACTAACTTCGAACGTACTTCCTTCTGTCTGTAACCCCGCGTAATCAATTATGCCATATAAAGTTTTGTTATTTCGATGTGCCGAAATAATTAACAATTTCCATAAAAACATGGAAGCTTACTAATATAATTGAATATTCATAAGAATTGCATAAAAAAAAAGAATTTGTTACTTGTACAGGAACAAATACTTCAATGAATTGATAACAGATGGTGCCACGGGTAAGAAGGGAACCGGTTCCAGAACCGGGTTACTCGATTCTCAGGGATCAAGAATCGATCTTACCCGATTCCTTCGCCAGCACATCCCTAGTGAAAACAATAAGTAGCGGAAGTAATGGATAATAAATTTAAAAATTATATTTTAAAAAAATCTATTAAATGGTTTGAAATGGCTACCAAATAGCAAGTCAAGTGTTATGTCAAAGTTGCGTCTTAAAGTGTTATATGTTTGTACATATAGCGTCTACATAATTACACAGAAAAAAATTTAGAAATTTTCAAACCAGGTTTTTACCTCTTGCGCTCTTCTTCTACAAAAGATTTAGCTAATACACTATCTACCCAAAAGTAATCGGATACTTTCGATTTTAGACATTTTGTCGAATATCTAGAAAAATACTTGATGAATTATCCTGAAACTTCAGGGGTGTAAAGAGCATGTTACACCTCGTATATTTCAGCGAAGGTTTTTTTTTATAGATGTCTAGCAACAAAGTGAACCAAAACAATTATGTTTGGGATAACCCTGTAAAAAATAATGCTTGAAATGCATAGTAGCTACAGCATATGCTTATGAGGCGTCTTTTACTTATCTGTGATCATTTGTATGAGAATCGCACGCTTATTCATGGAGATATAAAAGATTTTTTTTTAAAAGTCGAAATGTTTTCGTAAGTTTTTTGTTTATAACACAGGATTTTCAACCCAATTCAATGCCATTTTCAGGAAACTTGGCAAACTACAGTAGAGACAGCACCCTGCAATCAGAATATAAAAATATTAAATGTATGTTGAAATTATAGCATTTTTACTAAATAATGTTTAACTGGGCATGCGCAAGCGTTACCAAATTGTCTTTTGCATAATTTATTAGCCAAATGTATAGAGCTACTCTTATAAAAAGCCCAAGCATAATCGTGAAAATTCAGAAGAATATCGTCGATAGAATGAGTTGAATTTCAGTTGCTCTCAAAAATAAACAAAACGATAAGGGGCTTTCTCCAAATTTTTATTTTGGATCGGACACCAGTATCAACTTCCTCTTACGCTGATATGAAGTCAATATGAAGTCAATATTTCTTGTTTCATACAAAACACAAAGATTTACTTTGCTTGTTTAAGGGAATAAGTAAAAGTTATTTCGATTTGCTTGAGATTTTAATAGATATTTTTAAAAAACTGCGATTTTGATCTCGAAGTTGATTGTGCATTGCCAAAGAGCTAAACCAACTGCGGTATGCACTGCAGTCTGCATGGTCAAAAATGCCTGTAGAAACCTTCCAACTTTATCGAATATCCTTTGAGAGCATATTCTAGATACTAAGTTCGTGGTCATTAAAATGTGACTGGAGCACTTAAGTGTCAGCTGTGAATTTATGTCAAATTTAATGGTATGATAAATAAACTGCAAAAATACAATGAGTATTGAAAAGTACTAAATAATATAAGGGATTAAATTTTTATGTGATAAGTTTTTAGATAGAGTAGCATAAAATTAGTAGAGCTTAACCTGAAAGCAAATATTTTTAATTTTTTGGAAAAATAAACGCTTGTTAGTCTTACTGATTGTTTTTTTTTCATAATATACTCTACCGAATCTACTCTCTGGAAGAATTATATTTTTTTATAGCAATCAAGTGAAACTTACATAAGGATGGTGTTCATTAGGAGGTCGTACTAACAAGCATTCATAATCATTAAGGTTTATCTCAGTTGTTAGTTATAGAATGAAATATTCGTTCCCTACGTCAAACATTTCACAAATGTGTTCGGTGAAGATTTTGTCCTAACGATCAATTATGCACGACAAAGCCATAATTACAATCGTTCAAGACGTTGCCAGTGACCTCAATTGGAGTGAACGTCTATCGCCTGCTCTCCAGAGATGTAATGCTACCCACAGATTAGCCCACCTAATTAACCCATCCACCAACTGCTCCTTTCATTAATCAGCGAAATGAAAACTGCTCTTAATTAATGCTTCCATTGTTCTACTTAATTTAAATGAGTTTATGAATCGTCAACCAAGGTAGGTAGGTTGGCAATAGTGCAGTAGAGAGACATTTCATATTGATTTCTATTTCGAATGTTGAACATTTCGTATCAATTCCTGAATTTAAAATTCCATGCCATAAACCCAGCATTCTTTATAATCCACCTTCTTTTAATAAGGCAGTTAATATGTAGACACCCCTCCGTTGTTTATGAAGTGGTCCTATGCACTGTAACCTCAGAAAACTGCGCCAGAATATAGATAGAATGTCGGCCACTTTGCATTTTACTGAATGTCGTCCTATTGTGTGATAAGCTACCAGGCTATAGTTTATTCTGTAATAATACATACGTTTCAGTGTAAATATAGACAAGTTTCTTTTTTAGTTCAAGAAAGATTTCGCGTGGTAGCGCCACCAATTCGATAAAAGCATGTGTAAATGCTTGATTTTGTCCAACATTTAAAAAAAATAATTGAAAACGAGTGCAAAGAACAAGTTTAATAAATAAGTTTTGAATTTGTAAGTAACATATATTATTAACTAAAACTGAAAGAAGTTAGTGCAAGCATTTAAAATAAAAATAATAGCCCTGTAAGTACACTAAACTGCACATGAAGTAACACTACGATAAAAGAAATACCGGGTGATTCAGTCAATTTCTGACCATTTCACTCGAATGACATGCATTAGGGATGAACAACTGAAAGAATATGAGCGCCATATCGAATTTCTAAATAGTTGGAGTTTGTATTGTTGCAACGGCGCTGCATGAAAATCGCATTGTTGAAAAATGGCGCCCGCTTTATCAACAGAGCAGAAATGCAAGGTTGTCGAATGGTATTTCGAGACAAAATCACCTATAACCGTGCAAAGAAAGTTCCGGAAGGAGTAGAAGTGTCGAGACGCACCAGGCAGGCAAGCAATCATGGATTTTGTCAAGCAATTTCGTGCCACTGGATGTGTTAAAGGCAAGAAAAAAGACGGGAGCGAAGCTCGTGTTCGAACGGCCGAAGTTGTCGATAATGTTCGCACAAGGTTGGTCGATTCCCCTACCAAAAAATCTGTTCGCCGCCTATCCATTGAAGAAGGGCTATCGTATACCACGACGTGGCGAATTTTGAGAAAGGATTTACACCTGTTCCCGTATAAGATTCATGTTTACCAGGAGTTAACAGACACTGGAAGACAGAAGCGACAACAATTTGCGAGGGAGTTTGGAGCAGAAATGGAAGCCAATCAGGACATTGTGGACAACCTGTGGGTGTCAGATGAGGCCTTCTTCCATCAAGTGACGTTAATAAACACAGCGTTCGTTTTAGGGTTCCCAGCTGGGATTCATAAGTCACCCAAGTTATGGCTTGGTGCGCGATTTCCAAAAGAGGCATCATTGGTCCGTTCTTTTTTGAGGGCACCCTAACGTCACAGGCTTACCTTTTTATGTTGGAAACCTTCATCCCCAAGCTGCGAAGGAGGCGTATACCGTTTCGACATCAATGGTTCAACAGGATGGGGCTAGGCCTCACACCACTAATGAAGTGCTAGACTTTCTCAATCAGAAATTCGGAAATCGTGTCATTTCAAACAGGTTTCCAGATCGATTCGGGGGTGGCTTTCTTTGGCGCCCTACGAGTCCTGACCTAAACCCATGTGATTTTTATCTCTGGGGGTTCCTTAAAGACAGTGTGTTCACTACAGCACCAAGAACCCTAGACCAGCTGCGACAAAGCATCGTCGACTGCTGCACCCTTGTGGATGCAGAAATCCTGGAGAGAGTTATGAACAAGTTCACCATTCGGCTGCGAGCAGTTCAAAACGTTCGTGGTGGCCACATTGAGCATATCATCAAGACTTTTCCACGGGAATAAAAACTCCGAACTGCCTAAAATATACTGAAATGCTAAGTTTGTAAACATTAATGGGTCAATAAATCATAGTACTGAAATGGTCAGAAATTGACTGAATCACCCTATAATATATACTTAAAAATAAATAATCGATTAATAATAAAACCAAATTCAAGTTGTGATTTGGTGGACAAGGATTACTTTCAATAGCCATATCATTAACGAAGTGATGTGAGCAAACTTTTATCTGGAATTTTCTCAGATATTTATTCAGCACATTAAAACAGATTTTCATCATTTAATTGTCAAAAAGACGTGAAGTGTACATAAAAAATCAGTCCAACCAAAAAAAAAAGGAAACAAATTTATCGTTAAGTTCTTCATTAAATCAATGTTTTTCCTATTTAAATTTGGATAACCAGGGCCTTCTGCTTTCGGTAAAAATCAAAATTTACGATTACTCTTTCTACAATCTTAAGGCAGAGCCTAAAAGCACCGCACCTCACACAGTTCTAAAACACTCTAATAATGACGGCTGACGTGAAGCCATCTAGTGACTATCTTCGAAAACAGCGAAAAAGAAACTTGTGTATAGAGTGAGTTCATAATCGGTATTTGGGCTCGTTATTTACATTCAACTTATAAGGTAATTTATATATTAAAAATTTTATCCCTCCCTTTATTAAACTGAAATACAGTGGAGAGTCGATTATCCGAACAAATGAAAAACCCAAGGTTGTCGAATGGTATTTCGAGGCAAAATCACCTATAACCGGGCAAAGAAAGTTCCGGAAGGAGTATAAGTGTCGAGACGCACCAGGCAGGCAAGCAATCATGGATTTTGTCAAGCAATTTCCTGCCACTGGATGTGTTAAAGGCAAGAAAAAAGACGGGAGCGAAGCTCGTATTCGAACGGCCGAAGTTGTCGAAAATGTTCGCACAAGGTTGGTCGATTCCCCTACCAAAATGTTCTAAACCGAAATACAGTGGAGAGTCGATTATCCGAACAAGTGAAAAACCCAAGGTTGTCGAATGGTATTTCGAGACAAAATCACGTGAAAAACCTAAGGTTTTGCTCAGCCTTATTCATGTAAAACGAAACTGTTCATCCCATCAACTACTACGTCTCTACATTTATTTACCTCTTTAATTAACTGTTCCTATTATGCCTATAATAGATAAGCATCGAAGAAACACATACAAAAAAATGTACTTTTATTTTGCTATAGTATATACTGTATACGCTCTTCTCTTATGGTTTCACGGAAAACTGTATACGCGGTTGATTATACGAACAAATCGATTTACCGAACCTACCTTGGTTTTAATTGAGTTGGATAATCGACGCTTCACTGTAGTAATAAATCACATTAAATATTTTTAGAGTGAGAGCTCTGTTTTTTAATTGTTCTCTTTCTCCCAAAAAGTGAGCATTGTTCATTGTTCATTTCATAAAGTGATGGATTCTAGAGAGCTTGAAGCGCAACCATTAGCAATACGAAATTCCACGTAGATAAGCATCAATATTCTATGTAAAAAAGTACTTAATTTCCGGATAAATATAATTCCAGCTCACTCAAGCTTACACACACACACACACACACACACACACACACACACACACACACACA
>JAHWFO010013986.1:426501-450895 GCA_023313115.1 Rhysida immarginata
AAGTTGTAACACTAAATTCATACAGGCATCAAGCGATGAATATAAGTCCTCTTTGAATTCTACAATTACGACAGGTGTTCAAAGTGATTATCATAAGCGTCGAGATACTCTTGAATACGGCGAACAGTTGCTTCAAGAGTTGCTCTCAGTTGCGAAGACTTGCTATGAGTTTTCCTATGTCTAAGTGGCAGCTGTGGCCTTCTTTTATCGGGATCGTCTTCATTCAATGCATGTAATAATTATGTAAGCTTTCGATTTTGCTGTTACGGAAAAAATTATACGAGATGACATATAATAAGTGTGTATACATTTTTTTGGCGGACTCTGTATATTCCAAGATAAATCTGGAGATAAATGAATTCCAAGATACTTATAAGAACTCGTGGAAAAAAAGAGGTGTGAATTACAATAAGTAATTCACTTGGAACAAATACAAAGGTATGATGACAAACGCATTTTGTTTCATTTTGTCACATTGTTTTCACTCTAACTGCATTTTATTAGGTGAACCTATCTTTTTGCAACGCATCTCTTTTGAGACTATAGCTGTTTTAAACGAATTAGCTTATATGAATAACGTAAGCTGCAATTGATATCGTAAGAACATTGAAAGATTTATCTCCATTCGTTACCTTTTCATGCATAATGTCAGAAGAACGTTTGTCCTATGATAGTCGAATAACGTTAGTGTCGACGAATGTTAGCAAAGTCTGCACTATCGATTGGATTATAATTTGTTTAACAGCTATAGCCTCACAAAATGTTAGACGTGAACTCTAGGCCAGCATGTAGACATAATTTGATTTTATAAGAAGTGTCGTCGTAAAAATTTTATTTTATAAATAATTTCGTATTGACTTAAAACATCAACAATGAAAATTAACGTCTTAAATTATTAACTCTTTTTTTTTTTTATTCTTAATAAATATTTATAAATTAATTTTGAAGTCTATTCTATCGAATAATGTGTAGACTATAAAGCTCTTATCTACATATGCGACCTTATTAATAAAACACCTATAAAAATTCAGCTTCGGCCTCCGGATCCGTCTCCCTGCGTCACAAGGTTGGCGCCGGGCGGTTTCATTGCTTTGTGGCAGAGGCCAATTTTGAATCGATTTTTAACAGGCTAGAGCGATCTAAAAAATATTTCACAGCATGAATTATAAGGCCGAGCTATCATAATGTAAAAGGAAACCAAGCTCAAATGGTGAAAATACGTTTTATCTAAGAAGGGCCATTTGAAAAAAATATCTGGCCCTCTTCAGCTCGGGGCCAAAGAGGCCCGATTTACAAGGATCATGCTATTAACAATTTTTTTTTTTCATTTGGAAATAATGTTCTAAACGAGACCCTCTCCCAATGGGATGCATCCATGCATTAAACCGGTCCTGAATCGGAAGTAAATAATGCGACTTTAAGCACTTTCAAAATGGTCCATCTTTCTTCATTAACTTTTCAGCGAGTGCGTTGAACCTGGTTAGCATGAACGCGTTTTATTAATGAACAGCCACTACTGTAGCGTAACGGATAAGTAAGAAGGGTTATTAATGACCTCGTTGCCTGAAGAAATGGTGTTAGGAATATACCTGTGCCATGGATAACTTCTTATTAAACTTAAGCAGGCGAAGAGAATACGAGTGGGCAGCATTTCTCGTAAAGAAGGGATTTAAGCAAAACCACAACAATGCGTGCGGCACATTTGGTTAATTTTTAAACTCAATTAGCATTAAGCTTCCCTTTAAACTAACTAGGATTTTAGTTCAGGAAATACATAAATGTTCGTATAACCTTCACTTTTTTAGGTATTAATGTGTGTGGCCACACACCCCTCTAGGCACCCTCATGGTCATTGACATATTTTCTACTCATTAAAGCTGTTGGTGAGTGCATGTGCCGCTCGTCGATATCTGGCCAGATGCGAGCTCAGTTAGCAATAAGCTGTTAGTACACAGATGGCACTGGACGTGAAAAATTATTCAATATAAAAAAAAAATAAATATTGAGCATAGATCACGTTAGAGTTTAAAAACTGAACCGTTTATTCCTCTCAATGGTTTATTCTGAAAATATGCTTTAATATTAAAATTACTCCAAGCATTATACAAAGAACAACTATGAAAAACAAACTATTCGATCACGTCATTGTTTCCAGATTTGTACGTCACGATGATCCATTTTCGTTTAAACAAAAAAAAAAAAAAAAAAAAATTAAAACAAAAAATTTTCATTTGTTTCAATTAATTATTGGCAATCATACAACTTGAAAGGTCATATGTGCATTGTTCAGTACCACTTTAATTACATACAACTGGCTTAATTGGCGAGATAATATCCAATAAGATGAACAAAGGTATAAAACTTAAAACGTATATTAAAAAAAGCCAATCTGTATCGTCCTGCCTATTTGTTTGTCTGTGTATATATTCGCGATAATTTCTATAATCGCGAAATCAATGAACGTCAAGCTTTTCATGATGTTTTTACATACTCCGGTAAAGATTTTTCATTAATTTGCCATGGATTTCCGCGGGTTGCATGGGTTTTACGAGTTAAAAATCACCCGTTTTTTATACAACAATATATATTTAAATTTATAAATTCAACAATAAATGAGAACTCAATATGAGAAGCCAACAATAACAACCAACAATCCACTCTTACACTGAGCATTATTAAAATTAAAAATAAAACTATGACAATGAAGTAAGGGCCAAGGACAATCATTAAAAATAGCGGAAGTCCATTTGGAGTCCCTGCTTTTCTCCATGGTAGCATGCTCACGTGTTGGATCAACACTTTTTCATTTAATGCCTCTGGTGATAAGCAAAAATATTGTCTACGAAAGAATCTTCGAAGATAAAAAACTGTCCCTATTTGTTTTTCCGAGTTATTCATTGTATAATATCGTTATTTATTACAGCGGTTTTTTTTTTTTTATTATAGCTTCCTACCTTCTAACTACAGCGATAATACAGATAACAATGTTCTCAAAAGGTAAGAAGTTACTTTAAAAAAAAATAAGAGGTACAAAGCTCTTCAACTAATTAGGAAATCTTGTACAAAAGTACATAATCAGGAATATTAGCAAACTGACAATGCAATGAGCCATTATTAGACACCGCGACGTCATTTAATGCTATCAGAATAACCAATCAAAGTCGATCTAGGCACAATCTGATTCAGAGATGTAGCTGAGGATTGTAATCGGGTGCTTCCCACTATAAATTTGCTCTTTCACCTTCATAAATGGCTATTAATATGCCACCAGCTTTAGCCAGAAAATGGATTTTATGAAGCATGACAGGATAAAGGAATAATGAACAACAAGAACACCACTGCTGATTCGCTCAAGAAACAATTTGTCACACTTAGAGTTTAGAAAAAACTCTTTTCAGATGCTTGGAAGCAATCTGCCGTCTTAAGATCGTCCAAAAGGACTAGGTATTTCTGCAATGATTAAATACTGAAAAACTGGCTTTACAATATATAGATATACATGGTGTAACGTAATTCAGGGACAATAAGTACCTAGCGTGATCCTTTGCATGATTACAAACTTAAAGTTCCTTAAGCAAAATGTTCAAAACTCAAATGTTTAGGGTCTAAACATCATGCGAAGTTTGCTGAAAACCTGTCGAAAACGTCATTTAATCTCAACAATTGCCGCCGATTTAATTGTAATCGCCCCTTTGAATTTAATGAACTGCTGATGCGGAAAGTTCATAAATCACGTAACGACGCAATTTAAATTTTGAGTTTTCGACATTTTCGATAAGGAACTTTAAGTTTGTAATCATGCAAAGAATCACGCTAGGTACTCATTGTCCCTGAATTACGTTACACCCTGTATATACAGGTATTGGACATTGAAACTGAAACACCTTCGCAAATAGCAATGGTTACCCCCAGGGCTGAATAGAACCTTCTGCTAGGTAATTAATCGTATGCATATCAATGAATCACGTGTCAGAGGTCTTGGTAGTCACTCCAGTAGAAAAGTTCGATAGTAAGCTTCAAATTGTCTGTGCAGAGCGCTATAATGGGAGACATATCCGACTTCAAAAGAGGGCAGATTGTTGGGGCGCGTCAAGCAGGTGCATCTGTGTCAAAAACTGCCACACTTTGTGATGTCTCACGTGCTACAGTATCCAGGGTGATGTGTGCATATGAACAGGAACGTCCAGGAGGAGCAACTGCAGAGGAAAACGGAAGTTGTCGGAAAGAGACGTCAGGACATTGACCAGGATTGTTGCACGAAAGCGGAAAACCACCGCAGCAGAAATCACCGCAGAAATGAATACACACCTCCAGGAACCTGTGTGCACGAAGACAATCCGTCGTTACCTGCATAAATCCAACATCCATGGCAGGGTTGCTATACCGAAGCCTTTCATCAGTAGTACAAATGCCTCCAAGCGGGTTCAGTGGTGCCGGACGCATAAAACCTGGACGTTGGATGACCTCAAACGCGTCATATTCTCGGATGAGTCCAGCTACACTGTCTTCCAAACAACAGGGAGGGTATTCGTCTGGAGGAGCCCCTCTGATGCCTACAACCCAGACTGCTTGGCACCCACAGTCAAACACGGAGGTGGATCAGTAATGGGTGGATCAGTAATGGTCTGGGGTGCAAACTGTGCAGGACCTCTAGCGATCCTTCCCAGGACGTGTTGCTGCTGTGCTGGCTGCCCACGGTGCCCCAACACTTTATTAAATAAAGATTTTGGATTTCTACCAGGTGTTTCAGTTTCAATGTCCAATACCTGTAGATGCCAATACATAAATGACCTAGAAATAAACTTTTGTAAAAGCACGAAAAATCAAAAACTGTGGACACAACGATAAGGAGATTAAATAAGAAAACCACCAAATCCACATGAAGAGAGTTTAATGATCCAGAAGTACATTTCGGGGACTAAACCTGCTTCATAAGTGATGAAACTTTCTTCGTGTGGACTGGTGGTTTTCTTATTTATTTTCCTTATAAATTTTTGTATAAAACTCAGCTCCAAGGAAAAATTCTCCCACGACTTTTTATTGAATCTTTATTAGGCAGATAGCTCCAGTGCACGGATTCTTACAAATTGAATGACTCGAATATACCGCTTCTTCATCTCTGTATCCTTGTTTGAAAGCTATTTTAAAAGGAGCAGTAATAGGCCTTGTTGAACAAGTTACAACACCAACGAAAAGAGACTATTTATTAACATCTAGTCACTCTTCATATGCAGCAATTGACTCTGCGTCTAGGCACGTCTTTAAACTTACATTTTAAATAGCATCTATAGTAGAGTTAAGGCTTTCATGTTTGCCGAAATTTTTGAGTGCATATAAGAACAATCTTGTAATTACAGAAACATGTATACTGAGCAGTTAACCACTTTAGAGACAATTTTTGTCCTCTCTGATTCAAACGAAATATTTTAAGAGCAAGGCTATGAGGAACATTCTGATGATTTCCTGAAATCAAAGTTGGTATTCATTTATCTTTAGATTCCATGCAGATGAGAATGGCACTCTTCCAACAACATTAATCGAAACATCGGCAGCATCAGAAGAAACACCTGCCCAATGAAGGAATTTTGCGGATTTGTATACATCTATAATTTTTCATTTTAATTTAACATTCCGCATTCGCCACGGGTTTGTTGTTGTTTTGCTTTTTGAAAGCGGTGTTGTCCTTATGCATTATCAGATAATTTGTTGCCATCTGGTAAATTTTTTAAAAGCTTGAGTGTTTACTTACAGTTTGCCAAAAATAGTGATTTTTCTCAGCATTAAACATTTGCCAACTCATTAAAAAATAAGCAAACGCATAAATATGTAACAATATCGTTCGCACGAGTTTTACTTTCTTCAAAGTTTCACTATAAAAAGGATGCAGATAATAATCTGACGCTCGAATATATGCGGTGGAAATAAATAATTTCATTCTGTTTATTATGGATGTATGTAGATTTGTTAGAACTATTAAAAACAAGTTATTGAAAGGAATATATTCTCGATAAGACAAATAATAAGACATTTGTTTCAGCTGTCGCTATTATCACCCAAAAAACATGTCTAGCTACTATGAAGATGAAGAATTAAATAACGTAGACACGAAATTAGTACAATTTCATGATGTGTCTCCCTGGCCATCATTCGGCTAAGGTCAGGGCTCAATATGGGCACGGAAGGCGACTGACATTCATGTCTGTGTGCCATTGCCTGACGAAAGCCGAAACACGACATGGTGCATTATCGTCCTCGATACCAAAAACTTGCCGCAGCGTAGGAATCACCCAATCGTCCAAATTGTCCTGAAAGACACACCTACCCCAATCTTCACGATTGGAACAATGCACTCGGGTGAAAGGCGCTTCCCAGGCATTCGCCATACCCAAACACGCCCATCGACTGAAACACAGTGTAGCGAGATTCGTCACTCCAAAAAATGTTTTTCCTTTCACTTTTCGACAGTCCAATATCGGCGTTCCAAACTCCACCGGCAGCCTTGTTGTTTGGAGAGGAGAGATATTTGTCTTGTGTGCGGCTATACATCCCTGAATACTGAGTGAATGCAATTCATTCCGTAAAGTGTTGTAATGCACACCCGAGTTCCTGTTGCGTGTTAGAATTTTACAGTGATGGTTCTGGAGTGGTTTCTTTTCTTTATTAATCTCGCGCTTCAACACTCGTCGGTCGTGTTCGGTGAGTTTTGGGGATCGCCGGACGAGAGGCGTGGGTGTTCCAATGCCTGTAGTGTTTATTTCCTCACGATACTATCACGTCCTACCGATTAATTCCTGAAATTCAACGAATAGACATGCCCTCAATCGGGCACCCGATTATTAATTAAGGTTCTCTCAAAGTCATTAAGTTCCTTTCATTTAGCCATTCTCCACCTGCGACAGCGTTACATGAGCAAGTTACCACACCAACAGTATAAAATCTCCTCAGCTGTTGATATGCGAGCATGGGTTCCAACGCGAAAGTTAGATTTCATGTAAATGAGGAGGTGTTCGTTCTTGAGTTACAGGCAAGTCATAGCTTTTCATCCTTAAATTAATCTTCACCGTAAACAGCTCTTCTTCCTTTCCTAATCGATTGATATTGCCAAGAGGATGGTTGTAATTACTCGCTTCGGTAGGCCTCAAAGAGAATTTTTTATCTTAAAGGTAAAGAAGCAGCAATTAAACTTTGTTGGGGTTTTTTTTTTGCCATGTTGAAAGTCTCGACTCCTTATTCATACCCTTGTTGTTTATTCTATTAAATATTCTCTATACTTACTAATTTCATTTAAACTGTTAAACATTTGAGAAACGTTATTTAGAAACTGAAAATTATAATTTATATATACAGTATATCATTTATCTTAAATGGGTGCCTTTTTTGAAACAAATTATCAAATGCAATTCAAGTATCAGAAAGTGCTGTTTTAATTTAAAATAGACGCATATTATAGTGGACAATTTAAACTTCATATTTAGTTACAGAGAATTTAAACATTATCATGTCTAGAGCTTTTAACATTTAAGCCTTTTTAAGCTTAAATAATACAAACCTAGCGTCAATAAACTTCGGACACCAAGTAATTTGGCTAAAAACACAGTGAAAAGTGCATACAGAGAATTGCAAGCTAATGAAAATAGATCTACTGAGTATATGTAACAATATCAACATCGATTTAGAATCGATTTAATGGTGTGAAATAACTTATTCAAATTTATGTAAAATTGCGTTGTCAACAGGTTTCAAAGAACTTCGTACACAAGGGGCCACCAGCATATAGAACTTTCCTGAAGGCTGTAGAAACGCCCAGAATGCTTTGCATCAGGCTTTAAAAGCACCGTCCACGCGACAGAGCACAGTATTCGTGTTGTTTTGAACCACGGGATGTGGTAAGCCAGTAGAAACGTGTATACGGCAAAAAATTATACAGCAGTTCCAGAATAACAAATCCCAGCGAGCTATTGCCCCTGAATTATCAGTTCCACTCTCTCTCTACTGTTAATGGGATCATCAAGCGTTTCAGAGAAATCGGGAAAACAGAACCAGGCACTGCACCAGGCAAGCAGCGATTATTGAATGTTAGGGGCCTACGAGTATTTCGACGTTACATTGTGAAAAACAGGCATGCTCCCATAAGTGAAATGATTGTTTGGGATCGAGAATATTTTCATATACCCATATCCGAAAGCACAGTCCGCCGTTACATCAGAACATGCAACTATTATTTATACGCTACAAAGAGGAAGCCATTTATGAGCACTGTAGCTAAGCGTCGCCTGGTAGCATGGGCCAGAACCCATCTAAAGTGGACCCTTGCTCAGTGGAATAGTGTTCACTTGGTCCGACGAATCCACCTTTGCAGTGATCTACGGCAACAACGGTCGCAAGGTGCTAAGGACCAAGCACGAAAGTAATCATCCCGACTGTTACCAGAGGAAAGTTCAGAAGCCTGCATCGCTAATGGTGTGGGGCTGCATGAGTGCAGCCGGGACAGGATCGCTTCACTTTTGCGAATGCACTATTAACTCTGCTGCCTATATAAACATTCTTCAACAGCATCTGCGTCCATCCCGCCAAAAGTTGTTCAATAGAAGACCAAGCATCTTTCAGCAGGACAACGCGAAGCCTCATGCTGCTCGGAACACCAAGGCTTGGCTACAACAGCAGCGTTTCAGGGTGCTTGACTGGCCTGCCTGCAGCCCAGATCTGTCACCCATTGAAAATGTATGGCGCATTTTAAAGCGAAAAGTCAGACAGCGGAAGCCTCGAACACTGCAGCAGTTGCGGGCGTGTATTTCCGAAGAGTGGGACAAAATTCCAGTAGAAACAACGCAGAAGTTAGTGTCCAGCATGCCTCAACGACTTCGGAGCGTCATTCGTCGGAAAGGTGACGCCACTCAGTGGTAATGAGCAATAAACGGTACGGTGTACGAAGTTCATTGCAACGTGTTGAAAACGGAACATTACAAAAAGTCGCTTATTTAATTTTCTCGTTTTCTTTTTTATGTTAAAATGCTATATCACAGTTGTACTAAAGCTCTGTGCACTCAATAAAGTAATTTTCATTTGTTTACAATTAGTTTCGTTGTACTTATCCAAAATTCTGTAGGTGTCCGAAGTTCATTGACGCTAGGGTTGTATTACCAACATCATCGAAGTCAGACTGAAAAGGTAGTGAATTTGCCGTAGCATGTCGTAGATTACTGCTCAAGAAAATAAATTTAGTACCACATAAAAAGTACTTGGTGGTTGGTTTTTACTTAAATTTTAAAATATATTTAACAACCTCGATCTAAATTACACTTGGAATTCGTGCTCATGTTAAACGAACGATAGTGGAAAAATTGTACAATTTATATGTGAAATTACTAATAATAATGAAAAAAAAGAAAGTAATAATTTCACTTATACGCCAAAAGTATCATGAGATAACTGTTCAGTAACGTGTCAGACCCCCTCTGAGCATCGACTCCACAAGAGGCTAGAAGATCTCTGATGAGATGTTGAGCCATGCCGCCTGGATTGGTAGTTGCGCAGGGAATTCTCTACAACATGTCCCATAAATGTCCATATCTGAGGAGAGAGCTGACCACACCTTTCGTCGGAACTCTCCTAATGCTCCTCAAACCCAACTTGGGCTCGATAACATGGAGCATTATCCTGCTGGAAGACCTCATCATTGTGGGGACACACAAAATCCATGAAGGGGTTGTAAATGGTCACTAAATAGTAGAACGTAGCGGGCAGCGTTCAGTAATGTGTCTAGGAGGACCAACAGACCCAAACCATGCCAGGCTAAAGCACCTCCACTATAGATCGGGACAGGTCAACCTTGCAATGAAGAAACAAGTACAGATAGCGAGAAGGCCATGTGCATGTGCGGCTGAAATATAGTTCCCAGAAATTTTTTAATATAGTAAATATACACAATTAATATTATTTACTCTTCATATTTACAAACTTAATACAAACTTTCCAGGCTTTTTCATACTTTTTAGTTAATAACGCATGCGTAGACACATTTTCGGAAGTGTAACTTATCATGGCTACCACGCCGTGGCTATTCATTTCACACACTTTCAACAAGTGAAATAAAGCAATAAGTTATAAATGTTTACGTAAGATTGCGTGAACAATAGCCAAATAATTCTATAACAAGCAATCGTCCTGTCTGTAGAGTAATTTTTTCTTATTACCTACCCTCTCTTCCTTTTTTGATCCCGCGCATTGATACAGTGATCTCGCAACTGTACTTGTTCCTTCATTGCAAGGTTAACCTGTCCCGAACTATAATATGAAATAATAATCAGCCTGCACGACAACTTGGATTCATAGCATCATCAACCCGGTATAACTGGATCACGCAATCCGTATCCAGTCTCCCAAAGTCCACGTATGATGATGCGCTATGTCCGGTGTTCTTGCATCATCAGTGATACTCTGCTGGGTCTTCTGCTACCGTGGATGTTAAAGCACACATCTGCTGGATATGAGCTTGGAAGCGCCTACATTGAATGTGGTAGCGATTCCATGTCAGTTAGAATGGGCAATTATAACCAGATGTCGGTTACGACGGCGGGAGAGTAGTCGTGATCGGCTATTGCGTTGTCTATGGTAAGTGGCACCATTATCATGCTTCGTACGAACTTGGATAGTTCTGGTCGCCTTAACATGATAACAATTACACAGAGATACAACCTAGATAGATACATGGACGCAACCTTTATGTGCTATTTTGGATTACTCCATGTTGGTATTTTTAGGTGATAACTAGGTTCAATTTGCATACTGCTATCCTATGACTTTTGGCCTTCGAGTGTATAAATTACAGCGAATAGAGGCCAGCCTAGCACATCCGAATCTCATGCTCGAATGCTTTAGAATGCTCTATCATTGAACTGGATTCTTAAGTCCGTATCCCCATGGAAGATTTACAGCTTTTTTTTCTATCTCGTAATAATAACATTATTAATTAACAATATGATTTTACACATTACATGAATAATAATAAGTTCAATATCCCAGTTTTTTCTACAAAAAAAATAAACTGCTTGAAGTGTTACAGATTATTAACTAAAAAACACTAACAAGATAACCGCTTGAATCGAATTGAAATTAGCATTTGTAGAAGTGTTTTCAACTGAACTAAGGATGACCAATAGCGGTGAATATATTAATCTTTTCCTGAAAATTTTATTTTATGTGTCATCCAATAACAACCTCCCTTTAAAGGAAAATATTGATTCAGGAAATTTCGAAAAAAAAACTCTATATTGACTCTAAGAATGGACAACGAGGACAAAAACTGAACCGAGAGTACCCATGAGACAGATGTAAAAAATATAAAAATAAAGTTGGAAGGTGGCAAGTAAAATGCAAAAGTTGAAAAGAAATGAGGAATCGTTTCAAAGGACTATTTCTTTAAGAAAATATTGCGAAAAGATAACTGCTTGCACGCCTTAAAAAGGTAAAGTCGATTCAACATTCACGTATATGTGTACTCTTTAATACAAGAAATGCTCTTTTTTATGATGTTTCAATATTTTTAGGGAGAGAGACATTCGGGGTTAGCCTATTGTTTAAGTGCTAAGGAAAGAGGGCTAAAAAAAATCCACTCTCGCATAAAATTTACAAAATACATTACAATTACTTTATAAGCAAATCTTCCCAATTTTAATTATTTTAATTTCTTAAAAAATCTGAATCCAGAAATAATTCCTCTGTAGATACCTCCGACGCAACTTTTCTGATTTATTCTATAGTTTAAATAATATTGTTTTTATTGGCTAAATAACAGATAAGAGAAACCACACCTATCTAGGCAAAAAAAGAATATTGTGCTTATAGCAGATTTTAACACTAGTGTTCAAACTAACCGCTTATAATAAAGGAGAACTGGTTTCAAACTTGCCTTTAAGGCGATTAACACTTCCAAATTAAATGAAAATAAATGATAAATCTTTATATATAAAAATTCAGGCTCAGGGTGCGTCTGTAAATGTTCTAAAAACTTTTGAACCACTTATTAGAATTGAGCTCATATATTCTTTAGGTCCAGAATAAGGTTTACATGTCCCCAAAGTAGGGGGGAGGGGTAAAAATCATATATCTTAGTTTATGTTTGTTTGTTTACTCAAGAGATGGCGCCAGAATTTGCTTATCTTTTCCTTGAAATCGAAACTGGAATACCTGCGCAGAAGCAAGACAGCAAAAAACCGTCCGTTTTCTTCCGGATGTGTAGTAGTTTTTGCACATTTCAAGGCAGGAAACGCAAGTTTTTTGCTGTCCGGCTTTTGCGCAGTTACTCCAGTTTCGGTTTCAACGGAAAGGTCTATATAAAAATTCAGGGTGCGTCTGTAAATGTTCTTAAAACTTTTGAACCACTTATCCTTTTGAGCTCATACATGCACCAGATGTTCGTTAGGTTCAGGGTAAGGTTTAAATGTGCCGAGTGTCAGGTTGGCCCAATGGGGAAAGGGTAGAATTTGGCTGTCTGACATGAGCCTAAGATATGCGCGGACCAACAATGTATGTCAGATCCTACAATGCAGAGCAAAGTTTCTGCAACAATAGGCCATAAAAATTACTTTGGCTATGGTCATGGATGAAGTAATACAAGATGGGAAACTCCATTGTTTAAAGCGTGATTTTTTTTCACTGGCGCTCTCTGAATAATGGTTTTACCCACCACAGAATAATGGTTCATTCCTTTAAATCCATACAGTAGTATGCAATTAGACACATGGTTAGTACAGAAAGCAATTGTAAAGTTTAGTTGTCAATTGGAACCATTGCAAGCACAGCATGCAGACGTACTCAAATGAAGAATTGGCTGACATGCATGGAGCAGTCAATGGAAATGGGAGAGCTGCAGTTAGGCTGTACCAGGAAAGATACCCCACCAGACGTGTGCCTCACTATCAGACATTCGCGAATCTGCATCGGCGACTTCGTGAAACAGGATCTTTCTCCAGGAACATGGGCAACGCAGGACGACCACGTCACAGGAACGTAGCGTTACAGGACGAGATTCTGCAACAATTTGCTGATAAGCCAACAACAAGTGTATGTGTAGTAGCGCACAACCTGGTTGTGAACCACACTTATGTTTGGAGAGTTGTGCACGAGAATTTGCTGTATCCATTCCACCGGCAAAAGGTCCAATCACTGAGGATAACTGACTACCCTCTTCGTGAAGCATTTGCAACGTGGTATTTAGCACAAAATAACATGGACCCTACATTCACATCACGTGTATTATTCACAGATGGAGCCATGTTTACACGAGAGGGAATGTTTAATTCACACAATGCACACCTGTGGGCCCATAAGAATCCACATGCACGTTTTCTCCGTGCATATCAACAGCTCTACAGTATTAACGTTTGGTGTGGAATTATGCATGAACAATTGATTGGCCCATACATGATGCCCACTTCCTTAACTGGGCATAACGTACAACATGTTTCTTCAGCATGTGTTACCAGAACTCTTGGAAGACATACCACTGAGACATGAGTTCGGCACCACTCCGAATTTAGAAAATCAAAATTTTTTCGAATTTGACCCCGAGCGACGAAAAAAGCTTTCAATTTAAATAGAAAATACTCATGTTCAAAATTCAAAAAGATTTCTTTGAAAAAGTTCCCAGTGGATGGCGTCTCCAAATACGGTCCTTTAGCAAAATATTTACTATAATTTACTATAATAATTTAACTAATATTAATCCTATACGTCCATCCAAGGCCTGTATGGCCTGAGGCCGACGAGTTGGGTCCCTGGATGAACCAGGATTAACGACTGCTGTATGATGGTCACAGCAGCCGGGGGGGGTGAAGATTCTGAGTCACTGAATGGTCGCCCATCCAGTGGCTAGCCGTGCCTGATGTTGCTTAACTTCAAAGAAGTTGTTACGTTGAAAGCCCACCAGGCCACGACCTCCCCCTATAAAACAAGAATTCTTTCTAAAAAATTCTAATCTTTCTTCATGTGTTCTTTTTCTGGATATTAACTCACAGAACTTGCAACATTTCATCAAAAAAGAGCCCGAGCAACGCCGGGTAAAACGAGAGTAATACGAGAGTAATCACACTTATTAATTCTGATCGCTATGGTAAAGGTTTAAAGAGCAACGGGTTTCGCCAATTACATACACAATATATGATCAAAAGTTTAGGGCCACATCTCATAAATGATAGAATGTGCCAAAGGTCGCATGACAATGATATGAAAATTATTTAAATAGCATCACGCATATTCAGAAACATATCTGTTTCGTATTATTAAGATATGGGCCGTTCAAAAGAGCTCAGCGATTTCAAAAGTGGAACGAACCACCATAGGATGCCACTTGTACAACAAACCAGTCCGTGAGATTTCCAGTATTCTACACATATCCTGTACAACTATAGGCAATATGATTGCGAAGTGGAAGATTCAGAAAGCAACCACGAACTGGCAAACCCTAGAAATTGACAGAGATCGTCGAGTGCTTGCACGTGTGACCCAGAGTTCAGAAATGATTGCTACAGAGTTCAGAAATTCGTCTTCTTGTGTCGAGAATTCCATTTCCTTGGTTTCGACGGTCGTTTTGCTGCTCACAAGCCCTACATCAGTGACAACAATTCCATGCGACATTTGGAGTGGCGTAAAAGTCGCAAAAACTGGAGCATGGAACAGTGGAAACGTGTCCTGTGAACTGATGTTTGGTTTGGTGGAAGCCTGGAGAACGTTTCCTACCTGACTGTATTATGGACACTGTGGAGGAGGTAGCATTGTCCGACTGGGCTGGCTTGTTTCTGTTAAAGGAACGATGCATTGTGTTGCTTATCGAGACCTCTTGGACAACTGTGCACTGCCAACATTGTAGGAACAGTTCGAGGATGGGCTTTTCTTTATCAACATATCAATGCTCCTTGCCATAAAGCAAGGTCTGTACACGACTGGTTTCAAGACAACGGGGTTGAAGAAATAGATTGTCCAGAGCCCCTATCTCAATCCCACTGAACACCTGTGGGATGAATTGGAACGTCGACTACGAGCCAGATCACGCCGTCCTTCACCCCTGGCTGAACCAGTGCTCTGAAGCAGAAATGGAGGGATATTCCAGCTTCTTACTATGAAAGTCTCAAAGGGGTGCCACCGCTTACTAATTCCTGCGAAGCAGAAATGCTGGTATTCCTAAACTTTTGATCACATAGAAGAGTGAGTAGGACGAGCAAATCAAGCCGCGCAAGAAAGAGAATCATAAGTAATTGGGTCGGCAGACTTCTAAGTTTCTAATGGAGATTCACAATACACAGAAGAACTTATCACAAATAGTATAATGGAAAAGAAAGACTAATTAAAATTTGCCTACACAAGAGAAGATTAAACGAGCCAGACTGCGTATATTAAACATGGTTACAAATAATCACCCCCCCCCCCCCCCCAGAGGTCACTCGAGCAACATCTAGAAGATTTCTAGGCAATGGTGGCCTAAACACGGTGATTTTCGCATATCCCTGTAAGAAAAGTCGCATGGCGTTAGGGGTGAAAGCAAAGTTCTGGTTCCCATAACAAACCAATTCAACGTTCGGGGTAAGTTTCGTCCAGAAAACGGCGAACCTTCCATTCTTTTGACTTTCATTTGAATCGACATCATCTTCCCTTCACGAATAGTACAAATACACTCTGCGCTCAACTATCTCAGAGATATAGCGAACAAAAACAGGGACATTCTTTGTGGACACCCTATACTAAGGGTGTTTAAAAAAAAAAAGCATTATATCTATAAGTAATAAAGAAGTGGCTTCTGAAAAGTTCTGAGAATCATTTTAATTTGTTTAACATCTCATCTGCTATACATGAAAGCTAAGTCACAACTTCCTACACAATCATGACATAAGTCATGGCAACTATTTTTTTTCTTGTAGACATGTGAACGGATCGCAAACGTATATGTGTCGTGTGGAAATTCTGCAGGCGTAGTGTGTATGCAGAACAACAGATGGCTATGTGATAGCTGCTGGTAACGCAGCGAGGGCTGTGAAAGCAGTCAGTTGGTGAGTGTCGTGCGACATTCCCTCCCATGGCAGAACGGTGACCGCACAGTACTACAGGGACTTCCTGGTGCGACAGGTACGACGCGGCGGTCGGGATAAACGTCCGGATCTTGTGGACAGTGCAATAATCCTGCACGACAATGCAAGACCACATAAAGCAGAGTGTGTAGAGCAGCTACTGCGACGTTGGGGATGGGAAGAATTGGAGCACCCACCGTACTCTCCCGACATTTCGCCCTGTGACTTTGATCTCATTCGCAAGATTAAGGAACCACTACGTGGTAGGCGGTTTGCAACACGAGAGGACATTGCTAATGCTGTGCGCCAACAGGTGACCCGATTGACACATGGTGCGGCTGATGGTATTCAGCGCCTCCCACATCGTTGGCAGCGTGTGGTTACAGTAACAGGGGACTACTTTGAGGGTCTTTAGGCCCAGGTTTGTCATTCTTTTGCACCGTGAAGGCCATATTGCCCTATATACTACCGTAATAAATTAGTGTGTATACGATATTTCAGTGCTATTCATTGTCCACACATGTAATTAACACCTTGTCCTTTCGTCTGTATATGTCACATTTTCCAACCGGACTGGTATCTTCAAGAACCAAAATAGTTGCCATGACTTTTGCCCCAACCCTCGTACATAATTTCACTAAGGATGCGGTATGTTGAAAAGGTTATGTCCGACAACAAGATGACCATTTGGTAATCACCGAGTAATCAGCCGTTTGACGAATGGAATTGCATTATATACGCAGTTGAGAGAAGATTCTAAGTCAAACTAATTCGTTCAAGTTAAAATAAATTCATCAAAATTAACCCAGCATTTAATCAAACGAAGTGTCTAATTATTTATGCATGGTAACGAATAAAAAATACCAGTTCCAAAAGAATACCAGTTAAAATTATTTAACTATAATAACATAAAATCAGTTTTCTGTATTTCTTTCCCTTACTGGTTTACTGGTACATAATAATAAACACATAGAATTATACATATGTCATATGCGCTTTCCTTCCACTGCGTAATATTGTGGTAAAAATTCCAGCATATATCTGCGTGGCTTGGAAAATGTAGAGGTGAAGATATATGTCTCTCCAGACCAATCTTTTTTGAAGTACGAATTTATCGTACGGCGCGTATTAAGGTTAAATTTTATAGAGGCAATGGGTTCTACACTTCCATTAATTTCCCATATCGGATCTAGGATCTGCTTAAACACAAGGAACTTAAAAGAAGGAACATTGTATGCTATATTTTACTTTAACTTTCACAATAACTAAGGACACAGCTTTATTCTACTCTCAAAGAGACAAAGCCAACGTCATTCGCAAGTCTAGTTACTTGCACTGGTCTCAAATTAAAAAGGGGGGGGGGACATGAGGAAGCCCCCTAGCGGCTTCATTAAACTATCCGCTTTCATAGCTATCCGTTCATTGGTTAAAGCGTTATTGGAAGGGATACAGATAGTCAAGCACATAGGTAAAGATAACGCACACCCACACACACAGATCCACACACAAATATACACAGACACACAAAGATCTTCTTTTCCCTTCAGAAAAGGAGGTTGAAAATGAGTGTGATGTAGTTGAAAAGTCTTTCGATAGATTGATTATAAGGAACGCTTAAATGAAAATGGTTTGGAAAAAAAAGTGGTTTACCGTCGTCTTCTCGAGACACCGGAGGAGGTGGTGATGCTGCAGTTCGAAGATGTCTTCATCACGGGGTTCGTCCATCTCCACACCGCTCTCCTGGGCCGCCAAACGAGCTTCGACGGCCTTCTTTTTCGAAACGAAAGCGGCGCCACTTGAAGCCTTGGCGATTCGAATACGTGCCATGCGGGCTTTCTGTTGAGGGAAGAAGAAACAGAAATTATTTTTAGCAATTGATATATCTATTGAACAAAATAAGTTTTTTAACTTTAATTAATGAAAGCCATGTTATGTCAAGTCTTGATGGTATAAAACATGTTAAAAATGATTGAAATATATTTTCCATTTAAACTAGAGTACCAATAATGCCGATTACAAAATTTCATCCTACTAACCATGAAAAAAAATACAAAGCATTCTTATTTGCGTTATTTCTTTTAGTTTGATGCGTTTTCAAAATTTTCAGTGCTCAGATTTATTTCATGCGTGATATTTTATTGTCACGTGGTAGATATATATAAAATATGAATCTTCAATAGCGAGACCTCGTTGGCGCGGGAGTATATAAATAATTCTCCAAAAAAGCCCGGCAAGATCCCGCTATCGAGGCAGAAGCTCATCCCCTGACAACTCCGAAAAGAGAGGCGCCCCGCTCTCATCCTCCTTCGCCTGCTCAAAATAGGAATAGACTATTTCGACCGATTCCATTGAGACGAAGCGATTTCAAGAAAGCATTCGACGGGACAACATAATGTAAGTATCAATAGTCAACGCTATCGAGAACTGCCTATCAGCCTGACCTCTTTTTCCGATAAGTTCTCTCCTGAATATCTTGAACCTACTTTTACTGAACAATTTCATTTATAGTATCTACCCACAGAGTATAGACGCTTACCTAACTGATGAAGTAATCTTAATTTGTTTATTGAAAGTGTTTCAGTTATTTTTTGCTTCTTGTTTTATTTCTAGAACCAAAATTATCGCTTCCGATGAAATTCAACACATTCATCATGAACTGGGCATATTACTTTACTACGCAAGAGAGGTCAATTCACCAAGCCATATTTCCAACGCCTTTTTTCTGTGTAATATTTTTCGTTATTTCTTGTCTAAAGTAGCTGATGTGATCTTTTCTTTATTAATGTCATTAAACTGTGTTAATATTCTAATCCTATCTATTCTTACCCCTTTCGAACGTGCCACTGTTTTTCTCCGTGAATTTGAAAGTTACATCTCCACGTTTTCTAGTGTTTCTATCTTTCTGGAGTCTTGGTATACATGGACTTCGCTAAGGTGCCAAATTGATGCTTCCTTTTACTATTGATTCAGCCTGATAGCTACGGAGTGCTCTTTGTTCCTTAATTTAAAGAAGCGTTTAATTCTCACAGTATATAAAACCTTTGTAAATACCGGATCTGTTGTACCCGTTAGTCTCTCTGCCGTCTGTTCCAGTTTGCAACTCCTGTTTATGGAGGTCTTAGTTTTAACAACTAAATTCATCCATTTTTTGCTTAGTATGTTGGTAACGGAATGATTTTATTTGCTGAAGTAAATGAACTTACACCAAGGCTTGGCTATTTCATTTTCGTCGGTATCAGTGTCCATTGTTCTTGTAGCTTTTGCAGATACGTTGGACGATGTATTACATTACTGTACTTACTACGAGGGTAGCCCAGAAAGTAATGCAATTTTCTTTCTTCAACAATTATTTATTGAACACAATGAAACGTATACACACGAATGAATGATGTTTCTTCTACACTCCCTATTTTCCACATGATCTCCGTCCCGTTCTATGGCCTTCCTCCAGCGAGACACAAGGGCGTGTATGTCCTGTCGGTACCAGTCCTTGTTCTGTTCACGCAGCCATGTATTCACTGTGCGAATCACCTCTTCGTCATCTTCAAAATATCTTCCACGAATGGCATTCTTCAATGGCCCAAACAAGTGAAAGTGTGAGGGCACTAGGTCAGGGCTGTAGGGTGGATGGGGTAACACTCTCCAATCCTGTTTCGTGATGTGTTCTGACGTCATCAAACTAGTGTGAGGACGAGCGTTTTCGTGTTGAAGCAAACAATTAGCTGGCTTGTTATGGCGTCCAAGTCGCTGGAAGCGCTTCTTCAGTTTGGTTAATGTGTTCACATATGCCTCACAAAAGAGTATGACACCATCACAGTCCCAAAACATAGTGATCATAACTTTACCAGCAGAAGCAGTTGCTTTGAATTTTTTCTTCTGTGGAGAGTGCGGATGACGCCTTTCCATCGATTGTCGTTTTGTTTCGGGCTCAAAATAGTGCACCCAGGTTTCATCAGCTGTCACAATCCGGGACAAGAAGGCTTCCCCCTCAGCTTCAAGATGTTGCAGCAACTCAGAAGAAATGTTGTTTTTTTTTCTCAGAGCTTTGTGTTCCTCCGGAAGACAGCGCGGAACCCATCGTGAACACGTTTTGTGTAATCAAGAACACGGATCATTTCACCCACACTTCCTTTGCTGATTGACAGCTCCAGCGCCAACTGCCGAGTCGTTCTGCGTCGGTCCTGACGAATGAGCGCATCAGCACGCTGCATCTGGTCAGGTGTGACAGCCGAGGATGACCGCGGCAAATCTTGAGAGTTCCGCCGAACCGCTTTCTGACGGCCTCACCCTCTGTGCCCAGCGACTAACCGTACTTCTGTCGACTGCTAATCCTCCATAAACTGCACATAAACGTTTATGAATGTTTCCAACAGTTTCTTGCTCCGCAGTGAGAAATTTAATGACGACACGCTGCTTGAAACGTACATCACTTACAGACGCCATGTTGTTCCATTGCTGCACGTACGCTATCTGTCGGAGGAAACTGAAACTTTGCGCGCGCACTCCGAAAACTTCAAAGAATGCACATCTCAAGTTTCGCATTCGTACCATTGTTGGGGACGGAGAAAAAAATTGTGGTGCATTACTTTCTGGGCTACCCTTGTATGTAACTTTGCTTTACATACTGCGTTGCTTAATGATAGATGCAGGTCTCTATGCACCTTAAGACGTATGGCTGCTTGGATGGTTGGAAGAGTGAGATAGGATGCTTGTTGTAGTCGTACGTTTTCTATAAAAACCAAACAATTTATTTCCGAGCATCATCCTGATTAAAGATAGGTCCAGATATTTGATTCTGCATTCCCGATCAGAATCTTGTTACATTCATCTGCTTCAATGGTGCTGCCATCGAAAATGATAAAAGTATCTTTTACGCATCGCATATACGCTTGAATAATGTTGCTTATGTTAAAAAGTAAAATATTTTCGTACATAAATGAACGACATTTTAATTCCCTTCCCTTTTCCTTTCTTGAAAATAAAAGTTTTGCTTTCTCGGGTTCTTTATATTGTTAACGAATTTAAATTCCCGCTACATATTAAATGGTTAGGCGCTTCGTTCTCAAGAGAGGATAGAGAATTTTGATCTATGTCCTTTCCTAGGAGGTGCTGTTTTTCTGCTAAAATTATTCAATACAGCAAGCTTGACTAATTAATGAATAATTCTGTAGATAAAATGATGTGTGCTCTTTAAATAAAATTTTTATTAGACTTATTATCTATCTGCTATTTAGGTTTTGTCAGCAAAGCTACAATACGAAATACATTTTTCTGAGAGTTCAGAAACTGTAATAGCATCGAGCTGTTCCTTATAACTTAGACGTCCCAAAAAAGAAAAATAACAAATTAAAGAAGAAGTCACAAATTACTTCGGAAGATTTTTAAAAATTGTGAGTCATAGGAGATTTAATTAAATAATAGAAAGCATTTAAGAACACTATTGTCTTGTAGGTTAAATGAAGTCTCTGATGTTTATATTTGATTTTGGTGGAGTTTTAATGAGAGCAGAACGATTCAGATAGAATTTAATTAATCTTAAAAGCATTTTGGTGTTTATCTGTTATCTACATCCCCTCATCCTAATTGGCTTATTTATGAGGACACCTTTGTGCCTTATTCAAACAATCATCACGGTGAACTTCATTCCATGTCTTGAATAAGTGCTTAAACGTTGAAGATGCATGTTTTGCGAAGAAGTTCTGAAGTGATTCTGCTCCTTCAAAGAAGAGGAATACAAACACTAGAAGAGTGAAAGTTTCAATTTTCTTAAGGTAGGCATTTGCTAACAAAGTTATCTCATTCTCTTGTTACAGCAAATCCCATCAATGCGTAAAGTCGTTGTTGTTGCATAACAAAAAAGCAGACATTAGTTTTCTTAGCGAAAGTGTTATTTTCAGGTATCAAGTAACATCTGAACGACAAGCATTGACAAAACAAATAAAGAGTTGCATTTTAGCAATAAATTTTTGTACGTTTTCAAAATGAAAATTTACACAACCCTTGTACTTAGACTACTATAGAGTACTTTCCGAATTAAAAGTATACTTTAAATATTTTTCTTTTGTTGTAATGAAAGTAAAATCAAACGCATCTTTGTAAAAGAGATCATTACATTTACAAGACTACTATAGACCATTACGAATATTAAAGACTACCAGACTAGATGACATACTGTTAGCTAAAATAAGGTTAAAAAAAATAAAAATAAAACATATATTGATGGTCTAGACTATCTGATTCACTTGCATGTTTAGGCTTAATGGAGGACTAGCAACATGAGGATGGGTTGGGGCAAAATGGATATTCGTTCTGTGGAGCACAGTACGCGGGTAGTCCAGAAAGTAATGCACTACAATTTTTTTCTCCGTCCCCAACAACAGTACGAATGCGAAACTTGAGATATGCATTCTTTGAAGTTTTCGGAGGGCGCACACAAAGTTTCCGTTTCTTCCGACAGATAGCGTACGTGCAGCAATGGAACAACATGGCGTCTGTAAGTGATGTACGTTACAAGCAGCGTGTCGTCATTGAATTTCTCACTGCGGAGCAGGAAACGGTTAGAAACATTCACAAACGTGTATGTGCAGTTTATGGAGCATCAGCAGTCGACAGAAGTATGGTTAGTCGCTGGGCACAGAGGCTGAGGCTATCAGAAAGCGGTTCGGCGGAGCTCCAAGATTTGCCGCGGTCGGCAAGACATGGCTGCGTGAACAGAACAGGGACTGGTACCGACAGGGCATACACGCCCTTGTGTCTCGCTGGAGGAAGGCCATAGAACTGGACGGAGATTTTTTGGAAAAATAGGGAGTGTAGAAGAAACATCATTTTTTCGTGTGTATGAGTTTTATTGTGTTCAATAAATAATTGTTGAAGAAAAAAATTGTGGTGCATTACTCTCTGGTCTACCCTCGTAGAATCAGTGATCCGTGTTACCACATGCTAATTTATTGATCATCTTTAATTTATTACTTCTTTGTTCGTATAATTATTTTCTTTTTATTTATCATGTTTAATACTCTTTGCCTCTATATTGTGCAAGCTGCACACCTCATCAAGTCCTACGTGAAACTTCTGTTTTACTTTCAGAAATAAGAGCATTGCCTAAACCAATTGCAAAACATTTACAAAAAGAAAACGCCATGCTTCGTGGTCAGAAATATTGACCAACTCGCCAGTTAAAGAAAGACAGGCAGAAAGCCAATCAAAATTGCGTAAGAAATTGAAATTGCAAGAGCAAAATAACCCAGTGGTTCCTAAATCAAAGCCAAAACAGCACTTCTGCCTTATTTGTGGCGAGGAGTATGTAAACTCGCCAACAGAAGAGTGGGTCCAGTGTTGTACTTGCTAAGAATGGGCACATGAGGCATGCAGTTCTTATGAAGGGATAGGATAATACAATTCTGTGGGTGCATGCAAGAACCTGATATGTGACATTTTGCTGGAATAACGGTTTACAGCAAGCAAGAACCTTGAACAGCCGTACCTTTTATGTGAAAAAAAATTAAAACGTACAAGTAGTCAGGAAAAGTGTAAACAGATGGCTCTGGGATGGTGTTTGGTTTATGAAGTTAGCAAATTGCCATATAAGAACCTGATATGTGTAAATTATGCTTTTTATGAGTGTTAGCTTGTGAAAATACGAGATAACAGTGGCTGAAAACTAGAAAGGGAACTAGAACAGGAAAAAAGTGTGCAGTGAAAACTGTGACTTTGGGATTATAGAAAATAGAAAAACATCCACATCTGATGTGTTTATCCCAGATGAATGGGTTCAGCTCACTAAAAACGCTAAAAGAAATAATTCATTTAGAATTATAGCAGCTAATCTACGATCCGTCAAGACAATTATGTATGTATGCTGATGATGAAGCAATCTTGTTGGCGAAGAAAGACCCAAACGATCTTGTGGCAGCTTTAGACTTTACATAACAGCATTATTCGAATGGAGTAGGCGAAATAGGTTGAAAATTAATGTGAATAAAACCAAAGTAATGTTATTATATACGCAGAACCAATAATGCACCAATTCCTAATGTACCAATTATATACATTGATAATGAAATCATCGGACTTGAAGCGTAAATTTATTCTAAAATAAGAGACTCTTTATATTTATGAAAATATGATTTAATGTCTCACAAAATGGTTATGCGAATTAGAAATGTTAATAGTTTATTTAATATGGACCTCCACCAAAAATAAGGTATAAACCGATGTAGAAACTGACAAACGGGGCTTCGCCCCCCTCCCACCCCCCACCCCCTTAGGGTCATCCTGACTCAGTTTTCTCTCCCCCCTCCCCCTTGTACGGCACTTACAGACTCCCCTCCCCCCCT
>JAHWFO010013986.1:459254-483075 GCA_023313115.1 Rhysida immarginata
ACATCAGACGCCCTTGTTCCCCTGGCCTGCTCGTTCACCAGACATGTTCCCAATCGAACATGTGTGGGGCAGGGTTGCTCATCGATTGGCTCGTCAGACTCCTGCAGCAGCAACTGTAGATGAACTGTATACCCGTGTAGACAGAACATGGCAGGACATTCCCCAGGCCCTTGTTTGACTCAATGCCACGACGTTTAAAGGCTGTAATTGCATCCCACGGTGGTTTCACCCGATACTAATGTGACAATAAAACGCATTTTATTGACCTGAAAATCTAATGGTTTCTTTTCTGACCCAGATATGCAAATGCTCCAAATTTAATGCAGATTGGGCTATTCCATCAGGGTGTTGCGATTTTTATAAACAGTAGTGTAGCTCTCCAGATCACGTGATCGCTTCCTCCACGACTACGACCCAACTGGGACAATTTGGCCAAAACTTCATTGTAATGTAGATCTTGTTTAGAGGACTCGGCAAACCGAATTTCACTCCTTTACATACCTATATGCAATATAGACCAGATTGATCTCTCTAACTTCCACCCCCGTAACTACGACCCCTGTGGGCTAATCAAAACGAAATTAAATAGTGAACATTCCGAATTTGAACCTTCTACGTCAAAAACCGTAGCAAATAGAAGTGGACAGACAGCTCCATTCTTCCGCTACTTAATAATGAAGAAAAATTAAAAATTGACTAACGTCATTTTTATAACACAGAATGACATTATGAAAAAGGAAAAAAAAATCGATTCTACTTATCGTAGAGTTGTTTTTAAAAGTTGAAATGAAGAACGCTGAAGATCAACACAGAAAACAATGAAAGAAAATACAGCAGTTTGTTATTTTTAATTAAAAATTGTTACCGCCGTTTTCATTAAATGTCATTGTCTTTTATTTGTAACACTCGGTTATAAAATCTATATATTTAATGACAACTTTACCTTTAAAAACTTAAAGGTAAAAATGTTGACCTTTGCAGAAAAATGTCTACATTAATATCTAATGACGACAAAGTTCAACGTATCACCGAAGGAATAAAAACGCCGGCAAGAGCCTACAGGAAAATCACTGAAGTCATCCCTATCAATAATGAAAACCTGCAAAAAATGAATGCTTCTAAAAATAAACAGGAAACAAATAATCCTCAAATATAACTGGAAATATATTGAATTATAGCGAACACACCATCTGAATAGTTAGACTCCTCGAGCACGGCCGCTAATTTGAATTCGAGCTGAATCAATATTAATGTACTATCCTCATTAAATGATTTAATAACTTTTCCTATTTTATAGGTAAAAATAGAAGCCTCAAACTTTGGCCAAATTGATCAGAATGTGAGAATGTGTCTCCGAAATGACATTTCAGTCATTAAATATTTTTCATGTGAATTTGTGGTTTCCTTTTACATGTACCTTATTCATATTCTCCTATTTTCTGCATGATAATTTTATTTTAACATTATAAAAGAAATTATGTAAGTAATAAAAGAAATTTATTGTTCTTAAACAAGAGAAAAAGAGTTAAGAAATTCCTTCATGTGTATATTCTGAGTAATTAGATTTTTATGGTTTGTAGCATACCTACTACATAATGAAGGAGAATTTTACAATTTACTGGTTTGTAGCAGATATGCAGAAATGGGTTAATAGCAAATATTAACCCATATATTAGCAAGCTTCTTCATAAGAAATAGTTTGAGCTAACAACTTACGAGAGCATATTTAGAATTAAAAAAAACGATCACAGAGTGAGTCAAAAGTCGCAGTACACCCTGTTTGTTCGAAAACTTTGCAGGAATTGGGAAATCTGAATATTCCAGTAAGGTATGGGTGAGGTGGTCTATCTTTTACAGTATGTACTGAACATGGCCGCCATCTTGAAATCGGCCATCTTGAATCTAAGTCAATTTTTTTAAATGGAAAGGGGGTCGTGTGATATATCAAAAAACATCATTTCCTGTAAACAGATTTGAAGTAGCAATTATGATTTAAAAGTTACAACACGTTTTCTTTCATTTTGTAGCAGGTAACTGAAGATGGCTTTGACCACGGAGGAGAGAACTGAGGTCATTTTGATGTCTGGAGATCGAAGTTTCCGTGTCAGACCTGCAGATTTTAACAACTGCCACCCACAAAGTCTCCAATTTCACACAACACTGTCAGGTGCTTAATTAAGAAATTCCGAGAAAATGGGACTGTGGTTGACAAGGCACGGAATGGCCGGCCAATAAGTGCTACTGACGAGTCAACCTCAACAATGGTTTTGGCGTCCTTCGTCAAGAGCCCACAACGCAGCACACGACGTTTGTCAGCAGAATGTGGAATCAGCCAGTCATCGATCGTACGACTGCTTCATGCTCATCAATACCATCCATTCAAGATTCAGATACTCCAGCACCTAGCAGAGGATGACCCAGACAGACGTATGCAGTTTTGCACGTAGGGCCTAGAGCAACATCGACGAGGTCCCTCTTTTGCACAAGATATCTTGTTCAGTGGTTAGATGTTCAATTTCCTGGTCATTGGATTGGCCGACGTGGTGCTATAGAATGGCCACCCAGATCACCTGATCTCACACCACTTAACTTTTATCTGTCGGGTCATTTAAAGCACGTATATGCAGAGAAAATCAGAAATAGACACCATCTCCAGCAACACCCTGAAGAAGCGTGTGGTAGCATTTCTGCGGAAATCCTTCTGCGAGTGCATGACGATTGGATTCAGCGCTTTCAAATGTGCCTTGACCAAGAGGGACACCATGTTGAACACATTAAATGACTGTCCTTTATGGAGAACAGTCCAGCCTGTAATTCCAAATAAAATGTGTTATAACTTTTGAACCATAACTGCTACTTCAAATCTGTTTACAGGAATGAAATTGTCAGAAAATCTGATGTTATGTGACATATCACCGACCCCCTTTCGATTTAAAAAAATTGACTTAGATTCAAGATGGCCGATTTCAAGGTGGCGGCCATGTTCGGTACATACCGTAAAAGATAAGACCATCTCATCTATACCTTACTGGAATATTCAGATTTCCCAATTCCTGCAAGGTTTTCGAAAAAAACAGAGTGTACTGCGACTTTTGACTCACCCTGTATTAAAGGGTACACTCCCATTTGTAAAATACATATTAAAAATAAAAAATTCATAGCCACTATCTAAAACCCCTTCTCCCTAAGGAGATAAAATCCAAGTGAATAAAGAAAACAATCACAGGACAAACATAATAAGGAAAAAAAAATTCTTACAGTAGAATAGGTATTTTCCTTAGTAAATAATTCAATAACATCAGAAAAAGTCTGCAAAAATACCTACAATACCAACCTTATTCTAACCGTTACGAATCTGAAGATAACCTAAAAGATTACGTTCAAGAAGAGTTAAAAAAAAACGCCCACTAAAACACAAATCAATAATAAAATACAATATGGAACCCTCAAAAACAAAATAAGTGTTAAAATTTAACTCCATTACAAAAATTTATTATTTTAAGAAATTTTAATTAATTCTAATCATATAAATTTTAGAATTTTATCAGTTGAACAGACTAACTTTTTTAATTTTTGCGCCATAAAGGAATTTTAATCCAACACGAGGTTGCAACCTTTATCCTCGACGAAAACTCTATATAAAATTACGCTGTTGTCCCTAAGGTAACTTACGTTGAAATCATTATTAATGGATCATATAACCTTAATAAAAGACATAAATACAAATGTTTACTAAATGTTGTCTCCCCAGCAAAACATAATTATTGACAAACTGACACTAACAAAATCAATAAATATATAAACAGGACGAGCCCAGGGCTCCACGTTTTTGAAGGCCTCGCGCTTTTGAAGGCCCCGCACCTTGATTTTCCACGACACAAATATCTATAAAAATAGGCTCCGCACAAGCATCTTGCCAAAGAAATTTATGCGGCCCGCGAAAGGAATGCATTTACACCTGCAAGGTGGCCCACGTACATACTAATGGGCTGTGTGCACTTTCAGTTTATTTTATTCGATGCTTGTGAAACAACAGATAAATGCAGAGACAAAAGACGTCGATTTTCCATTTTATAAATGTTTTTGAAAATATGCCCCGCACGAGCATTTTGCACCAGGCCCCGCTTTGTCTTGGGTCGATCTTGTATATAAAACTCTATTGGCTCATTTCGTCCCCCTGCAGTATGTCAGCATTCTTACTAATAGTTCAAATTCAAAAATAAATTTAAACAGCAACTCCCTTGCATACTTTTCATTCCAGACAACCTTTAATAGGCTAATGACTAAGCTAACTTTGCGCGGTCAAAATACCGCTGCAATTGATTATACAGGGTGGTCCATAAGTCTGTCCCCCCCCCCTTTTATTTTTTGAACCGAAGCAGATATGTCAATTTTGATGAATCCAATGAATAGGAAGTTGTGGGTGGCCTATCCCATGGTGCACTTTTCATCATCCCAAATATGCAAATTAGGACACATTCAAAATTTATCTCAAAAACCGTAAGAGATAGAGAAAAAAACCCAATTGCAAACTTGTTTAGCATAAAAAAACAAACAAAACAAAAAAAATCATCCAAATCGGACCAACCAATCACCCACAATTATGTGGTGATCTGTTGTAGCAGAAGATCATGTTGACCATTTCCGGAACAGTGTAGCGTGCCATCCTGGTGCGGAAAGATGCTTTTATTTGCTTTTCCGCATGAAAGTGAATGTGAGTATGGTAATTTATGTTAATTTTTTGATTTGCATGCTTTACATGGTGGAAATATCAACATTCAGTTTTCCTTGTGCAGTGTGACTGTTTGTAAGCTACAAACTGTTCACCACGTGATTGTGGGTGATTGGTTGGTCCGATTTGGATGATTTTTTTTTGTTTTGTTTGTTTTTTTATGCTGAACAAGTTTGCAATTGGGTTTTTTTCTCTATCCCTTACGGTTTTTGAGATAAATTTTGAATGTGTCCTAATTTGCATATTTGGGATGATGAAAAGTGCACCATGGGATAGGCCACCCACAACTTTCTATTCATTGGATTCATCAAAATTGACATATCTACTTCGGTTCAAAAAATAAAAGGGGGGGACAGACTTATGGACCACCCTGGTATACTGTACATAGAACAGGCCAGACTTATGATTAAAAATCAAGAAAATCAGGTTTTGATAAGCGGATAAGAAGTGTATTCCAAAATTCCTAATTTTTATATTAAAATTAAAAATTTAATAATAATAATAATAACAACAACCATGATCATCTTCTTCTTGGTGGCCGAGAGCGCTAAGACCCAAGTCTTGTCGCGCTCGAAACCAGCCAGTCGCGGGTTCGAATCCCACAGATCAGTTGGATATTTGTAGTTGTCCCTTTATAACAATCTATTCCCTGCTAGGTTAAATTTCAAATAGATTTAATGGTTATTTAACATCTTCGACACCGAAAGGTAATCGAGGATCAGAAGATAAAGGAGAAAAGGGAAGAAAAAATTTGTGACTCCAAAGAAGCATATTTGGACACTTTGCAACAGGTCGGCGGTTCATTGTCCGAAATAGCTCAATTGGTAAACGCAGCGCCAACGACAGGCATAGTTCAAGTCCAGGTCGCGGAATATTTTTCATTCCCTCTTCTCTTTGAGGAACAGAAGAGTTAGATAGCTAATCTTACTAATCATTACATCATTTCTTAAGATGTAATAAGAAAATTAATTAAAAGAAAAAGAACACATTTAAAAATAGTTAAGCTTATCCCTAACGACATGATATTATTAACAATCCAATTAAATTATTACCCCAATAACCAGATATCATAATTAACGAATAGCATTGCAATTCTAACATCAGTTTAAAAAAATTATGATACCCATTTAAAATATAATGATAGCTCTAATTAATTCGGGATAAAAAAAAAATAAAATTATTTGTTATGCAAAGCCCTGATACAAGTTACTTCTAACATTTCTACCTTAAAATAAATAGTGTACTCTCTTCTATTACGTATATCTAACGTATTTCTATAGTGTACACTTAAAAAGATCCCTCTTCAAGAACCTCCAATCTCCAAATATATAAAACAAGATAAAAAAATCAGCTTTTTAGTGTAAATAAAACATTATGCAAGTTAACATTGTCTGTCTGAAAGACCCGGACCGTTAACTTTGGGGGCCCTGGGCTAACACTCTTTGGGATGCTTGGGCCCTTTGATTGAAGGGGGGCCTTGTCTGTAGCCCATAAATATCATGGCTAGATCCGACCCTGCTATCTGCCCTCTTTATAGACTCGGCCCCGAAACCACATTTTTTCCGTGGACCCTTCTGGCCGTGTAATGGTGGGCTAGAGGGCGAAGGGGGGGGGGGGTCCCATTTTCTCCCCAGTTTTTACAATGCTTATATAACTTTCACCATGTTTGGGTCATGTTTAGCGGATGAAATCTTGTAATCAATATTTCAACACCTTCCACTAATACGGTCTTGCTGAAATTTTGTACACATACGTAAGTCGGTGATAATGCATGAATCAAAAAAAAAAATTCTAGGAAAATTCGTGCGTTGTTTTTTGAAAAAGTTATTTCATTCGCTTGTTTTAAATTCAGTTTTCTTGCATTTCAATGGAGTTCTGTTTGCGTGGAGCAGTTTGTGTTGTCATGGCTTGATTTGCCAATGGATTTTGTTTGTGAAAGTAGGTGAGCGCAGAGAGATCGCAATAAAAACTGCAAAGGATCTGCGGTCTTAATAAGTACGTTTTTGGAGTGCAGGCCCAATGATTTACGTCACTCTACAGAAATTTTGGCTCCGGCCGCAAATATTTGATAAGTTCGAAAGTATAGGAATGGAAAATGTGTGTCTTGAAAGTCTTTGAACTAAGAGCTTTCTTCGTAGTCCTTTTATAGGAGGTCTATGCAGCGTTTCCAAATTAGCGGACTTAGCGGATTTTACACAAAAATTATGCAAAAAAAAACACCGTTAAAAATGCGCTAAAAATTACATTATAACAATAGAACATAGCCCATTTAGCGAGGTAAAAATGTTTGAGTTGCAACACTGGTCGCGTTGTTACTGAAGGTGATTTATGACTTGTCTTCCTTCCTGAGGTCATGCCAATAATAGGCTAGACCATCAGGGCCATTGAGGTTGAATTTCTTCTCATCACTCCAAACAAGACACTTCCATTCATCAGTCCACGACATCAGGAAGGAAGAAAAGTTATTCTCCAAACAGCAGTATGTAGGAGGAGGAATAATGATCTGGGGAGCCTTCGGATGGAATGGCAAAACCAATGTGGCTTTTCTGTCAAGTAGAATGCGAGCTGCAGACTACCAAACAATGATGGAAACCCATTTGCTCCCATTTGGTGAAGCTCTGGGAGGTGCTTCTTGGATTTACCAACAAGACAATGCACCAATACACAAGGCTAAATCAACAACAGAGTGGACTTTAGCAAATGGGGTTCAACCTTCAGATCGGCCTGCCTGTAGCCCGGATTTAAACCCATAGAAAACTTGTGGGGGAGTTTATAGAAAACTTGTACGTGGAGTTTATAGTCGAGGCAAGCAGTACGATTCCATTGATGCTTTGAATACTGCAATTGTTGCTAATTGGGAAAAAATTAGCATCAAGTATCTGCAAAAACTAATCAGTCAATACCTGATCGCATTTTTAAAGTGATCTCCAAAAATGGTGGGCAAACCAATTATTGAGAAATGATGGCCCTATCATTTTGCAACAAGTTATAATGAAAACATTGTTATAACTTAAAAGTTGTTAGATTTTATTTGAATTTTTTAATTGTATTTTGTACTCGAAAGAGTGTAGATTTGAATTTATACCAGTTGTTTTGTGATTAAATATATTTTTGTTTTGGAGGATACTTTAATTAGGCGGACCTATCTTTTTGGAACTCACTGTATATCTATAATACCGCCAATCCCATTTTATTTAAAAAACTCTAATAATAGGGCTCTCTAATAATGCCAAAAGGAACAACTTACAGAAAAAAAATAACAGGGTATCTAATTCCGGTTTCAAACTTCCTTTCATAGCTTCTAAATAAAAACAAATAATTAAACATTTGACCAAAAACTATGAAAACTACGTTTTTTAAATAACTATCCTCTAAAACAATGATGTTCAACCTTTTAACCTTTCTTCCGAATTACAGATTGTATGCGGATTAGCATAGAATGAATAACGTTTTGAAGCATTTGTAAGTCAATTGAGGACCAGGCGTTCACCAGTCACTCTCTCAGTTCTCGTAGAATCGAATCTTAGTAAGTTCAAATGCCTTTTGTATGTGTCCAAATCCTCTTTTCTCCCTATATGCCTCTTTTGAACTTCCAAGGTTTATAGAATAAAATAACTAAGGGATAACAGCGTAATCTTTTCTAAGAGTTCTTATCGATGATAGAGATTGCGTCCTCGACGTTGGATTAGAATTCCTTTTTGGAGCAGGAGTTAAAAAAGATAGAATGTTCGACTATTAAAATGCTTAAAGACCCGAGATCAAAGTGGCGTGAACCAGGTAGGTTTTTTAAAAACAGAGGATAATTTCTATAAAAATGAGATTAGGATAAATCTAGACCACCCGATGTTGGTGGAGCGATCAAACTTTTTTCAAAATGGAGCGATGCTGGCGCAATCTTTATAATGCAATCAGCTGGGTGCTTATAGCGAAATAATTAAACATTATTTCGGAGTGCCCTAATAGGACGTTAGAAACCTCCTCCATCCTTCTCCAAACACCGAGAACTATCCCTAAAATTTACAACAAAAAAAGTAGGCGATCAATAATCTATTATCATCTAATTGCTTATCTTTTTAAAAAATAAAGTTAATAGTTGCACGTAAATTTAAAAAAAATTAGTCCGGCTCTCTGTGAAAAATCTATTTCGGTTTACATTGACCTGAATTAGCTTACATCGGGTGATTTGATTTATTAGGTCGCTGGAGCCACCATGGAAGCAAAGAAGCATATGACTGGATTCTCGAAAGGTTCGATATCCAGAGTAATCATCCGTTGGAGAAATGATTATAGTATGTGTCTAAAAGGGATAAATGTGGCTTAGAGACCATCAGCGAGACCGCCGTCTTTTAAAACAAGACAAAGTAAGTAGTAGACTATGCCTTAGAGCAGTGTTTCCCATTTGGGGGTCTGTGGCATGACATATTCTGGTATATACTGCATGTTTATTCTTATAAACAATAAATACGTATTGGTAATTGGGATTATCGGAGGCCACATTATCGGCCGTATTTATTCTAGGGTAACCTGAACGGGATGGTGCATCTGAACTCTTTGAAGATCTGCCCTTAGCGATGTTTGGCATGTGGTTTCAGTAGGATGATTTATATGTTGAACAGGATCTTGCTGCCGAAAATGTCGTTCCAAGATATTCCAAACATATTCTAATAGTTGAGATCAGGGCTCTGCGGCAGCCAGGATAAATGACGAAACCACTGCTGAACTAATCATGAGAGATGAACAATAGCATTGCCGTGTATAAAGATGCAGGATAATCAAATAGCATTGCAGGGTGGATTCGGTCGGCAATAGTATTAAGGTAGTCCGTGGAACGCACCCGACATTGCCTAAATATCAGGGTACCAGTTCCATTCCAGTTCAATGACACTACTACCAGAGCCTTGAGTTGTTTTGATAAGGCATGCTGGATTCATTGCTTCATAGGGCTCACGCCAAACCCTCTGCCTACCGCAGGTATGCATTGTGATTTGTCAGAACGCATAAAACTTCTAAACATTCTATTCATGTACCCAATTATGACGTTAGGCACCACTGCAGAGACACTTTCCTTTCTTTAAAACATTCCTAACTAAATGTCAACCTGTGCTAGACTACCGATACCTAATGCAACACAAATGCTCGTAATTTTAATTTTGTAAACCAAAACTCTGAATCTATAAAGCGTTGATATTTCCAATTTAATACAAATAACCTTCTTCCAACGTTCAGGAAGCTTTCAATTCCTCATTTAAAGAAGCTTTGATCTGCGTGGGAAGATGAACTCATTGAAGGCAATTTGAACATTCTGATTTTAAAAACATTTTTTGCAATGAAAGTTGTCTAAGGCCAGAACACAAAAATGATCATCCATTGGGGAAAGGTCTGGTGGGTTAATTTTTGTTTTGGTTAATTTTGATGTATGATGGCATGAAGGAGAACAGACCATTTCTTATTTAAAAGTGTAATTTTGCAAAGTTCCTGGCGAAAAACATGAAGTTGCTGGAATCAGGGGGTCTAGGCTGAGCTCATCGACAAGCAGTCGACTGTCGACAAGTTTCGATGGTCACGTGGTTAATGACGCATTTGTCGATTCGAGCTAGCATGAACACGACTTGTCTACAGTGTCTACAGAGTCTACAGTGTACAGACTCTACACCGTCGATTTTCGAGTGTAGACTTTGACCATCGACAACTGCCTACAATTCTGCCATTCTTGTCTACAATTCAAGAGCAGTCGACTATGCACTTGACGATCGTTATTTCAATATTTCGCAACAGATTTCTCATTAAAATTTTTTTTCCTTTGTTTCCGGCCTGCAGGCTAAATACACACAGCTCAAGAATACACATTTTCTAAAAATATTAACAAAAACTTATTTAAAAATATTTACATACATGAAGTACTCTCTTGTGCTACGAAACTTGAACTGTGAAATGATAATATAGTGTGTCTACAGTTATGTGTTTATGTATGTATTTATGTGTATACAGGGATAAATGTTTAAAATTATGTGTAAATGTATGTAAACTTGTGTATATCAGTGTATATCATCTAGCCATACGTGTGTAAATTTGTGTATAAATGTGTAATATACCACTTATCGACGGTTAGATTTTGTCGAGATCGACAGCTTGTCGATGAGTTCAGCCTAGACCCTCTGAGCTGTAATGCTTTGGCTAGGTTAGAAATTCGTAGTGGGTCAATTTATGAGCATTGTTGGGATGAAAGTCCGTTTGGCCTTTGTTCGGAGGAGCATCATTGTCTACCTATTATCCTGAACGTTGGGAATTGTCATACAGAATCCACTTCTCGTCACACATCACAATTCGATGTAAGGAAGGGCCAGTATTATTCCGCAAAATGAGAGAGGAACAAATGAACAAACGTTTGGGGGTAACCATTTTTCCAGTTTGCGCACTTTACAATTTGCTTCAAATGTTCACAAACAGTTGTATGATCAATTCCAAGCCTGGATGCAAGTTCTCGTGACGTGATCCGAGGATTTGACTCCATTAATGATTTTAAAAGGTCATTATTAACTTCCAATGGGCGCCCAGAATGAGATTTATCTTTACGGTTTATATCTCAGGTTCTAAATTTTTTGAAAACAACTTTGGCCTTCACGCTCAGAAATTGAGTTCTTGCCCCGTTCCTTTTCATATTTCTTGCAACCTAAGCTGCGCATTTGTCGAATTTGAACTCATATAACAAACATACCTGATAACTAAACCAGTTTCCTTTCTTAACAATTTTTAAGGCATATAAAAACCGAAAACTTGATTCTAACACGACTAAAATAACGAACCTTAAAATGAATCTATGTTTCTGGAAAACTGGTATGTTCTCGCATCCTCTTATACAAGTAATATCTCAAGTCTAGATGAAAAAATCTTAGAATTCTTGCTAAATTTAGGCGAAAAATTCATTTAAAGGTAAACGGAAAAAAAAATCGACATTATTTTTTTTTTTATTATGATGCTTATTATAAAATTTTTGTTTCAACATTTGTTTTGATGTTTCAATTTTTGTTCTTGTATTTGTTTTGACGTTACAATTATTGTTCTTGTATTTGTTTTCCTGTAAGTAAGCTGTCATTGGGCATTTTTAAGCCTGTTGCTTGTAATAAATAAATAAATAAATAACTGCATGGTTTCATTTAAAAATTATTTAACAGAATGCCATTATAGCAGTCAAAAGAGGGAAGAAATTATTGAGTTTCATAAAAAAGGCCTAGGATTGACCGCGATAAGTATATGAACCTATATGAAAATTCCTACAATTCAATCAATAGTAAAAAAAAATGGAAAAATCATCATATCAAATTTGCTCAAAAAAGCAATGTTTTAATGTACAAAGTTAACTTAACACAGAAAATAATTTATAGGATAACTGTTTAAAAAATAAATACTTTTTTATATAAAAATTTATAGTTTTAATAGACTCTCCTGTTTTTCAGAAAACAAACAAATCGTTTGCAACGTGATTTTAGCTTGAATGTCTTGAACGGACACGTGTACAAAAATACACGTGTATTAAGAACACGGATCCTTAGGTCACAGGTACACGGTACACCCGTCAAAAATCGTAGGCTCTAGTATCCAACTCCAAACAGCATCGTGTGCTCATTTTGAAGCGTTTTGCTTTGTCTACGCATCCGCCGTTTTAAATTCAGTATCAATTCAAACAAGTCAGGCAACTGAAATACACAGGATTTTAAAGCATTTGAGAAGAAAAAGGAAAGCATTTGATTTGTAAAAAAGCCTTTCGTTGTTAAGAATTAGATGAGGTTGCTAAGCAAAGCGTACTTCTAAGGGAAATGTATAGTTCAAACTGAATAAAACTACCTGAAAAGTTAAATGGAGAAAGTAGCAATTCTCTATAGATTAGAACATATACGAGCAATTCCTATTAATTTGTAAGCATTCCTATTTAATGAAATAAGCATTAATTGTTGAAGCGTTCTGTGTAAGGGTCAAATCTTTCTTCATAAACTGTTGCCAAAGCTTTTCTACGTAAGCAAGTACTATTGAAGGAATGATTAGCTGCCAGCTATTGTTAAAATTTGCCTAACGCAAACTAACTATTGATAATATAAGGTATAAGTAATTACATGCCATATCTTAGCATTGAAAGTTTCCAATGGTTTCATAATGGTAACATTAAAACATGAATCATGGAACCAAATTAGATTATCATTAATTTTACGTTATATTCATTCATGGCAGGTCATTCCAAGTGGTTTGATATATAACATGCCATATTTTAGCATTGAAATTTCCAATGAATCATAATGGTTCCACTAAACCAGGTGCCTTTGAACCAATTTCGACCATCATTAATTTTATGTTATATTCATTCATGAGACGTCATTCCAAGTTGTTTGATACATTGCATGCCAAATCTGAGCTTTGAAAGTTTCCACTGAACTATAATGGTTCCATGAAACCACATACCATTGAACGTATTTCAACTATCTTTAATTTTACGGTAAAATTCAACCATGACATGTTATTTCAAGCTGTTTGATATAATACATGCCATATCTTAGCATTGAAAGTTTCCAGTGGACCATAATGGTACCACTAAACCACATACCCTTGAACCAGTTCTGACTGATATTGGCCTTCAAGGAAGACCATCACGTGTTTTCACTTAATTCACAAGCCAAAGATAGAACAGCCTTTGCCATTGCACAGGCCATTTATACATGGAATTGTATAGTGAAAAACGTGGTACCCTATGTTATTTGTGACCTTTTGAACCGGAAGTAGTTCACCGATTTTTTTT
Organism: Rhysida immarginata; assembly: GCA_023313115.1. Lineage (NCBI taxonomy): Eukaryota > Metazoa > Arthropoda > Chilopoda > Scolopendromorpha > Scolopendridae > Rhysida > Rhysida immarginata. Next base: position 472,772 of record JAHWFO010013986.1, read on the forward strand.
CCACCAACGAACTCAGTCTTCCGATTTCCCTAAGTTGTCGAAGTCGAAAATTCGGAAGCGTTCGAAAGCTAAAGCACCAACAGACGGACAGACAAACGGACGCAGATTGTGAAAATATAAGTACCTATCGGTCCTAATAATTCACTGTGCTGACATTGTCTTAACCGTCGTAAAGAGCGCAGAAACTACGTCATTAAAGTGTTCCGTGTTATAATTTGTATACCCCTTCTAACTATTAACTTTCCAATTCCTCTTCCAAAGAAGTTAATACTGACTTTTATTTTTTAACATCTGAAACTGCTACATTATATTGATCTTTTTCACAGAAGCTATTTACCTCCCAGATCGATCTAGTTATAGCATTTGAGAAGAGGTTGCCCAAAAAGAATGGTAACTGATCCAACATTTTCACGATTTTGAAATTAATTTTGTATTTGTTAATTTGGGTTACACACGAATAACCCCCAGTAAGAAAGAAGTCTCTCTCTTCATTTCCCCCAGAACTTCAAACATCGTAAACTATTGAGAACAATGCACTGACTTTCAAATCTCAGACCAAGTCTGGCTAAATGGCCTCACAGCTTACGCTGGCCAGCGGCTGGATTCGAACCCGCGGTTATTCGTTTCCAGCGCGGCACCATACCCGGTTGGCAGAACAATGACATTCAAACCTCAGAGCAAGTCTGGGAAAATGGCCTCACAGCTTACGCTGGCCAGCAACTGGATTCGAACCCGCGGTTATTCGTTTCCAGCGCGGCACCATACCCGGTTGGCCACCCGGGCAGGCAGAACAATGCACTAATGAAAAAGTCGAAAATCAAATAAAATTAAACAATCTAATTTTTTCTCTGCAGTCAAACTGTTATCGGGAATACTCAGCACTTAGCCTGGTCTTTCGTCAATTTTATTAACATCTATCTATATATATAAAGAAGGATGTTTGTGGGTCTGTGGGTCTGTTTGTCTGTATGTTTTTTATACAAATCTACAGTTTTATTCCGATCTTGATAAAATTTCGCATACATGACCTTCAAAGCATGAGGAAGGTCACTGTCTACCTCAGATTTCGGAAAAATAATAAATATCGATAAAAAATCGATATTCATGGTTATGGCAAGGCATATTAATGAGAAATATCTCATGACCAACAATGCAAGGCAAAGTTATTACAACAATAGGTATCAACAATGGTATCAGCACGCAATTCACAAACACACTGCATGAACCAACAATATACATGTACAAGAGGAAACGCCCTGTACAAGAGGCAACGACGGGTACCTCTTCTAGTTTAAAAATATTCATAAAGAAAAATTAACTGTTGTTCATCAAAAACGATTAATCTAAATACTGGAATGAATTTTATTAAGATTTTATATAATCTTGGATTAAGCATTAGGAGTTAGCCATACGTAAAGCACTTAAAACCTCATAGTACAAATTAATAACAAGTCAGTCAACCGAAATGCCCAGGACCGATAGGATTTTAAAGAAATCGAGAACGAAAAGGAAAGCATTTAATTTCTAAAGAAGCCTTTCATTGTTATGAATTAGATGAGGTTGCTAAGAAAGCCTCTGGTTGCTAAACAAGGCGTACTTCTAAGGGAAACGTATAGTTCAAACTGAATAAAACTATCTGAAAAGTTAAATGGAGAAAGTAGCATTTCTCTATAGATTAGAACATATACGAATCCTTTAATTTGTTAGCATTCCTATTTAATAATCTTTCTTCAAAAACTATACTTACTTACTTACTTACTTTTCAAACCCGCTTATCCGTTAGGGTCGCGGGGGCAGCAGCCCTATGGAGGATCTCCAGCGATCGCGATCTTCCGCCATCAGGCGCATGTCCTCCCTGGTAATATCCAAGCGACTCGAACCCAGATTCTCCATGTAGTCTAGCCACCTGGTTCTAGGCCGACCCCTTGGTCTCTTACCCACCGGCTTGGAAAATAACAACTGCCTAGGAAGACTAGTTTGCGGCATCCGTATCACGTGGCCATACCAGCGCAACTGAGATCTCTCAATGCGGAGAAGTAGCGGCTCAACACCTAAAGATTCCCTTATAGTGCTGCTGTACACTCTATCTAGTAGGGTAACACCCTATCTAGTAGGGTAACACCCAACCTTATTTAACACTCTTCAAAAACTATTGCCAACGTTTTTCTACGTAAGCAATTATCATTGAAGGAATGAGTAGCTACTAGCTATTGTTAAAATTTGTCTAACATAAACTAAAAATATTGATAATATAAGGCGTAAAAAGTTACATGCCATATCTTAGCAGTGAAAGTGTCCAATAGTTTCATAACGGTATCATTAAAACACGAATCATGGAACCAATTTCAATTATCATTAACTTTACGTTATATTCATTCATGGCACATCATTCCAAGTCGTTTGATATATTACATGCCATATTTTGGCATTGAAAATTCCAATGAACCACAATGGGTCCACGAAAAGCAGGTGCCTTTGAACCAATTTCAACTATCATTAATTTTACGTTATGTTCATTCATGGCACATCATTCCAAGCTGTTTGATATAATACAAAGTATATCTTAGCATTGAGAGTTTCCAGTGGACCTTAATGGTACCACTAAACCACATACCCTTGAACCAGTTCTGACTGATATTGACCATTAAGGAAGGCCATCACTTAATGCACAAGCATTTTCTGTGCTTTAGATATGGAATTCCAAAGTAAGAAGAGCATTTGGAAATACACAGGCCATTTATACATGGAATTGTATATTGAAAAACGTGGTCCCCTATATTATTTTTGACGTTTGAAACCGGAAGTAGTACACCGATTTTTTCCACCAACGAACTCAGTCTTCCGTTTTCCCTAAGTTGTCGAATGGCGAAAACGGAAGTCGAAAATTCGGAAGCGTTCGAAAACTAGAGCACCAACAGACAGACGGACGGACGCACATTGTGAAAACATAAGTACCTATCGATCCTAACAAGAAGTTCGCTGAAACTAGATCACGTATAAGGTGGAACTAGATGCTCTTCCAACTCTAAACGGGCCTGGCGTTCTTCAACAACAACGACCGCAACAGCACTCGTTAAACGCCGAATGAATGAGGAGGTAAGCCTATCTGCTGTATAAGGCAGACGCCGCCCTAATGTGCACACGCCGACGCGGCAAGCAGAAGATCTCGTTTCACGGTTTAATGCATAGGGCTGTATATCGCATTAGTTGCAGTAGCATTTAATTCTGCTAACGGCCCTTGTATATCGCTGTCACTGTTATCAAAATCGCAGTCGTCACTATCGGTCTTGTTTCATATTCATAGTCCATTGTGATGCCCAACTGACAACTAACCGATAGCGTCCAATGTGTGACGTCACGAATTCGAAACTCCTTCGCACTTCTCGGCAATTTGTGACGTAACAGTTGCCGAAACATGGCGCAACATGGGGGAGGGGGAAAATGAAAGTTTTTTATATATTTTATCAAGTTTGAGTTCGGATTGAAAATTGTTATACATGCTACGTTGTTATTGAGACATTCATCTTTCATTTTAAACAAAGTTGGTTTGGGTGTGGAGTTTACCTTTAAGCTATTTTAGAATGACATGCAAAACAAAGGAATAAAAACTGATCAAACCGTTATAACAACCTGAAATTCGAACACAGTAAGGAATTAAGCTTTTCATTCAGTATATTCAGTTTTCCTACCCCGGAAATGTCGTCCCGCAGCTTCGGCTAGGAAACTCTGCTATAAAGGGAATGATCTCTATAACAAGAGAACTTATTATTCAGCAATTATTGTTATTGAATAGGTTTTCAACATTTTAAAGAGATCAAACAATTTGTTTGAGCGAAAGTCAAACTTGTTCAAGAAAATAGGAAGAAAGACTAATAAAGATTAATAAAACCAGGAGTAGAAGTCGTTTGGAATTCGTTCCTATCTTTTTGGAATCATTCACGACAAATGATGCCAAACTCATTCACGCCACTTGCGCGGCCGACACTCGTAATGAAAACTTAATTATCTGGACACACCTCGTCCAAATATTAACTTAAAATATGTTTCATTTTTTAGAATACAATTTTTAAAACGAATGAGCTCTTCTGCAACATATTTTAGTACTTCTTGGTGCCCTTTATGGGCAATTCTAAATTAAGTGAAAACGATTGAATTTAAATGTTAACACCATAAAATGTAGTCACCATTTCTCACAGTATCGATAGAGCTCACTGAGAAGAACATCCAAAACCGAAATCCTAAACTATCAGAGAGAATTTTATATTTACCCTACGGTTTAAAGGAATTTAAATTGTTTCTCTTGAACGTTGTTTAAAATTCCACATGTGAAAACACTTTCCAAAATATATGAACTAAGTGAGACACGTTTCTTCTAAACAAGAATAAACAAACTGTGCCAGTTTCTATTAAGAAAAACGATCTGCGGAAGATTTCTCATTAGTTTTAATTCTTTGTCAAAAAACTGCACACACACACACACACACACACACACCAGTATCAAATCAGCATCTACTAGAATAAAAAATGCTCAAGCTCGGATAGGCAAAATCCGCCTCCCCTCATAAATGTTGTTGACAACAGCAATGGACGGATCAAAAAACACGTCTCTTCATCATCGGAAGCATCAAAGGCAAACGGAGAACGAAATCCTTGCAGAAAGCAAAGTCGTTATTTCAGGTTAATGAACTCCTTAGTAAACGGTAATTTTATTTTCTTAATTCATTTTATAAAGAGAATAATTCCATTACTATATTTGAAGAAAACAATGAGAAGCAACGCTGCCAAAATGTAATCCTTATTGGAAAGCAGGCGTTTCCTCCTTTGAATTTGACAACTACCCAAGAGTAGTGAAAAGAAAAGTTTTTCAACAAAGAAAACGTTTTTATCCGGGGCAAGAAAAATAAATTATTCATTTGTAGACGAGCAGAATCTTAATTCTTTGCCAAGTATTTCTAGCCGAAGAAAATTTGCTCTTTCTTGCCTAGAGCAACTGTTTCCTCCAGAATAAGATGAATTCACTGAGGAACAATCTGGACAGAGGTAACATTTTAAGCTTTTCACACATGAAAAACTTGAACAAACCATTTTTCTTTACCATTACTTTGTTCTTTGATGATGAACTACTTCATTGCTAAATCTCTTCTCGTAAAGCGCAGTATAAATTATCTCTCATACACACAAAGAGTACATCACTCAAGTTAGAAAATATTTCGAATAAAATAGAATCGATAAGAAACTAGGCATGCGCCTTTATAGCGATGAGAAACTAATTTGAATAAAAATGATTTTACGGTCGTATATTTTAGTACAAGTAGTTTGTTTCTTATAACGATGCATTTTCTTTTTCTCATCAGTAATTACGAGAAAGGATTCCAAGCGTCCCGATTCAGATGCTAATAAGGCTTTAAATAAGTTGGCTCCGATTCAGAAAGTCGTTTTATTTCCTAGTTCGACTCTCTTTCCCTATTGAGTATCTTCAAAGTGGGTAGGGATGTGGTAAGATGTCATCCCAGTAACTTTTTGAAAGATGACACCCATCTCGATTCTTTAAGACGAACCACCCTAATCTGTTTCCACTTCCGAGCAGTAACTACGAGGAGGCATCACTTCTGAGACTTTCGTGCTAAATCTCATCATCAAGTCACGTCTGGAATGTTTTTCTTATCGTTTGATATTTTCATCATATACTGATAAATCTTAACTAGTTTGGAGCTTTGAATAAGAGCGAGACTCTTATAGTCAAATCATCCTCGTAGAAAGTAGATCCGAAGAAACAGTATCATTTCTATAATTAATCTATTTAAATATAGAAAGAAAATCACTTAACCAGAGTCGTCATATCCAGTACTCTGGTGAAATTTCTTTCTTGATTGCTCTTGTAGTGACTAAAAGTCCTTGATAGCTCTTAATTAAACGTCTGTTAATGATCTTTATTGTTCTTCATGATGCCAGAAAGAGCCCTTCTGCATCACTTCAGTAATCTGAAACAAATTACATTCCTCTTTGATAGTGGAAGTGTTCATCATATTAACTAAGCTCTTTCATTTCAAAAGATATAAAAGCCTCCTCTTCAAATAAACGAATAAATTAGTGTGGGTTTATTCGTGTAATTTGAATAATTTTTTATTTGTATCGAACTATATTTTTCATTTCTCCAGTAAACAAGCCTGTAAAAATAAAATAATCTAGGCGTACCAACGCACACTGCGTCCCGGTGTCATTTGATTGTTCAATGCAGTATTGTAAGTAAACGGAGCTGCGGGGACCCCATGTTCATATGACAAAAAATACTTCTAAGGACCTCTTCTATCATCTCCCAAAATATCTGTACTCAATTCAAAATCACCCTGTATATGAAATAGACTTGGTTTATATTTGTTTCCTTGCATGTGTGAACAATGCCCGGAGTGGTTTATATTTGTTTCCTTGCATGTGAGAACAGCCCGTGGTGTTTGTGTCAACAATCGGCTGAGTGAACCATTGTTAATGAAATTAATACATCCGCAGCCACGGGACAATAAACAAGGTTATTAATTTCTACGTTGTTAAGAGACTTATATATCCAGTTTTAGATTTTTTCCATCATTGTGGTAGTATTACACGGCTGTGTGTTAAATTTTAACTTTATAGCCGGACAAACATACTTACATTGCCTTTTATATGTAGAGATTCTGTCGGAATCCTAACCAACTCACTAAAGCCAATTTTCAATGTTATTAAATTCACCAAACTTAAGTATTATACTCAGATCTTTAATAACATTTCTAATAAACAAAATAAAATGGAAATCGATTAGTAATTTAATCCATGGCGTACCATCGGTTTCAACCCCTTTTTCTGATCTCTCGAAGCTCAATTCAGTCATTATAACCGAATTTTTGGAATTTTTACTACCTTCCCCGCAAGCAAACTTTTCTTCCCCTTTATCTTATTTTTTCCAGTTCCGACTAAACCTCTATCATTTTTCATTACTCCCACTTCCCAAGATGAACTATTCTGTGTCATTCGACAACCGAAATCTTCCCCATATCCAGATCCTTTAGGCATTTGCCCAGATGTTATTATCGCCGCTTCTTCGGGATTTATTTTCCGTTAACTTATTTAACATTTCTAACAATTCTGGGTCTTTTCCCACCTGCTTTCGGCAAGCTAGGATTATTCCTATCTTTAAACAGGACGATCCAAACAATTTTTCTAACTACCGGATTATTCCCATCGCTATTCTGCCTCCTTTTTCAAAAATTTTTGAGAAACTATTTCATTCCCCGTCTGTTACATAAATAAGTTACTTTCCTCTTCACAACATGGATTTTCACCAAAACGGAGTACTACAACCGCAAATTATACGACTTAACAGAGTTTATTACATATAATATAATTAATAATAAGCTGGTGGTCTCCCTGTTTCTAGACTATTCTGAAGCTTTTGATTCCATTCCTCATCAACTCCTAATTTGTAGACTTACTTTCTTCTACAACATCCATGGTCCACCACTTGATTGGTTGTCTGGGTTTTTATCCGATCGGCTTTATACCCTTAACACTTTTAATATGGTCTCTTATTCCGTTATTCGGGACACTGGAGTCGCTCAGGGCTCCATTCCATCCCCACTTTTGTTTAATCTCTTTATCAACGATCTACTTCTTATCTTATCCCCCTCTCATTAATTCTTTATGCAGAAGATGCTACCATTTCTTTTGCCAATTCGTCCGCCTCTACTATTTAAACAACAATCAGTCTTGCCCTCTCTAAGTTATACCATTAATCAGCTAACTTTGAATCTTGATAAAACCAAATACATGATTTTTCATCAGCGCAATAAACGGTCTGTTTCCAATGAGTTATTTTTATTACAATTCTCGGTTACTTACTTCTACCACTTCATTTAATTATTTGGCCATTCATTTATCCTCAGATCTTTCCTGGGATTTTTACATCAACGCCCTAGCTACGTCACTTAATCAAAAACTTTGTATGTTCTCTAGTCTTCATTACCTTCCCCCTGAGATATTACTTATTTTATACTTCTCATTAATACATTCATCACCCTGCTATGGAACTCAGTTCTGGGGCTCAACCTCCAACTTTATTTTAATACGCCTGATCAAAATTCAAAAAAGGTTTATGAGAACTCTTTTAAAGCTTCGCAAGCCTGTTTCTGTTTCTCATTTGAATAATTCCTTTGGCATTGCTTCAATATACGAACTTTACATTATGTCCTTGGCCACATTTTTTTTACGAAGTGATTAACGGCCAGTTATCCCTTACAAACCCTTTTTTGATTCAACGTCAGAATGAATTCCACTCTTATGCAACGCGCTCGGCGAGTTCTATGAGAGTCTCCCACCTGCTAAGAGAAACTACCAGCGGCGCAGGATCGGCCTCGGTGGCTCAGCGGTTGCGTGATCGCCTCTGATGCCCGAGTACGCGGGTTCGATCCCGGCCGAGGACGACGAGGATTTTTCAGGGGGAAATCCTGAGATCACGCACTTCCTTCGGAAGGGAAGCAAAGCCGTTGGTCCCGTGTAGTCGTTTGCCGGCTGCACGTTAAAGAACCCTTGCGAGGCAAAATTTGCGGCCCCTATAACGCCGTCCTAAAATGACCGTAGCAGTTGAAAAGGACGTTAATACCAAATAAACCAAACCAAACCAGCGGCGCAGGATCTCCTTCGCTGGCATAAGAATATGGTCCTCTTTATCCGAGGAAATACGTTCCTCTCCGAACATCACCGTCTTTAAATATAAGTTAAGGAATTACCTTTTTACTAATCATTCTAACCCCAACTCCCACTAATCTTCTTAGTTTTTCCATGTTAGTTCACACCTTTTTGTTACCACATATAGATTAATCTGTAATTGTGATTTTTTTTATTGAATATTCTATCCATTGACCTACCTTGTAGAGCCGTAGAGCCCTGGATGGGTGGATTTTTCCTTCTTTTTCAGTATTAAGAAGGTACTATATAAGGTGTGTCCCATAACGATAGAACTACCCTTGATTAGTGCTGTTAACGTTAGTACAATGAAAAAAACAAAGAACAAATTTTTGTAAGAATGTCCGTTGATCATAATGAACAATAGTCAAAAGAAAATAATAAATAACGTCGCATTGTTGCGCACAGGGGGAAAATAGTTTTTGCACTGTCCCAAAAGGATAGAACCATCTCCGATCTCATGTGAAAAAATCGTCTAAACTACTGAAGAGTCAAACTTACTTTTATGCAAATCACAGTAAAGTTCCTCTGAATCATTTGTACACTCGTTATTGCTGCAGATTATTTATTTGCTTTTTCATTTTTAAAATGGGACGTGGTAGAGCTTTGACTGAATTCGAGAAAGGTCAAATTACAGAATTGTACCGTGCCAAACAATCGCTCAGAGCAATAGGCCGGCAACTGATGCGTTCTCATCACGTCATTATGAATTTCATCAAGTTTGGTGAAAACTACGGCGAGAAAAAGTCTAATACCGGTAGACCGCAAGTTTTGTCTCAACGGCAGAAAAGACAGGTTATCAGAATAATGAGCAATTCTACACTGAGTCTACGAGAAGTAGCATCTCTTCCAGACATATCAGTATCTAAATCAACTATTCATAGGGTTGTGAAAGCCTCCGGACATTTAAAATCTAAGAAAATGAAAACCGCACCACCAATGAACAAGCGTCACAAGGAAAAGCGAATTCAGTGGGCAAAATATCACATAAGTTGGGACAAGCAATGGAGAAATATTGTGTGGAGTGATGAGAAAAAGTTTAATCTGGACGGGCCAGATGGACATCTTACTGGCATGACTTAAGAAAGGAAGAACGCTTCATGTCTAACAGACAACTTTACTGTTAGAGTTGGCGGTGTAACAGGTGGCGGTGTAATGGTGTGGAGAGGTTTCGGCTGGGCTGGAAAAACCAACTTGGCATTTATGTCTGGCAAATTAAAGGCAGCAGATCACCACGCGATGCTGGATACTTCTTACCTACTGCCATTAGCTGAGAGATTAGGATGTCCACACTTCCAATTTCAACAAGATAATGCCCCTATCCACAATGCTATGTCAACGTGGGAGTGGTTTTTATCAAACGACGTCAGTGTTATGGACTGGCCACCATGCTCCCAGGACCTCAATCAGATTAACAATGTTTGGGGCATGTTGGCAAGGAAAGTGTACCACAATGGTCGTCAATTCAGCAGTGTTGAAGCTTTAAAATGTCAAATTGTACAATCATGGGAAGAAATCCAGGATGATCAGTTGCATACGGTTGGGAACACTGTATTAGAGATACCACTCATTCTAATTTGGATGCGTCC
>JAHWFO010013986.1:493075-534766 GCA_023313115.1 Rhysida immarginata
GCCTTGTAGTCATCTTTAATCGCATTTCTACCAATGATAAGCCCGAAATTATGACTAGGTATGATGATGTAACAATGTATGAAATTTCTGTGCGCAGGCCTTCTCTTTAGGTGGTGTTGCCCCGGCGCGGAAAAGTCACCTGACCATCCGGCCAGCAATCCAGCCTTCATTGTTTTCAACACAAGAAAAAATATAGGGCGCGTTCGACATCGCGCACTAAACGCACTAACGTATTCGTCATGGAACCCGCGCGTGTTCGTCATCGCGAGTGCGCGCACTATCGGGCGTTTCGTGCGCGCACCAAATGACCCTAGGGCGTTTCGTTTAGTGCGTTGCAAGATGGCGCTGCCCTAGAGCTTGAAATGTAGCGATAGATAGTTCGGAGTTTTAGTTACCGTTAAAGAGCCAACAGGTATAATAAAATAATTGAAATCTGTATATCGTTTAAACTGACATTGAAATCTACTGTATAATGATCGATTTCGGCGTGTTATATGAATGCAGATGTTATGATGGGTTTTATTTTGAGCAGTAGGCTTACTATTCATGATAGCACGGGTGAGGTGAACATCCCACTTTCGTGCTCTTTCCCGTTTTTCATGACACACACAAAATGCACTACACTTTTTCACCGCTCGCTCTGAAGGACGTCACTAGGTGCATTTTGTGTGCACATGTCGAACGCGCCCATTGATTGCTAAAATCCAAGATGGAAACAATAAATGTTACATTGTTACTCGGACCAATGACGTATATTATAGATAGACTCCGAATCCTATTGTTGTAACTTGAAGCAAATTGGAAAGCTCCATGCCCATGTACGGTTCGTGCAGGAAGTGACATCACATTTTAGCAACACGACACGCTTAACACGACTAACACGGAGTTTTTGAATGTAGCTACCGTATCTCCATTGTTATTACTTATCTTCATTGTCAACCTCTTTTCACATTATTAATTTTAATTATTATTATTTCGAAATTGTTAATCCACTATTACTAAAATCTAAGTTCTGTCTGTCTGTCCCTTTATAGACTCGGCCCCTGTAAGAGATACCCAGGAACCACCTTTTTTTGAGGATACATCTGGACGTGTAAAGGACGCTAGGGTGATTTTTCATTTTAATTTCGGGTATTTTTCCTGCTTTTTTATGAAGTTTTGTTTGCGTGACGTCAGAGTTTTTGCCAATATGATTGTTTCTTCTAAGAGGGGAAGAAGATAAGAAATTGTTGCGCAAAAACGACATCGTCAAAATTTGTTTCAATAATTGGAGTTTTTAGACAATGGATAATATTTATAAGAGAAAAGAACGAGACACAGAAACCCTGGAATACAATAGATAATATAATATATTATCTAGTTTTTAGACAACAAAGAGAGAGACTGAAAAACGCGTGCTCAAGAATAGTTAAATCAGAAATATTTCACAAAAAAAACATTCAATAAAGTTTCGTTTATTTTCATTTATAGTTCTTAAAAAATTCCTCGTTTTTAAAACGGGATTTAACCCTCGTTTACTTTTAATATGTGTTTTTAGTGGGTTATTTATTTTTTTTTTTTTTTGTTTTGTCTTATCATTTCTTTTGTATTAACAGGCATGAAAAACTTTACCATATTTTGTAAAGCGGCCATTTATTTCGGTAAGAAATACAATACTATGACCAATCCATTATCTTTAATTTTTTTATTTGCGGTGTAGGACCATCTAGCGGAACATGAAATTGTTCAAAATGTACGTATAATTCAAGTAATAAGAACTAAATTAAAAAAAAATTATTCAATAAATTAACCTAGGAAAACATTTTTTTAAAAAAGGCCCCAATACAAGGAAAAAACTTCAGTAAATTTTCAGAAAAAAATCAACAAAAATAATCTAAAAATTGTATAAATAATGATATAAAAATTAAGCCTTCATTTAGGGGTTTTGTACTTTTTTTTGTCCTTCCAAGAACTGGGAGTTTTGTGCCAGGATGTTTTGTCCTAGTCACTAGATGCAGCTATCGCCTCACCCTCTTGCGACAAGAATGAGAACTAATCAAACTGGGTACTGAATTTGAGTCTCACGTGCCAACACCACCTAAAGAGAAAGCCTGAGCGCGGAAACGTCATACATTGTTAAAACGTCATAAGTAGTCATCTTTAATCGCATTTCTACCAATAAAAAGCCCTAAATTATGACTAGGTATGATAATGTAACAATGTATGAAATTTTCGCGCTCAGGCTTTGAGTAGAGGTGGTGTTGCACGTGCACGATCTCTCTCTTTCATACGTATTTCGTTTAAAATGTCAAAATCAAAAATATTTTGTTGTGTCCCACAATGTAATTCGAAGGCAAGTGTTGGCATGACCTTTTATTACTTTCCAAAGTGAAAAATCTGCGAGACCAGTGGATTATTAATCTGAAAGATGTCACAGGATCGTGTGCGGACTGCAATTTGCACCCGATTGTTTTTTCTTACATCGTAAGAATTATTATTATTATTATTATTAAAACTGGGGTCCAAATAACCATTAGCGACTCGCCCGGGACGAGTGAATTTTTAACACGCGTGTAGATTTTTAACAAAATTTTAATTGGTGGGCGAGTACAGGTTCAAACCTTATTTCCACTCCTACATTAAGATATTACGTTATTAACACTAACATGTTAATACAGGGTGTTGTATAATTCGATGACCAACTTTGGGGGGGGGGTGGTAGTACGGGTGATTCTAAGCAAAAAACTTCTTATGAATATGGGTCCGAATTTAATCGCTGAGATATGAACAGAAATAAAAATGCCGCCACCAAGATCAACATGTTAATAACTCTGTTGCTGCAATGCTTAGGATACTGAATTTTAGAAGAATAATAGGGTACATAAAACTGTGTTTACCATTAAAATTTGATCGAATTCCAACGAGTAGTTTCCGAGTTACGCAGTCTGATTAGTACTCGCATGTGAGAACTATTACGATTTTGAATGCGTAACTCGGAAACTACTCGTTGGAATACGAACAAATTTTAACGGTGTACACAGTTTTATGTACTCTATTATTCCTCCAAAATTCATTTTCCTAGGCTTTGCAGAACCTGAGTTATTAACTTGTTGATCTTGGTGACGGCATTTTTAATTCTGTTCATATCTCAGTTAGCTATCAAATTCGGACCCATGTTCATATGAAGTTTTTTTCTTAGAATCACCCATACTACCACCCCTCCAAAGCTGGTCATCGAATTATACAACACCCTGTATAATTAATGATTTTAGATTACATGGACAGCTGTAAGAAGAAAAGTTTGAAAAAGGGATCATGTCCCACATTAAACATCATGAGGCGGAAAGCTTATTCCACTTTTCGCCATGCATTATTGGATATTTCTTTTATTATGAATTTTTTTAATCGCTTATTTAGTATTATTGAGATGTAATAGAGCTGATTTTTATTTATTACAAAAAATGTTAAATTGGCCATAAACACATGGCGAAAATTTTCATTTTTTCTTCTTATTTCTTCGTGAATCCACAGCAGATATGTTTGGCCTTTAAAACCTCGTGGCCTTTAAAATCCACAGCACTTGCATTGTCGCTCTTCTGATAAAACAACTTGACTAATAACGCTCGGTCAGGCCGAGTAAGCGTCATCGTCAGGCCATTCGTTCGTGAATGATGGGAAATCCTCAGCCTTGCTTTTTATTGTCATGATTGCTCAACACGGAACGTGCTTATGCCAGTGATCGCCCGCTACCTCCTAAATAGATTAAAATAACGGAAAGTGATATATTTCGAGCCATTTCAAGCATGTAACTACCCAGTTTGGCCAGCCATTTTGGCTCGACAGTGGCGTCATCTATAGGAGCTGAATCTAGCGAATAGGCTCCGTGCGGAGTTAATATTTGCGACCTCGATCCCCTCTGGCGACAAAAATTAGCATTTTCTGAATGAGTCGTTTCCACTGTTTGTATTCATCAGTGCGTTATAAACTGCATTTTGTGGTTTTCTTTTGGGTTTTCTCAGGGCTTTAAAGCCACAAAAAATTTCTACTAGCCATTATATCCAGTATCTCACAGCACGGGAGAGCAGGATCTCATTCAGTAACTTACAAATTTAGTCACCAGTTGGCGAAAAACGCCAATGGGGAAGTATGTATTACATTTCTCAAGCAAAACACCAGATGGCGAATTGTACTACCCATCCTAAAGCAGCCATTTTTAATGTTAACCTACGGGGAAAACGGCGGTTTTAATTGAATTTTTTTTAAGTACGAGGGGAAACAATTCGGTTTTCAAAGATTTATTAAAATTCAATAATAAATGAAAATTGTTAAAAAAAATTGTTTAAGTGTCAGATGGATTTTCTTATGAAAATTCGCATAAAAAATACCGCTTTTTTTAAACATCATTTTGCTGAGCTACATAATTTATTAATTCCGTAAAAATGTTTAGCCTGGCATTTTTTAATTTGAGAAAGCAATAGCTATTGCAAATTGTTAAATTTTCACTTCTGTTAAAAATTTTATTACAAATTTATTTTAAAAATTCAGTTTAATTAAAAATAAAAACTTGTGAAAAAGTGATAGATAGTGAGACATTTAATATTTTTAACATCACCATTTTTATTAATTCAGAACAAAAAATTGTAGCTTCCCCCATAGGTTAACATTAAAAAATTGATGCCTTAGGATGGATAGCACAATCTGCCATCTGGTGTCTGCTGATGTCTAAATTCTTCCCCATTTCAGTGCTGCCACCCGTGGTGTGCACGGAGCCTATCCTGGAGTTGTCATGTTTTTCAATTTGTTTCAATACATACCTGCACTAAAAACAGTTTTTCCACTTCGTCTAAGATTTTTTTTGCAAAAAAACTTAGGTAACTTAGAAAAAAATATATGTAATTCTATTGATTGTTTATTTGCATATTTTACTCATTAGCTATAAATCCTCTTCAAATCGTGTTTCATGCCTATGATCTTTACAACATTGTTGATACAAATTCTTCCATTTCTTATGCACATAAATTCAGTTCATTAAAGAAAAGAGAGGGGGATCTTGTTAATCCATTAGGTTGCATCATTGTCTTGTTATTATCTAAAGAACTGAAGATAGGGGAAAGCTTCCCCAGAAAACGTTATTTAAGTTTTAAGACCTCCACCATCTAATTTTCAACTTTTATCATCTGCAAAAGAATCACTTATTTGGGAATTTCAACTTTAAAAAATCTCTTTATTTTTATTTAATTATTTACATCAATAAATTATGGAAGTTATTATTAATCTCATAATAAATAATTAATAAAATACTTCCAAAGTGAAATGACAGGATTAATATTATTTACTAAATTCAATAATTTTTATGTTCAAATAAATTGTTTTTCTAAACTTGTAGCCGTTTCTTCTTCACTCTGTCCCATCATAAAAATTCCGTGAAAATATTGTTGCTGATAACAACCCAACTTGCGCCGGAATTTCAATTTATTAAACTAATTATACACGTATATTAAAAGTCTGTGCTAAATAGTGTAGAACGTCTGCCGGAGCACTGCTTCGTATGGGATTAAGAAAATACATTAAAGATTTTACACTAGAGGACCGAAAATTTTATGTGATTTGAGAATCCATGAAAAATAATTAAGACCAGTAATGGATTTTCATCTTTTATGCCCGGTAAGAGAAAAACAAATCGTTTCGTGTAATTCGCCAAATAAATGAGAGAAACGATCCAATCTATTGGCGGATTTTATTTAGCATTGCAACTTATTTAATCGCAAGTAGGAAATGCCTTGTTTCTTTAATGGTTTTTTTCAGTTAATAAAGAAGATTGCTTTATGTTTAACTGTTCGCATTCGCATTATATATTAACTGAAAGTTGTATAATTTAGGAAGGGCGTTTGGCTTTCCTTTGTCATGTTTTCATATAGAAATTGGTATTCAGCGTTAAATGAAAGTAATTCATGCAATTATAAAGTGGACAAGAGGGAAAAGTGAAAATAACTTACACGTTGGGCCTTTCGTTTGTCAGCCCGCTGACTCTGATGGTAGATGCGGCTGAAATTAGAGACAATAACAGGCACAGGAAGAGCGATGACCAAAACTCCGCTCAGAGAGCAGATTCCTCCGACAATTTTCCCCGTAATAGTGTCAGGAACCATGTCACCATACCTAAAAAGAATTAGAAAAACAATTTAAATTGTGAATAATTCATTCAGTGGAAAAAGTTTATTCAAATATCATTATTAAAATATGGAGTTTTCATTAAAACTAACCCGGACAAAAAATGTTTTTTAATTAAGTACAGTTTTGTAGTAAAAATAAAAATTTTTTCTTTACCAGATTCTATATACGAGGTCAGTTTAAAAAGTAATGACACTGCTCCAGTAAAACTCTTTATTTAATTCTTATTTACAAATCAATCTTATCGCCTTTAAAATAGTTCCCTTGAGAGGCCACACAACGATGGAGACGTTCCTCCCACTCCTCATAGCAGTCCTGGAAGTCGTGAGGTGTAAGCCGGGGTGAATGCCGTAACGCCCTTCTGAATCATTTTCCACAGAGGCAAAATTTCGTCCTTTGAGATAACGTTTCAACTCGGGAGAGAGGTAAAAGTCACATGGCGCAAATCAGGGGAATAGGGAGGCTGAGGTACCACTGAAATGCGTTTTTGGGACTGAAATTGCATGACAGACAATGCTGTGTGACAAGGTGCATCAGGAATGCTTGCTCTCACTCAAAGACTCTCTTCGCAATTTCGAGGCATCCATTTCCGTGCCATACTAAAGAAACACTCTTCACGCGAACGTTTCGTATCAATAATGTAGTGAGAGTATGAAATTGGAAATTACACTAAAGATCGAGCAGATGTTTGTCTAAACTACCACTAGAGGGAGACGCCTCCTGAGTTGCCAGATAGCAACTGTGCAATCTTTAATTATTTTTCCACATACTTTCCAGGTTTATTTAAACACTTATCACAGCGCTCAATAAGTTTCTGCATGCCCACTTCATATAAGTCTGCCGCAGTTTTCACTTCTTCATCGTCGCTGAAACGCAAGCTGCAATGAACTCCTTTAGGTGGTAGTCACTGGTCAAATTGTTCCCAACTAATCAGATCTTACAAAACGGTACTTACTTAAAAAAAACGCCTCGTAAATAACGAGATTAACACATAATTTTATTAAAAGTTTATTATTAAAGAGAGCTAGAATTATTATTATTATTATTATTATTATTATTATTATTATTATTATTATATTTTCGTGATGATGTACTTTTTATTCTTTTAAGAGTAAGACATTTTCCCTTTATAAAATCGACAGTCCGAGATTGTTATTTTGTATACAGGTAAAAGATGGTATCGTGGCCCCAACTGATATATTCCCCCCCCCCTCCCCAATCCAATAAATCAACTATTATTGCCATCTAGGAAGTGGTAGAATCTATATATATAAAGAAGGATGTTTGTGGGTTTGTTTGTTTTTTATACAAATCTACAGTTTTATTCCGATCTTGATGAAATTTTACATACTTGACCTTCAAAGTATGAGGAAGGTCACTGTCTACCTCAGATTTCGGAAAAATAATAAATATAGATAAAAAATCGTTATTCATGGTTATGGCAAGGCATATTAATGAGAAATATCTCATGACCAACAATGCAAGGCAAAGTTTGTGCAACAATAGGTATCAACAATGGTATCAGCACGCAATTCACAAACACACTGCATGGACCAACAACATACAGTATATCTCATGACCAACAATGCAAGGCAAAGTTTGTGCAACAATAGGCCCATCGTGTTCGCATCAACAATGGTATCAACGCGCAATTCACCAATAACAATGAGCACAGAATGATGATGTAATGTTAAAGCAATCTTTCCAAGAATTATAACAATGAACTTAAAATGATGATGCAATATGGATAAGTTTCAATTTGTAACAATCCATAGAATTCCTGTTATTCAGGCTTTTCTTAGAAAAGATAGTTCTTAGTACTTAACAATTTCTTGAAAATCTTTAAAAATGATCAGTAACTGGAGATAATGGAGAGTTAGCAGACTATTGAGAAAGAGTGGAAGACGACAGAGGTTGGTTTGGTTTGGTTTGTTTGGTATTAACGTCCTTTTCAACTGCTATGGTCATTTCAGGACGGCGTTATAGGGGCCGCAAATTTTGCCTCGCAAGGGTTCTTTAACGTGCAGCCGGCAAACGACTACACGGGACCAACGGCTTTACTTCCCTTCCGAAGGAAGTGCGTGATCTCAGGATTTACCCCTGAAAAATCCTCGTCGTCCTCGGCCGGGATCGAACCCGCGTACTCGGGCATCAGAGGCGATCACGCAACCTGCTGAGCCACCGAGGCCGATAGACGACAGAGGAAGCACTCCTTTAGCTCCGTGATGTATTGAGCAAATGGGAAGCAAGTAAATAGAAGAATCGGCGACCGCTAGACTGCACAAAGTGATGAATGGCCAAGTTTTGCTTCAACACATCGAGAGAAGAGTGGATATTGCAACAACATCAAGTGTACATCTGAGGTAAGATTACGTGAGTAAGAAATTATTAAGACTAGCAGTGGCATCCTTGAAGAGGTCCAGCCATTGTGAGCCTTTAAAAAAATTTTTTTCGAATTTCCATTAAGAATATTTACTGTATTAATTCTAAGCATTTCCATGTGTTTATTTTTAAGATATTGCAAAATTTAATTTAATTTTTTGAGATTGTTCTGTTTACCTACACGTGTAATTATCCCGGGCAACGCCGGGTACCTTTGCTAGCATCCAATAAAGCAATAACTAGTTACAAAATTTAAGGTATAGATATCGTTTCCTGTTGACTCATTTATCGGTAAAACAGTGCTATCAACGCAAGCGTAGCCATCGAGAAAGACGGGCTCCGGCGCGGAAAAGTCAGCTGACCACAGTAGTCCGGCCAACAATCCAACCTTCATTGTTTCCAACAAACGAAAAAGTATTGATTGTTACAATCCAAAATGGAAACAATGAACGTTACATTGTTACTCGGACTAGTATGGTGAGGTGATTTTTCCGCGCCGGGGCGTGACCACCAAGAGACAAGGCCTGAGCGCGGAAACGTCATACATTGTTATTCATCATTAGAAGGGCATTGTTATTCGTATTTTACCAATAAGAAGTCTTAAATTAGCCATTCTAAGGATGATGTAATAATGTATAACATTACCGCGCTCAGGCCTTGTCTCTCGGTGGTCACGGCCGGGGCCCGTCTTTCTCGTTGGCTACGCAACGCAAGATAGTGACGAAAGTTTTTCTTGTCGAATGTTTTTTCTTTAATTATCATAGAAATATGCAAAAGAGACTTTGATTCAAATATACAGGGTATGGTTAATTTTTTTTGCATCCTTAATACTTTTTTTTGCGACCTATTCAAATAAGGGTCTGGGGTCAAAAGGAACACCTCTATTTTAAATAAAAAATTCTATTTAGGAATGCTTAATTTATAAGCATTCCAAGCGTCATTGTTGAACCGTTCTGTGTTAGCGTATACAGGGTGTTGTTAAATTTCATGTCAAAAATGATAGGGGTGATGGAATATGCGATTCTAAGTAAAAAAGTTCTTATGAATATGGGTCCAAATTTGAACAATAACTGAGATATGAACAGAAATAAAAGTGCCGTCACTAAGATCAACAAGTTAATAACTCATTTTCTACAACATCTGGGATGATGAAATTTGGCAGAATAATAGGGTGTATAAAATTGTGTATACTTTTAAAATTTTATCGAATTCTAACGAGTAGTTTCCGAGTTACGTAGTCAACATCGTAGCACATGGTGGTTAGTACTCACATCGTTGTGTGCGTAACTCGGAAACTACTCGTTGGAATTGGTTCAAATTTATCGGTATACACAGTTTTATGTACCGTATTACTTCTTCAAACTTCATTATCAACTGTGTTATAGAAAGTGAGTTATTAACTTGTTGACCTTAGTGGCGGCAGTTTTATTTCTGTTCATATCTCAGTTATCGTTCAAATTCGGACCCATGTTCATATAAACTTTTTTGCTTAGAGTCGCATATTCCATCACCCCTATCATTTTTGACATGAAATTTAACAACACCCTGCATAACTGATATGTTCCCTCTTTGACATATTGAAGGAAAATTCACGTGCTGAGTTTATCCCCCTGGAGCCGTATTAAGTATACGGTGATCCAGGCAATTTACCACTATTTTATTGAGTAATAACACAAACACTACGCATAATACAGCGAAGTGGTGTTTTTCATTGAAAAGCGCGTATTTCAAAGTTTGTTTACAACTACTGGCAACATGGCGCCGCCCTTAACAAAGGAGTAGAAAATCTGGATTGTTAAGTGTTATTGAAACGAAATAACTCGTTACTGTACAGCGACGATTTCGTTTAAAATTCAAATGTGCTACAAAAAATCAATTTTGCAATATGTGAAATAATTTCGCACGACAGGAAACCTTGAAGGCGAGCAACGAGGCGGTCAAAGGTGGCATGTTCACACACAGGAAGCCATCGAAGATCTTCGAGCTAGAGCGGAAGAATCTCCAACCAAAAAGTCGGTTCGTCGAGTGTCTGCGGAGGCTGGGTTATCGTACGGAACCACTTGGAGGATGTTAAGAAACGATCTGCACACGTTCACATACAAAATTCACTTTCTGCAGAAACTTACAGCAGAAGCCCAAAGAAAGCGAGACGAGTTCTTTTAGCAGTTTGAAGCTTTTTTGAACGATAACGAACATGTGTTGGACCATGTGTGGTTTTCAGATGAGGCGTATTTTCATCTGTCAGATGATGTCAACAAACACAATGTCCGATTTTTGGCAAGAGAAAACCCGCATATCGTTCATGACTTCATTCAAGAAATTGCTTGTGTGGTGTGCGATTTCCACTCAAGGTCTCATTGGCCCATAAATGGTGAAGATATTGAACATATGCTGTAGTTGCAAACAAACTTTGGAGTATGCGCTTTTCAATGAAAAACACCACTTCGCTGTTTTATGTGTAGTATTTGTGTTATTACTCAACAAAAAAGTGGTACCTGTAAATTGCCTGGATGACCCAGTATATCGTTTAATTACAAAATATTATTTGATGATGAATGCGGTCGTAGCCGTAACCAAAGCCATGGTCTCCGTAGGAGAAGCCCTGTTGACCACGGTTACGAAGGGAGAAGCATTAAACTTGACACCATTTAGACCCTTATAGCGGCCGTTCTGGTAATCAGATTTTGACGTAACTTAAGATATATGTTATACAGACCATGGGGAAGAGAATTTTGCAATAAAAAAATTAGTTCACATTTTGACCGCTACGTTAAAATATGGCGCTGGTCATGTAAGAAACTATCTGAGAATTTTTACTCAGTCAGAGCGTTATGCAAATAGGATGTAAAATTAGAAAAGCTTTAAAATGACAGTGAAATTAAATGTAAAGTCATTCTTCACGAAGGCTTTAGCTAAAAAGGATCGAGCTTTATTGGTGAAGTTGTTTTACCAGAATTGCAATAATGCTTCTGCTGCACTAAGAGAATATCGACGTTTGAAAAACTTGCGAAATGGGCCTATGTCCACTAATGGTTTAATAAAGATGATTAAGAAATTTGAAGAAACTGGCGAGTTGGGTGTGCTGCCAGGGAGAGGACGGAAACGAATTGCAAATGAGACTGTGGAAGGCGCTGCTGCTGCTATAGTGGAGAGTGCTTCAAGTTCCCAATATTCTTCAGCAAGTGCTCGAGCCGTATCACGTGATTTGTCTATTCCGTGGTCTACGGTACAAAAAGTTTTGCGTTCCATTTTAAAGTGGTATCC
Source organism: Rhysida immarginata (assembly GCA_023313115.1). Lineage (NCBI taxonomy): Eukaryota > Metazoa > Arthropoda > Chilopoda > Scolopendromorpha > Scolopendridae > Rhysida > Rhysida immarginata. The sequence goes on from JAHWFO010013986.1 coordinate 504,872, forward strand.
ATACAAGATCCAGGTGGTTCAAAAGTTGCTTCATGAAGATCCGGAAAAACGCACTGATTTTGCTTGCCAGTTTCTGATAATGCATGGCTATGGAACATTTTGTGGTCAGATGAAGCGCATTTCACACTACAGACGGAGCAGTGAATGCTCAAAACTGTCGCATCTGGGGTACTGAAAAGACGATGATTGTGCATGAAAAGCTTTTGCACTCTGATTACGTGACTGTATGCTGCGGATTCACTTCACATTTCATTCTTGGCACCTTTTTCTTTGAAGAGAACACTCCTCAAGGAACTAAAAGATGTTCAATCACTGGTGATCGTTACTGCGAACTTCTGCAGCAGAAAGTCATTCCTGCTTTACAAGAAAGACAGTGTTTAGACACTACTGTCTTTATGCAAGATGGTGCAACACCCCACATTGCACGACAAATGAAGGAACTGCTTCATGCTCATTTTGGAGATGATCGGATGATTTCGAGAACTTTTCCAAATGCATGGCCTCCACGTTCACCGGATTTAAACCCTTGTGACTTCTGGTTGTGGGGATATTTGAAAGATAATGTCTGTGGAGGAAGAATACGGACTGTCCCTGAATTGAAAGCAAGGATAACACGCCATATCACTGCGATTCCTCAGGAAACCCTTCGCTCTAATGTGAAACATGCAATAATGCGCTTTGAACATGTCATTGACACAACTGGAATGCACATTGAAGAAATGTTCTAATTTTATAAATTTCTCTGCTTCTAACTTGTTTTTGTTATTATTCATGCGCCATAGTTTGACGTAGCGTCAAAATGTGAACTAATTTTTTTATTGCAAAATTCTCTTCCCCATGGTCTGTATAACATATCTGAAGTTTCGTCAAAATCTGATTACCAGAATGGCCGCTAGAAGGGTTTAAATGGTGTCACTTTAATTATAACCACCCTGTATTTGGACCGACCAATAAAAAACATGAATATTGAAAAATTATTTGAGCATTTTATTTATTTCAAAATGGTACTTCATAGCAACAAAATACCACTCTTTGCGCTATAGCTTATTTTAGGATATCTTAAATAAAAAAATCAAAAAGGGGGACCCACATTACCACCTTCTCCTCTATCCTTTTATCGACATGTTAATCCTTGATTACGGTGTCAAAAATCAAAAATTACAAAGGTTAATTTTTCTTTCTACTGTAGTTCAACTGTGTCCTTCTCTTTATATAATAGATGCAAGAAAGATTATTATCCACTTATGTAGTGAAATTAAGAATTCACTCAAATTCCCTGAACTCCTCGTATACAGCATCTTGATAAGCTCCTCGTTCAATTCCGAAAGGTAATGATAATCAAAATATTTTTCCCGATGAATCTTCAAGACTGTTTTGGAATCCACGATCAACGTTTCCCTCTAAGAAACTAGAAATAGACGACAGCAGTTGAAATCGATACCATATGTTTTGAAGCATATTTATAAAATTTTGGTCGTTCACTGACTATACCTTCTCCCACTGATGCTGCGAGCATAGCATTTGTACTGATTATATTATGCTCATGAAAGAAGAATGGTAATTGAAGTTGCAATTTTATCACTACTTTAAATTATCTCACACTTCCTATGTTTCAGCTGATTGAGCACACCTTGCTTTCCAACTGCACCGATGGCTGTAACCTCTTACAATGGGTTACCGATATATTATGTCGAAATATTAACTTTATTAGTCAACTTACGTATTTGTTATTTTTCCTTCATTCATTTTTTATTCATCTTTTTCGTGGGGAGATGTTAAAAGAAAAATTATTTCAGGAGAAGCCGAGAATAAAATTTATCTTCAAATGCATATATTTTTTTCACCTGTCTCCACATTGGGTATGACAGATTGCAGTCAGTGAGGAACATCTGGCGAGATAAAGAGATAAGCGAGCTCTGTGGAAATTTAAAGAGCATCGTTTTTGTCTTGGAAAATGGTAAGAAATAAAAAAGAAACTTTAAGAAATCATCTCCTTAAATTTCCATAGATAACACTGTTCCGTTATCTTGCAATTTGCGTCAGTAACGCGCTTTGTAATTTGTTAAATATCATGGTGATCTTTTTTTCATAGCTGTTGTTTCCTTTGTCCATTCGCAAAAAAATTATTGGACTTGAAATTAGTCTTAGGGAAGAAACTTCTAATACAAATGAAACAATGGTTCCAAAAATAGGGTAACAAGATCTAACATGGTTATAAAATTTTGTATATCGTTATAATTTCCCGCTATGCCGGAGCAGGTTGAATATTGCTTTGTCGCATGTCCATTAGATGGTGCCTCATGTCACTCGTATCCTTCCCAACATTGGAAAATTTATAATATTTTTTGCTTTATTAGAAATAAAAACATGGAGAGTACGTGTGATATAAAACATCGGACAATGACCGCCCCAGCTTTGGTAGCAGAAATGCACTCTTTTCAGGAAATTTTCCATAACATGTTGACAATTGCTGGGAAATTTCGGCAATGTTGCGTCGAATTTCATCTTTGAGGTCCTCAATAGTTTGTGGTTATTGACGTACACTTTATCCTTAAGACAACCCCAGAGAAAGAAGTCTAACGGTGTCAAGTCATATGATTATTGGCGGCCAATTAACATCATGTTGCTGCGAAGAGTTTTCGTAAAATTTATATCATTTTTGAAGTGAATTTACAATGCCTCATTGTTCGATTGTGTAGTTCTGCATAATTTAACCTCAACTTTTAATAATAACAGCATATAGAAATCTCTACTCTGGTTGTACCACGAAAAAAAATGGCGGCAAATTCAAAATGTCAGTTCATTTTGGGACACCCTTTATACAGTGCTAATGCTATGCCACTGAAACAAATGTGGGTTTGATGCACTGAGTTCTTTGACTACAGGACAGACTTCCATTGTGTTGCATTAAAGGTCTGATTCAGGAGGCTCGACGCATTCGACTTAGGCTTTAAAAAGCGACCGGTTGTGACCACAAAAGTTTCGTGCGCAATTCTATCGTTATAATTGATTATTTTAAAGATGATACCTATATAATAATAAAAATACTGAAACAAATTATCTAAAAATCTTATGTGGATAATGCAGATGATTAACTTAAGAATAAAACAAAACTTTTTCCACAACGAAACAGGAATTGAACAAACATAAAAAGAAAAAGACCGAAAATAAAATGAAAAAACACAACCTGAGTCTGTAAGCGCTTTTCGAAAGCTTTGCTTTCATCATTCAGCAGCCAAGGAGCACCTCGAGAGAACTTGAGAGAACTGACTTGGAATAGAACATGCTGAGTATTTATAACGGACAGGAGCCAATCAAGACAAAAAGATCCAACTGAAATTTATTGATTGGGTAAGTGCGTCGCCCATTTGATCAATGGTGATTCGCTAATAGGGCCCCTATCTAAGTTGAGTAATAATTTTTTATCTGTTTTTTGAATGGCTAAGCTTTCGAAGGCGTCCAGAAGGTGTTTCTTGTTTATTGACTCAATAAGTTTTACATTGTTTAATAAGAATTCATGCCCGATATCCAGAGAGTGTTTGGCTATGGATGACTGATTCCCTCTACCATATCTTGTGTGTCTCATGTGTTCTTCGAATCTTGTTTCAATATTACGGAAAGTTTGTCCTTTGTACATCATGGGGCATTGGGAACATCTGGCTTCGTATATTCCTGATTTCTGTAGTGGTGGAATCTGGTCCTTTGGGTTGGGTAATAAATGCCTGGTGTAATTGGGATTGCTAAAAGATAACGAAATATTAAAAGATTTAAAAACAGAATTGAGACCTATGATTAATGATTTGTTGTAAGGTAAGGATATGACTCTCCCTCTATTTTTAGTTCGGTTGAGGGTAGTGATTTCGTCCATGAGCTTCTTTAACTTCCTCTTCCTGACCAAATTGGTGATAGTACGTGTGCTATAGCCATTTTTAACTGCAATATTCTGGATCAAGGAAATTTCTTTTTTGAATGAGGATTGACCTAGTGGGATATTAATAGCTCTGTCAATCATCGAAATGAAAGTAGACATTTTTTGATTCCAAGGGTGGCTGGAATCGCTTGGTATGTAATTCAAACCGTTCGTAGGCTTTTGGTATACCTCAAATGATAGTGAATCATGGTTTCTGATGACTAGGATGTCAAGAAACGGCAACCTTTGATTGTTTTCCAACTCAAAAGTGAATTGAACGGACGGAAAATAACTATTAATATGTTGGACAAAAGTGAACAACGTCCACGTATCTGAACCAACAATCGGGAAAGTATTGGCTGTTCTATTCCAAGTCAGTTCTCTCAAGTTCTCTCGAGGTGCTCCTTGGCTGCTGAATGATGAAAGCAAAGCTTTCGAAAAGCGCTTACAGACTCAGGTTGTATTTTTTCATTTTATTTTCGGTCTTTTTCTTTTTATGTTTGTTCAATTCCTGTTTCGTTGTGGAAAAAGAGTTTTATTTTATTCTTAAGTTAATCATACTGAAACAAGTTCAATTTTTTTAAAAAAAGAAATGCAGACATATCAATAGCAACTGTGCAAGACATCATTCATGAGCAACTAGAGTACAAAAAAAGTGTTCACACAAGTGCCGAGGCAACTGAAGAAACTTCAGACGCTTAACTTCTTTTGTGCCTGCGCAGAGGCCATGGTGTACCGTCGGAAGTGAAAGAAAAATACGTAGAAATTAATCTTTATAAAGGCCAGACTATTGCTTATAAGTATATGTACAAGTTGAATAAATTTACGAAAATGAGAAATCTTTTTGCCTAACTTACCGAACAACTCTCGTACAATAGTGAGAATGTACAAACGCAACATCATTCATAAGTTCATGACTACTTTCATTCTAGACTACTATTGTTTCTTAAATTAAGGATTTTGTTGTCGATTTGCATTTTTTGTCGGAGAGCTTTGTCTTTATTTGTTTAATTTCCAATTATTTCATTTGTTTTAGAAGTGTGTCAAAAATAGGGAATAAAGTTGTAATGGTGAGAATTCAAACAAATACGTCTTTCGAGTAGAGCGCTTAAAATGATAATGATTTGCTGCAGTTGAAAATTTACGATCTTCCATTACGTAAGTGAGGGGTGGAGGGGTTAAAAAAAGAAAAAAAGCCTGAATTGTAAGCATAATATTTATAGTGTAAAAAGAGTAATTTCTAGTAGCTTGACAGGTGAAAAGTGAGCAACTGATGATTTCTCCATTCTTTTCAAGTGAATTAGAAGAGAAGAAGCAAGGAATAGTCTTCAGGCGCGTGCACGTAAGAGAGCCCTTGTTCTTCCGTCCTTGAATGTAAGGCACATAAAATTCAATAGCACATGAATATGGAAACAGCTGACGACACAGGAGACCAATGTGAATTGAAAAAACCTAACGGACATGATGGGCAAACATCGTTTTCCAAGGGAAATGTAAACCTAACTTTCTTGTGAGATGAGAAACCAAATGGTGATAAATGAATTAAAGAAGACTTCTAAGCATAAAGAGACTGAGTGAATCCAATTTGTGTAAAGAGGAGAATTTTAAGCAGAGAACACACAGAAATAGTTACGGCAACGGAAACCTTCATTTATCCTTTACCGTCATTCACTCAATCTATCTATTCTTAACATATCCCTGAAAGGCACGATAAAAAAAAACAGTTGAGAATGCGTGGTACTGCATTGTCAGAACGATGTTAAAAGCGCAAGCCAGTTAAAAACATCATTACGGTCGTTCTGATGCCAATTATTTTCGATTTTACTTTTGATTTTGACTTGTGTGGGTAAACGTGCCATTATCAAAACAACTGCGAACTCTCAAGTCTATTGCGAGATCCTGGAAACATTTTGGTTCCAATATTGGAAGAACACTTTGGAGACGACACGTTTTGTGTTTCAAGATTCAACGCATGATATCATCGTGCTGCAGCTGTTCGTGTACTTCTGGAATCAAAAGAAATTGAGACTATGAAGTGGACAGCAAACAGCCTATTATGATTTCTACTTACTTTTTATGCTCTATCGGAATCTAAAGTCAAAATCTAAAATATTTGAAAAAAATTAGCGACGAAACGACCGACTTAGCGAATTCAGTAACGACCGACTTAACATCGTTCTGGCAGTGAGGTACCATGCATTTTATTTTATTATGTTTTATTTTACTATTATTATTGATTTTGGATGAGATCTAGATGTCTTTCTTTTTCTGAATATAGTTCTGCTTACAAAACTAGATATAAATAATAAATTCGTCCATGCAAATTAGACACGGTAAGTTCAGTTCAGCCAAGCATACCTTGGATTCTAAATATACTTTTTACATATAGAAGACGCAATGGAAATTTTGAAATTTGAAAAACACCCTCGTTGAGCCCCTCCCCTTCTTGAAAAGCCAAAAAAATCATAAATTATTAAATGACCAAACCTCTTTTGATATGACTCCTTGGTGTAAAATGTTAAAAAAATAATGGTTTTCCTTAGAAGTGTATTTATTAGCATTTTTTGTTTATTTACAGTGTGGGCTTTTAATTTTTTTATTTATACTTTTTGTATTATTTATCCTTGAGCCGTACTGTAAATAATTTGACTTCAATGTGATATCTTGTTTATACCCCTTGAACCATTGTTAAATTTAAAATCGCCTCCAGCCTATCATAAAAAATTCCATCCTTACCTCCTTTATTCAATTTACTTTTTAATTTTGGCTCGATGATGGTGTAAAAACGAAAGGCCGTCGTATATTATCTAATGATACAATTACAACTTTTATACAACATATTTTGTTGAAGTGTATATTCATTTTTGACTCCCCCTGAATGCTGAATGAGTTCCAAAACGGAGTTATTGTGGGAGCCCGTCTAGCTGGAGCTACGATTTCCAGGACAGTACAACTGACCGACATCTCAAAAGTTCAGGTCTCCAAAGTGTTCAATGCGTGGAAACGGAATCCACAAGAGTTGTCGAAACGGCAGAATTGTGGATCAAAAACAATCAACACAGGCAGGGACCCACGTCGTTTGAGACGGATTGTGCGGCAAAACCGAAGGTGGAGCAACTGACGGCAGACTTTAATGAAGGATCATCGCAACCCATCTCCTCCAGAACAATGCGCAGAGAGTTGAAGCGAATAGGGATGGGAAGTCGCATGCCAGTGAGGAAGCGCCTGGTGTAAGCAACAAACCGGAAAATTCGCCTGCAGTGGTGTAAAGAACGGTGTGACTGGACAGTAGACGACTGGAAAAAGGTGATGTGGTCGCACGAGTCACGTTACACATTGTTTTGCACCGATGGCCGGCAGAGAATTTGGCGGTAGCCCCATGAAGCGATGGACCCCTCATGTATTGTGAACATAGTTCAAGCTGCAGGAAGAGGTGTCATGGTATGGGCCATGTTTTATTGGTATGGCAAGGGTCCTCTGATATTCCTTGACAGTCGGGTGAAAGCCAAAGACTACCTGAACATTGTTGCCATCCTGCAATGGTGCATTTGTACCCAAATGGTGACGGGTTCTCCATCGAGCAAGAATTGTTCAGGAGTGGTTTTCTGAACATGACACCGAGTTGCAACCGTGACATCTGCCGTGGCCAGCGCGAAGTCCGGATTTGAATCCGATCGAGAATGTTTGGGACATGTTGGAAAGAGACATTCGTCGAAGGCATCTGCTTCCGTCTACTCTGCAGGACTTGAAGGTCTCTCTGACGAATGCATGGTCTGCGATTACCTTACCTGCATTGCAACACCTTGTAGAGTCCATGCCAAACCGCGTATGTTCTGTAATTACAGCCAAAGGAGGGTCAATACCATATTGAACGAAGGTTTCTAATTCATTGGCCGGTGTTTGGTTCTAACAGACACTGAGATCTGTATTAAAAAGATAAGCAAACATTTAAAACTCTAAACTCTCCATTTGAATGGAATTAAATATTCAAAGAAACTGGATACATTACTCCGATAATTCAGTTGCAATAAAGTAATTAATGAAAGGAAAAAATACCGCGACCTACAATCGAACCAAGGACCAAGACTGTTTACAGCAACAACATGGTAATTCGTGGTCCCTAATTCGATTCCAAGTCGCGAATTTATTTTTCCTTCTTTTATTATTTTATTCTCTCTGCATTTGACGTTGTATAATTAGAGTTTCGAAAATACGGAAAGTAAATAAAGAAAAGAAACCTGCTTAACATACGACAGTTTTTTTTAACTTTCCACGTTTAGCAGAAATACGAGACCAACAAAAAATAAAAAAAATAAATATCACAGGCAGACCTAAAAGATAACAAGCCTTAATTGACAAAACAGAAATATTAACTCAAAAATAAGAACGAATTCGATGCATATCACAACAAAGTTAAACAAAAATAGTGAAACAAAAGCTTAAGCCTATGGTAACTACAGAATATCAATAACAACAATTGCCTTATGTTATTATATAAAAAAATTCTCCTTGTTTTTTTTATTGCAAATTCGTTAATAATATAAATGTAACTAATTTGGAAAGAAATGTCTTTGTAATATTAATAGCAAAAATTCGAAAGCCTGTCTGTCTTGCTTCATAGCTGATCATTAATGGTTTTTATTAATTTTAAGAATGAAAAAAAAAGATTTCTCTCTTGATGCAACTGTAACTAGCACTGTTAAGAATATTCTTAAAGCTAGACTAAGGTTTGGCAATAAACTGACCATGTCATTTGGAAAAAAATTGCCAAAGCAGCGCCCGGGTGCGATGCACTCTTTTCAACCCCAGTTGGCGCGCCCCTGAGTCCGACGTCGGAATTCAAATATGTACAGGACGATTTATGATTTTCCGTTTGAGAAATATCAAAGGGTACACTGAGAGTAAGCCGTTTTGAAAGGGAGGGAAGCACTGGAATACAAAACATAAGCCACATTCTAACAATTTATATTTCTTAAAGGCGACATTTTCATGCCATGGAATATTCTCCGCATTGCAAGATATCAGTATCATTATTTACTTTTAAGACCTCTGTACTCCTCTTAAAGACTTTATAAAATGAATAAACGCAAAAGATTTCAGAATTTTATTTATGTTTATCAAGAACAAAAGGTTCTTTCTATAAATCACACTTTAAATGTGTGAGTAACTCTAATGGCAATATACTGTAGAATTTAAGTTAAACTGGACGATAAGCTATATTAATAAATACTTCAAAGAGAAGCGACAAGAGACATTAGTATATTTTTTTCTTCGACGGTCTGCATTCCATATTCTTATACAGGGAGAATATAGTTCGGTTGCAATAAAGGAATAGTAAGGTAGGTAAACCAGTAATTGACAGTTTAAGATATTACTGTGAAACGAAATTGTGTACGTAAATCAAATTGCATTTTGAAACTTTTCTAGTTATACCATTAAATTGTAAATATAGTGCTGAATATGCCAATCTCTAAACAATTATTATATCTTTAAAAGCTATTAAGTTATTAAATTTTTTCCTGTCTAATGCATGAATCACCAGTAGTTGACAGTTAATGCACCAGAAGTTGACAGGCAGTTTCACCAGTAATTGACACTATTTTAATTACACGTTTATATTATATATTTTTACAACAAAAATTGAAAAGTAGCTGATGAAATCAAGCATTTTAAAGAATATTTAAAGTATTTAACATTAACTAAAATTGTGCTTTTTATAACTTATCTTGTTCATATAGATCATTTATCTTTTTTTTCCTTTGAAATAATAAATAAAATCAGTCCACTCCCATGTAGAGTGCAAAGACCATAAAACATGAAGGTGTTTTCCACTAGTGCAAATAATCAGATCTTGGCCAACAAATTGTTATAGAAAAACTTGATTTTTGACGATTGTTTTCCTACTTGCAAAATTCATCCAGTTCATCCTATGCTAACTTCTTATCATAGTAAACAGAAAACTAGTAGTAGTCTTCTTCTTGGAAGAAAACTTGTCCTGGGGTATTTGTTGATCATCTCTCTGACAAGATTCAGGACCAACAAAAAGAATCGGCGATTAGGGCCTAGAAGATTTATGTCAAAGTGGGTGAACTAGAAATTGACAGTCAGGTTCCTGTAATTGACACAGCTAGGCCGATTACTGGAAATTAAGAAGTTACACATATAAAACCATCATGTTTCCTTTATTATTATCCTACATTCTATATCACATTAATATATTTTTGGTCGTTTTTTTTTAAACACAGAAATTATCAATTATTGACAGGTCATAAAAATTACTAGTGACACTACATATCTGGGTTCTAGTAGTTGACGGTGGATTAATACAGTTAACATATTGGTCATCTGAAATTCTGTTACTACTAAAAGAATTGTCCACTGATCACACAAAAGGATTCACGTAAAATTAGTAACAAATATTGCATGACATTCATGAAATAAATTCAAGTAATCAAACCCGCGCGTAGTGGTTCATTACAAGGTTTTTTTCGACTAGGTAAGGCATTGAACAATCAACATGTGTTTGTGGCCATAATTGGGAGCAAAGTTCCTAATTTTTTGCTGTTCTGGGTAGCCTAATACATTGTCTAATACGAGGTGGCAACACCAATCCCTTTTCTTGCCTTGTTACTTTATTACAAGCCTTTAAGTCGTGAATTGTCAATTACTGGTGCACTGTCAATTACTGGTACATCTACCCTATATATAATAGTGAAAAAAAAAGAAAATTATTTCTGACACCCCGTTTCATATCTTCATCATTGAATTTCCATTATGCTTGAAGAGGTAGAGTTTTGAAGATAGTATACAGTATTGAGCAAAAGTATTGAGTACCCTACAAATTTTGCACGTGCTCAATAAATGTTGCAGAAAACAAAGCCTATTGTTTAAACATTATCTTTTCGGTATCTAAACAGGTTTAAGAACAATGATCTATTGCAGTAAGAACCTCTTTCAGAACAATGACCTTGCCGCTGAGTTACCCTTAGAAATTAAAAAACTAAATCTGAGCCAGAACAACTCGCAGGAGCTTCAGGAAGCTGGTTTGAAAGGCTGCAAACCAGAAAGAAGGCTCGCTATACCTGGGCTCTAAATTATCAATGTTCACCGAAGAAGATTGGGCAATATCGTGTGGTCAGAGGAATCAAACTCTGAGGTATGTTAGATAATTGTGTAACCTAAAAAGAAAAAACAAACTGACTTAAAAATAATATTCACTGACGACTTTTTCCAATTATTAAAGACTGTATTTCCTTTTATTTCAGTTTTTTGGTACTCCTTACCAGAATGCGTGGTGCCGACCGTGATGGTTTCGGGCTGCATGGCTGACTCTGGAGTTGGCGAAATGGTCGTGTTAGAGGGCCGAATGAACTCTATGAAGTACACCACTGTTCTAGAATCAGCATCACTACTCTCATTTTCGATGCAAACATGGACGGTGTTAAATTCCAGCAGAATAACGCGCTATGTCATAAATCAACCCGCACAATGACATGGTTTTGGGACAATCACAATCGATCTTCTGGAGAGGCCTGCACAATGTCCGGACCTGAATTCCATAGAGTCTAATGGCTATTCTAAAACCAAAGTCAGGCGACAGAAAATTACGAGCAAAGAAGAACTGAAAAGTCGCCTTCGCCCTGAAAAGTGCAAAAATTCGTGAGCTCAATTAAGGCTAAGCGTGGACCTACAAAACATTCACTGTATTATAATAAACACAATTTGGAACTTACATCAAGTTGTTTTAAATTTTTCCAAATTGATAATCCCTAAAAACTAAAAATTTGTCGGTGCTCAATACTTTTCTACTCTGATAAAAATATGCCTTTAGGAGATTGTTTTTGCTTAAGAAGTGAATTTTTATAAAAGCAATACATGTACCAAAAATAGTCAAATTTCCTTTTGATTATGAAAAACTGTTTTAAATGGAATAATTTAATTTGAATTAATATTTAGTTCATTTCATGTAAAATATATTTACAAATTTTAAAGAATCGACAATGAAATATTAAATCACGTTGCAAATTCAAATTCTAGAAATAAAGAGAAGCATCTCAAAAGAGAAAAATAATGAAAAAAGACAGTGGAATTCCTTTAAATTATTTCGTCTTCCCGAGATGTTATCAGTATTACTGTTATTATTAAGTTTACTTAAGGTATAGAGGCGATCTTTATGGGTTAAAAAAAACCCCAAAAAAACCAAAAAAAAAAACCACTCAGCCAAAATTTGATAAGATCTTTTGGGAATAGCGCAATTCGATTCATCCGACGGGAAAACAAAGACGAAATGAGCAAAATATCGAGTAAATTATATAAAAAGTAGAACTAAAAACAAAGCGAAAATATAAGTAATAAAACAAAAGCACATTAAAGTAAGGCAGTAAAAATAGACAGAATGAAAAATAAAAAAGAGCATTATGATGACAGCTTGCCAGAAAAGGATTGAGTAGTAATTGGTTGGGATGCTGAAGTAGAAAGAGACGACGCACAGGGAGAAAAAGAGGCGCGCCAACAATTGTGCCTCAGGACTCGCTTTCACCTTTAAACCAGCCGTTGCAGCCTAAGGGGGTTGTAAAAATCTCTTAAGAGAAAACGGGGCAAACGATGAATAAAATAATGAAGGCTGTGGCAGTGGGAAAGGAAAAAGAAGTGTGGGCGAAATTTCTAGGTGATATACTTAATAAATAAAATCTCCGGAACGGGATGACGTATGTCTCTTTCGTTGAAATGATGGTAAGACCTTAAAAAGCGAATGTGGATATGTTAATATGAAATAATAAAGGAAAAACTATTTCTATACTTTTAAACTCATATCAGCATTTGATTTACTTGATTAGGTAATAGGAGCATAAATAAAATGCACGATAAAATTCATATTAGCCTTGTTGGAGCTACACTCGTGTCCAAAAGTTAAGCATAATTGTAAAAAAATAACATTGTAAAAAAATATCAACGACAAACGTTGATATGTAAATATCATATTCGGTTTATTCACAATCGGATTATTTCAGAAATGCAAATCTATGCAAAGTGATCAAAGTGCAATAAATACAGTAGAGTAAACAATAGGGTCACATTCTACGCTCTTGCAAGCCACGCTAGGAGAAGTTGTTATCATTGATTTTGAGTTTAATATGAAAGGCAGAATAATCTGAAGGCTTGAAGCAAGACAGTCACAAATGGAAGTCTCCAGAGTGTTCCACAAACTGTGATTTCCTGATTTGGAGACGGTTCCAAGACACAGGAGATATTTATTATACGCTGACCAGTGCAAGGTCGCCCACTGGTTACAACCACTCAGCAAGACCGGTATCTGCAATTAACTGTAAGACTTCAGAGGATCCTACTTGCCAGGTAGCTGTCTAGCTAGCTTAGGAACAAGAGTTTCCAGACAAACAGCTTATCGGAGACTGGTCTTTATGCCAGACGTCCGTCAGCCGTAGCGCCCGTTTAAACTGGAGTCGAAAACATTAGAACTGGACGTTGGATCAGTGTGGCAACGTGCTATTCACCGATGAGTCCAGATTCGGCTTACAAAGAACGTGAAAACCTGTTATAATCACAATAACATCAAGAAAAGGACCAGTTTTGCTGTAGTGGAGCTATGGTTTGGGAAGGCATCATGCGAAACGGACACACAGAGTTCCACATCTTTGAAAAGAGTTATCATTAATGCTCGAAAAAAAAACATGTACGAAATACTGGAAGGTCATGTTACAGAGGTGCCGTGGATCCAAATGTTATTCCCATGGATGATAATGCGCGTACCCACAGAGCTTTGCTGGTGGCGGACTTTCTGCAAAGTGAAGATATCCAAGGCATGGAGTGGCCAGCAAGTTCTTCGGATATGAACCCGATTGAGCTTGCGTTGGAGACGAATTGCATCCGTTAGCCTCTACCAATGACCACTTCAGAGCTCAAACTGCCTTTCGCCAGGAATGGGACGTGTTGCCAACGGAGCTCTTGAACAACCTGATTTTGCTTAACTCTTAAGAACAATAATTAAGCAAAAACTGTGGAATGGAACCCCTAATCCACAAGGAGATCTAAATCCTTTTTGGTTAAATCTTAAGAATGTATATTCTACATTTCTGGGGAAGGCATCAATTATGCAAATTAATCTTTAAATCGCTTAAATTGTATGATTATACTTCATAAAAGACAGAAAAGCACATTCACGGTGAAAATGGTATTATACGGAAAGGAGGTGTTTAATCGTTTAATCCAACGATCGGCTGTTGGATTCTGTATTTTGAGTAGATTTATGTGTTTCTGAAGTGGCTAACCATGAGGGGAAAATGCGCGGAATTCATAAAGTTTCTTCAATGTAGCAATTTCATTAATGTCCTTTAACATTGGCAAACCAACAAGTTTGATGTATTTTTATAAATCTGTTATGCAGTCCAACTAAAAAAATTGCGTCTGATCCGAGCAAATATGCAACAAGTTCTGGTGGATCTAATTTATTACAAAATGAATATTGTTCTTAAGAGTGAAGGGTGCCCAGAATGCATCAGAAAATTTTTCAGTGGAAATTGAGAACCAGAGAAAGATCTAGAAAAATATTATTTCGAAACTACGTTGAAAAAAATGAGTTGAGAAATTTCAGCTCATTTCAAAATATTTGTCCTCTCAAGGAGATCTCATATATTAGGCAAACTTATGAGATCTTATTTATTTGGGAATTGGTATTATGAGATTATGATAGCGGCTAAGACATATCCCCCGGCGACTGATCGAAAACTAGTTAAGTAAGACTATTAGAAATAGAATGAATGAGATAATAAATGGACCCAGAACAGGTACAGTTATCAACTGCAATTCGTTCGTGAAAGGATTAAAAACTGACGAAGGGATTTATCATCGGTGCTGCTGAAAAGATTCTGATAAGAGAGACATGCTAAACTGGCTTAAGGACTTCTAATTTATCTGATTTTTGAATTATTGAATTAACACTTTTTACGTTTTTCTAATTGTAATTATATTTTTTTCTTCATAATTTCACATAATAGAAAAGTCTGACAGAATATTTTCAAATCCATAAATAAACTCTTGCAAAATTTATAGCTATTCTTCTTTTAATTATATAAACGATAAGCAAGTCATGTTTCTTTCTTTTTTTAGGATGCATTGCTCTGTAAAGTCACTTCTAACAATACAACATCATGAATTTACCAAACTACTACAAGTACATAAAATGCTTAAAAGTACGTATACAGGCCGTCAGAATATGTTTCGAAGTAATGGGGGAATTCAACATAAGAAACTGGATGATCTAATATTCCATTCTTATAAGTGCGCTTTTCATTACTTGGGAATTAGGGAAATATACTCCGTCCATTCCGTCCTGAATTAGCGTGAAAAGAGAATGTTGATGAGAAAGCTCAAATTGTGTGGGGCACCGGTTGGAGGTGAACACGTTTCTGCGATGGTAATGGAGTGCGGAGGGCACGAAAGCAGCGGAAGGAAAGAATAATAAAAGGTCCCAGCTGACACTTAAAGGATAACGTTGGGAAACCGATGGCGTAAGAGACAAGGATATTGAGGTCGAAGCAAAGGCCACAAAAAAAAAAATAACCAAAGAAAAATAATGGTCAAAAATGTAACTCTTCAAAAATAAAATAAAAATAGAAACTACAAAATAAAAAATAATATAACAGACTATAATCTAAAAAAAAATATAAAAGATTCATAGGTCATGATATACAGGGTGTATCACCTAAAGTTAACCAATAGCCAACTTCTAAAATACGAGTACTTTAGAAGAAATATTGTACGTTTATGTGAAGGGCGGTTTGGAGTTTTTCAATTGATCCAACCGTTTAAATTGTTCATCATGGATTATCCATTTTATAATCCATTGTGTTTAAGAACAATTTCTGTTTGTTTTTGTTTTTTTTTGCCTTTTCTGTAAATCCAAACACACCGCACTTTCAGTGACTCTATTTCCTAAACGGCTGGATCAATTGAAAAAATTCCTAGAATAAAGCATTTCTCATACTTTGTGTATAATCTGAAATACCACTACAAATAGGGTTTTCCATTTCACATTTCAAAGTTGAAATTTGAAAATGGCATCGGCTTTTTTTGGAAATGGAATAAACATAAAAACCCCATTTGAAAATACTCTTTGTATTTCAGAAATTGGTTATTGGTTCATTTTAGGTGCACCCTGTATATGCATTGTTCCATTTTATATGATAAAATGTTCTGGGCTAGAAATATAAAGCAGTGTTTCTCAACCTCCAGTAGCGCTCAGAAAATAAGGCACGAGTACAATTTTTGGCTTTTATTCTAAAAGAACAACAAGACTTACGAGTTTTTTTCAACAAGTGGTAGATGACATAGAAATACAACTTTATAAATAAAAATATCTCAATTCTTTTATAACATGTTGCTGTAAAAAATAAAATTGTCGTTTATGTGTGTTCAAAAAATAAGGTACTGGTTAAATTTTGATACATATTTCATACCAAACATGCTGCAAATCTGAAACAAAAGTGAGAAATCAAAGGAGATGATGTCATACATTAGTACTTAGTCGGATAGGCGTTACTCTTGATAACAGCTTGACATCTGCTAGGCATAGAATTGATTAACTTTGTCATGGTTTCGGACGGAATCTTATACCATTCTTCCTGAAGCATTTGAAATTTTTCATCCAAGTTAGATGCCTTTTTGTCTTTGCAGCGACGAAACAGAACCTCCCAGAGATGTTCAATGGGGTTGAGATCAGGGGACTGCGATAGCCAGTCAAGTACTCGAACTTTTTTGGAAGCCAGATAATGCTTAACAAAGTTGGACGTGTGTTTGGGGTCGTTGTCGTGTTGGAATAGCCAGCCTCTGGGCATGCAGTTTTTTCCGTGGGGATGCATGTGGTTCTGTAGAATATCTCTGTCCATAGTACCAACAACACGCACAAGAGGACCCACCCCACTTCCCCACTTCTACTAATACAACTCCAAACCATAAGAGATCCCCCTCCATGCTTCACTGTGGGCACTAGGTATTTTGGATTGAAAAACTTGTTCTTGGGGCGTCTAATATACTGTATTCAGTTTGTTTCAGAAAGCAGAAACTTAGATTCGTCACTCCAAAGGATGTTCGCCCATTCGTTGGAGTTCCAGTGCTGGTACTTCTTTGCAAAGACAAGTCGGGCCTTCTGTTCGCTGCTGTAACGAGAACGTCTTTATAGGACGTCTACCATTCAAGTCTCTTTCTACTAGACGCAGTTTTGTTGTGGAAACACTAACTTTAACCCCATGAGCCTCTTGCATTTCACGGTTCAAATCCACTGCTGTGAGTCTGGGCTGAGCTTTCGATAACCGACAAAGCAGTCTATCTTCCTTTTCTGTGGTAGTACGTGGTCTTCCTGATCTAGGCTTTCGTTGGAGGTCTCCTCTTGCTCTCTTTCGTTGAATAATATTTCTTACTGTACTTTTTGGAACATCGAAAGCAGATGCAATGCTGTTGTAAGATTCCCCCTCCTCAGCGGCTTTTGCAATTGCCTTCTGGACTTTCAAAATTGAGATGTACTCTTTGATTTGACATTTTCCTAAAAAAATTGAAGGAGTATTTTGTTACAGTTATATTAATGCATATTCTGGCGACAATGGAAACTTACTTTTTAAGCAAAAGTGACCTGTGCCTTACTTTTTGAATGTCACCAAACCAGCAAAAGTGTCTGTTCAGTTTTTGTATGAGAATTATCTCCCAATTATAGAAAGAAAAGTTGTGTCCACAGTTTTTGGCTTGATTCCAGTGTATCTCCCAATTGTTTGGGTCTTATGAAGTGTTTCACCTTTCTACACCCTCCTTTAAAATATTGATTCAGTCGGATATTCGTTTTTAAATTTACCTAAAAAATATACTCGTGACTTATTTTCTGATCGCTACTGTATGTTAAAGACTCCGCGGCTGCTACAGGAAAATACATAAAAATTATTGAAATAAATAAAAAATTAATAATAAATAAATAAATAAATAATAAAATACATAAAAATCATTTAGGCCTGTCGCGCGCATACTGTCTGAATGATTTGTCCCTTCCCGGAATTCAATGTGCGCCGTAGAAATTGATTCTAAAAGGCTCCGTGAATCAAAAAAAAGTTGAGAACCGCTGACATCAAGAATAAATGTTAATGAAACGTAACGGAGCAACGAGCCAGATAGTATATATTTACATTTTTTGAAAAAATATAGAATTACTACGCTCTTACAGATAAAATAAGTCTGATTTGTAATTATAGATCTAATCAGAAAAATGGCTATATAACGGATCCAAGTTACATTATAGAAAAACAAATCGATGAAAGAGGAATATGCGTAAAGGTAGCAGCTGCAATAAAATTTATGTAACATTGACCATTATAGATTCGAAAGCAAAATATAAAGAGCAATGATGAATACGAGCAATCAAATACGTCTAGTGATCGGCCCATATCAGATCATGATGTTTTGATAAATGTTGATAAAATACATTTACGAGGGTGGGCTGAAAAGTAATGCCTCCATGGCTGTAACTTTTTTTATTTTTTAACCGATTTTCAAAATTCTTTTTGTATCTGATACTCACATTTCTCCTCTATGTAATGCACTATTCACTTTTCGACATAGTCCCCATCCCTTTCCACGCATTGTACCAACGCGTGACTAGTCGGGTGAACCCGTCGGAGAGGAATTCCGGGGTTGTCGTCGACACGAGGATTGAATGGCAGCTTTGGATCCTCTTCTGCAGCACGATAACGCCACACATCAGAGGGGGTTGCAGCGCCTACAGTTCAAAGATGAAAAACTGCAGTTCAAAAATGAAAGACTTTGCACTTTGCGACTTTCACCACTTCCCAAAGAGGAAAGAGCACCTTAAGGGGCATGAGTTGCGTTCTGACGACGAGGTGAAACCTGCCGTTCGGTCTTGGTGTCGACAACAACCCCGGAATTCCCCTCCGACGGGTTCACCCGACTAGTCACGCGTTGGTACAATGCGTGGAAAGGGATGGGGACTATGTCGAAAAGTGAATAGTGCATTACATAGAGGAGAAATGTGAGTATCAGATACAAAAAGAATTTTGAAAATCGGTTAAAAAATAAAAAAGTTACAGCCATGGAGGCATTACTTTTCAGCCCACCCTCGTATTTTAGAATTCAGAGTGGTACAGTCCGCGACAAAAGCTTAAGTTCACTGATTTTGTGTAGTTTATTTAAAAATATTAAGTATTAGAAATACCAAATTAATAATGTAATTGTATAATGTATAATTACGCTGCAAAGTAAAGTTTGAAATATATTTGCAAGCTAAATCAAGTGTTATTCACCAAAAAATACAATATTCAGTACAGGGTGCGACAAAAGTTTTAGTTCATTGTCCAAAAAAATCATACAACGCAGTCTAATATAGTGTGGAGAAACCTTTTTGGGTATATCATCAAATATGTGATTTGGCATCGAATGATATAGAAATAATTCTATATTGTGGAATCTCATTCCATGCTTGAATATTTGCAGTCTTCAGTTCATTGAGCGTTGTATATTGTTTTCCTTTTGCTTAAGCACATGAGAATGACACCCCATAGATTTTCTACTGGGCTAAGATCAGAGGAAGGCGACATTGATTTAAAATATCGAATTTTCTTCTGCTCAAAGCAGTCAAGAACTCTTTGCACAATGTGAATGGATGCATTGTCCTGCGGGAATTCCCATTCCCTTCCAGCCATTTGACGTCCAATCCTAGGAAACACATGAAAAAGTTGCTTAATATATTTCAAGAAGGCAGTACGGGTTCGTGAACATATTCATTGGACCTTAGATGACTAAAACACATAACTTGGTCCAATGAATCACGATTCAAATTAGTGCAAGCTGATGGTAGGGTTTGATGAGGCCATGGACCCAAGTTGTGAGGAAGGCGCTGTGCAAGTTGGTGGTGGCTTCATCATGGTATAGAGCGTATTTACATGGTAGGGTTTGGTCCTTTCATCAAATTGGACCTATCATTGGCTGGGAATCATTATGTCCAGGTGCTTGGTGACAATTTGCAGCCCTTCATGGCCTTTATGTACCCTAACGACTATGGGATGTTCCAGGAGGACAATGCGCCATGTTACTCGCGATTAGTTTGAGGACCATTCTGAACAGTTCCAACGATAGAATTGGCCACCTAGATCGATAGACATGAACTTCATCAAACATACTTGGGTCATTATCGAGCGATCCATTCGTGTACAAGAGCACGCAATTACGGGCGGCTATCGAGACTGCATGGCTGAACATCTCTTCCGACTGGTAGAGTCCATGCCACGTCGAGTTGCTACACTTCGCCGGACAAAAAGAGGTTCTACACGATATTGAATAGGTATCCCATGACTTTTGGCATTTCAGAGTAATCTACTGGGATATCACTCTTATACAATTTGAAATTCGTTTATTTGTAATGATAAGAAAATACAAAAAATCTTATCTCTATTTATCTAATGTGCTCCTGTAATGAAAACTGGGGTTCTTCTATCATTTCCTAATGTTAAAGGATGCCACTTCTTTAAAAACCCATAAATCAAGGCCAAACATATTTCAATGAGTGGAGGGGGGGAGAGTTAATTATTGTAATGTATTCCAATTTAATATCATTTTCTCATTTCACATTTCCTGTAACTGTATGTTTATACAATTTTATTTGGCTGTTTCATAATTATCATAATTCAGTGACAGATTCAGTGACACATTAAATGCATCTTTCCTCGGCAGCAATTTACAGTACCCAACGTTATTTCAGTGCAGAAGCAAAGACAATTTTTGTCTTGAACCGTGTTCAGTGTCTAATTAAAGGACGCAAGTTCTACTCATTTAATGACCTCTTCACTTTCTTGGTAATAAAAGTAGGGTAGTTTTATTTAGCTCAATTGCTGACTGTAATTGGCCTCAGCAATTTTCAGTTATCAAATTAAAATCAGGAACTTAAGCGATTAATTTTTATTACACTTTCATAAAGACGCACAATTAAGCTTTCATGCATCTACAACCTAGTTCATTAATTTATTTAAGCTATATTCTGAAAATCACAAACTATGTTTTAAGTTAAACGATTTCCCTTTGAAACTCTGTATAATAAATAGGACATTCGATTCAATTATCCTTCTTTTGTAAATTACATTATACGTCATGAATTTTCTATGGAATTGCCCTTTTTATCGGCCAACTCTATTGACTAGTGAGTAGCCTATCATATTAAATGGTTATTAATCACATGTTATGTTAACCACGAATATTAATCGTTCCATAATGATGCAATTATCTCAACACCTCCTGTGCTCTAAATCACAGGAATGACAGCACTACGTAACCCGCACTCTCTTGAAAGCAGTCAATTCGCCAATGACTCTTTTAAAAGCATACCCTTGAGCAATACAATAAGCTTTGACTATGAGCATCCACGAATGATTATCATTTTTACGTTAATGATAACGTTTTATTTCTTAATCAAATATTTCGTGCATTCACTCGTTCACTCCTACTATTTAAATTAAATGGTGCCTAATCAACTTTTAATACAAATCTGAAAGATAACGAAAACACAGATATCAAATTTCTGGAATGAAGACAGCTCCAGAGTCAATCGCGTAGTCGATTTGTTCAAAACGTACTCGACAAAGTAATCGAGTTTCTTTAATCAAGGGCGTATCGACCTGAAGATGAATGTAAGCACTCTAGCACGCAAACAAAATCACACCGAATGCGAGATTCATGAGGTCTAGACGTCCTTGAACAATCCTTCCGAGTGGAGAGCTTTGGTTTCTTCAACGTGACGGAGTAGTTACAACTGAACCTATTTTAGAGAAAGGCGAATCATTTTAAGTCATAATACAACTCACTCCGCGCTGTTAATGTTTAGATAAAATTGTGAGTACATTGCGAAATTATCAAATTTTAAGATTCCACTTTAATTCAAATCAGAATTGTGTGGAGATTTATTTACATGGTAATACAAAGTTATAAATTTATAAATTAAGTAGTCAGGGTATTTAATGTGAAGATAAGAAATCCAGATCTTATCATGAATATAGAGTGAAAATGTAAATGTCGCTTGAAATGTTCCAGGAAAAAATGTAACGCGAGAAATGCTCGGTTTTTGACCAACAGATGGCGTTATCAGATTAAAGACATCAGTTTATGCGCATTTTCAGATTGTAAGATGCCGGATTAACTATCGGTGGGACGGAAATATCACTAGCTGCTTCCGATTGATATTTATACACAATAGCGTTTGCAGTAAGTGCTGCTCTTTTTATACCGTCTAAAAATGTGCATAAACTGATGCCTGTAATCTGATAAGGCCAAAAAACCGAACAATTCCTGGAAAAAAATCCGACTTCATCATTTCAATCGTTTCTATGCAAACAGAATCTTTGTATCTGCATTCGTGTGTGAATTATTGAGTTTCAAAGTTTTTCCTGACTTTTGGAACTATACATAAAGTGCGTGTAAATAGCGTTGTAAATGTTATTTAGGGCTTGTTCTACTACCTTGAATCCAGGCAGGTCCAAATTGTGGTCCATCGGAGCGACAGGAAAAAACAAACCTCAGTAAGATAATCAATAACCATTATTTTGAACATTGCAATTACAGAACGTCATAAAAACGGATAAGAAGATTTCAAAGCAACTCGTGCTATTATCAAGAAAAGCCCACCTGAATTTTCGAGAGAGAAAAGTACTGCGGAGAAGGTGTTCCTTCCTCCGTTCCGTCGTCTCATCGCCACCACCGTGCCTTGTCAGCGGCGGTCGAATTACATTTCTGGACTGAGAAACTGGAGAAAATCACACCGATAATTTTAACGTAATTAAGCGCTAAAGATTAGCTGGCTTGTTTCCGGGGGGCTTCGCAGCTTATGTGTAAATTGTTTAGGAGTAAAAACTTTTTTATAATTCAACCGCCCCGACGCCTTTAATCTTTAAATTTTAGCTACCGTATTTTATTATTTAATTTGCTTCCAACGAACTTTTCATTCCGCAGAAGGGCTATCATGCGAAGAAAGATTACGTCCTTATTTTTACAAATGTGTTTTTATGAAGAAGTATCGTTAATTTAAGTGGAAAATTGAAAATAGAATTATTCTAAAGTGATGACATAATAATTTAAAATTAATAATGTATAGATGGAATGTACTATAAGTTTAATGAATATATTTTTAAACCCACTCAGACCAGACTCTGTCTAGATATTGACTTTCATGTCCCGATACGAAGGTTGTTCCGAGTAGTTGCCATGGGGACATGAAATCATCAAAAATCTCCAGCGTTTGGTATCTATAAGAAGTCATCGTGAGTTTCACATCTAAGTGTGGTCATATATACTTTCATTGAACTTAAAGCACATTCCATCTGTACACATATACAAAGGTTGAGTCAAAAGTAGTGGCCGTTCACCACGCAAACTTTTAAATGGGCACCAGACAGGAACCACTCATTGTTAATCTTCAAAGTAGAGTCCATCATGCTAGATGGTCTTCATCCAACGATCAGCCAGTTGGCGGATGCCCTCGCGAAACCACTCCTCAAATTTCTGGGCAAAAAAGTCACGCACGGCGTCTTCAACATCACTGATATTGGCGAAGCGCCGTCCACGCAGGAAGTGCGCCATGGATCGGAAGAGATGATAGTCAGAAGGCGCCAGTTCGAGGCTGTAAGCTGGATGTGGCAGAACCTCGATGCCCTCCAACTCTTGCAACTTAAGCGATGTTTTTCGCGCTCGTTGTTGTGCTTGCGCAGGCGTCAGCTCGTAGGGCACAACTCGGCAGCTCCTGCTGACCTTTCCCATCGCGTGCAGATGTCGAACCACACTCGATTGTGATGTCCCGAAGTCCGATGCCTGGGTTGGCTTCCACTTGTTGCCATAGGGCTGCGTCATCCACAAGTGGGCCTTCCGCTCCTTGGCGCATCTTCCAGGCCCATGTCTCCAGACGAAAAGCGGGAGAACCACCGTCGTGCTGTCCTGACCTTCCACCCTGCAAATTTCGGCGGCTGCTGCTGCTCGCGCACTGGTCCCCTTTTTCCAATACTGAAGAAGGAGCCCGGGTATCACCAATTTTTCTGCCATATTTTTACACTGGCTGACGCAGGTGGTCTTCTGATTGTCTATGGCATTCAAATTCGTACTGACGTTTCTTCCAACTCTTTTCTCTTAATACACTGCGATATACCCTTGTGGTAAATGGTCTTCGCCCATAATTCGTCAAACTCTAACCCCCACTCCCGAGTTGGCCACTACTTTTGACTCAACCTCTGTAATTAATTAAGTTTCCTTGATAAACTCAAAGGTAAGAAAGTTTCTAAACGGCAACGATAAGTTTTCCATCGAAGGCAGTTAGTCAAGATTATTGAAACTAGAGTTTTGTGTAAGTAGAAAAGCTTTCTATTATCAAATTTGCATTTATTTTCATTTTAATTTTACTGATTTATTTTACTTTTTATAAATTTGGATAGGCAATTAAAGAACTGTCATAGTATTCTTTCAACATTAGATCTCAATGTTTAAATTTTATTACATTGAATTTTATTCATCAAATAAATTTACAAGTTACACCTTTAGTCATTAACAATGTCAAACAGTGAATCCTAAGTATCCAATATATTGTAAATGGTAATTCTAAATAAATGGAACTGTTCACATATTTCGTACAAAGTAACTGTTGATTACAAACCAACATGAAGGGGTTGGGAAGTGCTATTATCACCCTCCATACTCTGCAGATCTTCGCCCCTGTGATTTTGATTTATTCTCATACTTAAGGAATCCCTGCGCGGCATTCGTTTCCATACGATTCCCGACGTTATGCATGCAGTCCACCGCTTCATCCGGTGCTGCTGACGGAATTATAAAGCTACCATGAAGATGGAAAAAGGTCATGGACAATGCTTGGGATTATAATGAGGGATTGAAAAGTGTATCTATGGTACGCTTTTTCTGTGCTAATCTGTATCATTGTGATCATTATTCAATTTTCAACCCATACCCGAGAACCTCTGCACACACAATAGGTTCTAAGAACGATAAAGTGATCACCCGTTGATGACGCAACTAATTCTCCAGAGGAAATTTTTCGAAGCTACATTTAAAACGCTAATAGGTTGTTTTTTTCGCAGCTGAGGTGTTGAATGAGAGCTAATTAATAGGCTAGGGAGAGGGTTGCATTTTTGTAACCAACGGAATAATTAATCAAGTTACCTGTTGCATTGTCGTTCATTAACAACATCACCATGAAGATAAGTGTTAGTCATTTAAAGGTTGGGAATGCACTTAAAAGCTACAATAAGAAAATGGCGTGCGCTTCTCGGAATATAATTACATATGCGTGCAGTTGGTGAAAAATAACAGAATGCATTTTTTAAACTTAGCTAATGTCTCTGTTGTTGCGGGAGGCTCTCCATTCTTTTGCGATATTCATTTAACCTCACGTAAATGAGAACGGTTGAATTCTTTCCAATATTTGAGAGTAACGAGTTCTTAGTTTAAAAAGTTTAAAAAAAAAAGACATACACGTGCAGACATGATGACTGCAATAAGGTTATATAAAACCCAGACAATTATTTTTCCAGAGCGGAATTCATGTTTTTTTATAAACTTCATGATCGAGATAGAGCTCCGTTAGGGGATCAACGATGAAAACAACTCATTAACTTCTGTAATATAATCATATGTCGAGAAATGACTTCTGATTTTTTGTAATGAGAAAGAGTAAAGCAGTGAAAACAAAAAGGAAATTACTTTATCCAACATCCGGCTCAGCCTTTTACCCATTCCACACGAGCCAAAAAGTTCAATTTCTCGTCGACTGAAAAATCCCATTGTTTTCATCTGGTTCAGAACCTGACTCTGAAATTATCGAAAATAATAGGAGTGGCACCACCTATCGTCCCTATTCTAGGAATTCTCAACATTTTACATAATACTAATTGAATAATTTGGTAAGAGGTCTAGCTTGTCTGAAACCTCAGTAGAGATCAAACATCCAGGCTTAGTAAGAAAAATCTTATTACAGGTACATCTTATACATCTTATGAGAAGAGAGTTTCATTTCATATTTTTCTCAAAGAGGTTGCACATTTCATTCCCTGTGTTGATATTAAAGCTCGGACTATGAAATCACGACCCTAGTAAACAGAAACTAATCACTGATGCATCAAAGAGAAATTTTAAAGCGTCCTGCGCAATAGATTCGATTCCAGGAGCTCATTCAGTGACGCTTGAAGAATCTTATGAAAATCTTGAACTTTATCCAGAATCAAATATAGAATACCAGCTGGGAAGAATTCAGAAAAGCTAGCACTTCGATAAACTTTGGTCCGGAATCTAAGAATCATGATTATATCTCTCTTTACGCATCCCCCCTACCCACACACGCGTCTTTATATCTCTCTTTGGCTTAATTGTTCATTCAATTTGTTAATATTCTAAACGAAAAGGAACTGTATCGAGTAAATTTTTCCCGAATTTTGTAATTCTCACTTAAAAAGATCTTTTTTTGATGCTGCATCTACAACTACGGTGAGCGCAACTTAATAGATAACATGAGGAGCTTCTTGAGATGTCTTCAAAAAGTTTACTGACAAAAAGAAATATCTAAATTAAAACATATTTAGGATAAATGCTAGTTGTATTCAACGAACACGGTTGCAATATGATTTTAAGAAATCCATTTTTCGATTTATGGTCTGGTACTGCTTGGATTCGATATAAGGAGAAATGATCCTATCTACACCCTGATGGAATAGCCCAATCTGCATTAAATTTGGAGCATTTGCATATCATGGGTCAGAAAAGAAACCATTAGATTTTCAGGTCAATACAATGCGTTTTATTGTCACATTAGTATCGGGTGAAACCACCGTGGGATGCAATTACAGCCTCTAAACGTCGTGGCATTGAGTCAAACAAGCTCTGAATAAGGGCCTGGGGAATGTCCTGCCATGCTCTGTCTACACGGGTATACAGTTCATCCACAGTTGCTGCTGCAGGAGTCTGACGAGCCAATCGATGAGCAACCCTGTCCCACACATGTTCGATTGGGTACATGTCTGGTGAACGAGCAGGCCAGGGGAACAAGGGCGTCTGATGTGCTTGGAAAAAGGCGAGGACATTTCTGGCCACATGCGGTCGGGCATTGTCCTGTTGGAATACAGCGCCTGGAAGGTTCTGCAGGAAGGGGATGACCTCGGGTTGCACAACTTCCCTGATGTACCGGTCACTGTTCAGAT
Source organism: Rhysida immarginata (assembly GCA_023313115.1). Lineage (NCBI taxonomy): Eukaryota > Metazoa > Arthropoda > Chilopoda > Scolopendromorpha > Scolopendridae > Rhysida > Rhysida immarginata. Next base: position 532,028 of record JAHWFO010013986.1, read on the forward strand.
TGCCATGGATTCTGATCAGACGGGAACGGCCATGGTAACTGATTGCACCCCACACCATCACCCCTGGCGTTTGTCCTGAATGACGCTGCAGGATGCATTCTGGAAGGTCGCGCTCGCCACGATGTCTTCTGACTCGTATCCTGCCATCATGGTGCTGCAAGTTAAACCTTGACTCATCCGAAAACACAACTTGTTGCCATTCAGCTTGCCACTGTTGGTGTTGATGGGCCCATTGCAACCTGAGGCGCCGGTGGTTTTGAGTCAAAGGAATCCGCAACAATGGTACTCGTGCCATCAATCCTCTGGAAATCAAACGGCGTCGTACAGTGCTAGCAGACATTGTCCTGCCTACTGTAGCACCCCACTGTTGTGTTAACACTGTGGAAGTGGCTTACACACATGCGATAGAGGTGTCTGTCATCTCGCGGTGTCGTCGTGCTGGGTCTTCCTGAGCCTGGTCTTCGGTGTGCCCTGTTCTCTTCGCTCCACTGCCTCCATGCACGCATAATTGTCGTTGCATTACGTCCTACACGAGCAGCAATGTCACGATACGACCATCCCGCTTCACGCAGACCAATTATGCGTCCTCTTTCAAAGTCTGTCAGCTGTTGATATGGTACCCTTCGTCGTCGTCGAGGCATGGTGTTCTTTCAAGCAATTACTCTGAAAATCGAATCATTTATACTCTGACCCATTGTATGCAAATATTGCAAATTGCATATGGATTAGACCATTCCATCAGGGTGTTGCGATTTTTATAAACAGTAGTGCATTTTAGCAAGACCAAAATTTTTCAAGTGGTCTATTTTAATTACACAAACTGGGATATACCTCAAATCATCCAATATGGCAAACTCACATGAAAAGAATATGAACGCCAAAATGGTCCATTGACAAAAAGAACTTTCAAAGATAGATGCTCATAACTAGGGTTAGGAATTTTAGGTAAAAACATATTTTCTTTATGGTTTCATTACTAAGAGATACGCACAAGAATGTGTTTTTTTAATATATTTGTTTTAGTTTAAGAGTTATAAAGACCTAAAAAAGCATATTTAAATGTTTTTGACATATTTGGGATTCATCAGACCTAAAAGGCATATTTTGATTGCATTTTGTCCTATACCCAAGAGGCCAATTGGTTTCTTGTGATATTATTTTAATCGCAGCGTATTTTAATATCTTCGATATCTATATTCCAATGAAAGTCAACCATGCCAAAAGAGAAGAGATCTGCACGCACAAAATGCCAGCAGCAAGCCCAAGAATTAGGAGACATGTTCTCAACAGATGGGAGAGTTCTTTTCTGCAAATGCTGTACAAAAGCATAACTGCTGAAAAAAGATCAAAGTGTTACAACATTTAAACACTTCCATTCAATTAGCATCAAAACATCGCATGGAGAAGATGCATAAACAAACTTTGCTTCTACAGTCCCTATCACCACAGGGGAATCAACAGAACTTTGCACATGTATGTAAAGCCCACCGTACACGGTGCTTTTTTCTTTGTTTGCTCGCTGCTCTGCAGGAAAATGACGTCACTGATGGCCACGCTGCAGGCCACTTTGCTGGATTTGCTCCGGTGCTATTTTCCGTGCAGAGCTTTTCTTGCTGGTTTGTTAGTTCAGTCAATCAGAAACCAGACTGTTTCACGTGAAACCAAAATGGCGCCAAAATACTGAGGTGGATGTAAATTCGTCATTCGTGAGACTCGCGTCACCTCCATTATGCACCACACGAAAACGTTAGGCTACGGCAGAATGAAATAGACCGAAATGGACTAATGATGAAGTGCTAACGATAATTGAGGTGTACAAGGATGAAACTTGCCTGTATGCGGTGAGTTCACCAAATTATTACCCTGCACAGTGGCTTGTCCCATGTGAAGCGCAGCCAGCATGACTCCCAGCAGCCCAGCCTGCAACCCAGCCTGCAGCATGCATTTGTATATCACTGACTATTACTGGAGGTTCAAATAATATATCCTAGAAGCTACAACAGAAAAAGGAGGATTCGAAGAAGTTTCATACTATAAAGGTAAAGATTAAATTGATTTCAATATCATCAAAAATGGGTTAACTCTAAATGTATTATTTTCTACTAATTCTATTCATTTTCTGGCAGTAACATTAAAATGCATACTGATAATGTCTATCACCAGGTTAAAAATCATGGCAACTCGAAGGATTATATGTACTTTTAAAGATTTTATTAATATCCTAGCATTAAATCCTAGTATTGGTTATGTAGTTATTTTGTATTTTACTACAAAAAAGAAGAATAAAAGTAATGAATTACAGTTTATGGAAACAGAGTAATACTTTTTTACATTTCTATATACAGGGTGATTCAAATCGTGTGTAAAACAATTTAAGGGGGTATTATAGAGGTCAAGGTAAACACAAAAAATCCTATTAACATGGGTCCAATTTTTATTTCTTTTCAAGTTACAAGAAATGTTCAAAGTGGCCTCCTTGAGCCTGAATGCAGACATTGTATCGTCGAATAAGTGACTCGTATACGTTTGTCATTACCTCATGATCACATCTAATTTCGTCAGCCGATGCTATTATTCTGGCCACTAATTGTGCCCGTGTGTCTATCTGGATACTGTACACCATTTGTATCAAATATCTCCACAGATAGTAATCCAGTGGATTAAGGTCCGGTAAGCGAGGTGCCCATGCTATGGGCCTATTGCGCCCAATCCATTTGTTAGGGAAGTGCATGTTAAGCC